>VZTD01005656.1:170835-361371 GCA_013397725.1 Rhagologus leucostigma | reverse complement strand
GGGCGGCGGGCGGGAGCGGCGGCGGGGGGCGAGCCCCGGCCCCGGCCCCCACCAGCCCGCCCCGGGGAAGTGCTTTCCGCATGAAATCAAGGCTGAACTCGGGGGGTTTGCTGGGGCTGAGCACATACGTGATGTCAGCCCTGCGAAGTGCCGCCGCGAAGCCCTTGTAGCGCAGTGTGAGCCGCTGACACTCGGAGCCGGCGCAGATCTGCCGCTGCTCTGCTCGGAGCCGGGCGTCCGGGCGGGCACCCAGCCGTCAGCACCTTCCTGTCCCGCCGGGCAACCCGAAATCTGGAAGAAAATCAAGTAGGAGTTGCATGTTTGTAACTGTGGGGAAACAAATGCCAAGTTGTCTGGTAGAAATATGCTCCAAGTCTTACGTTTGGGTCAATCCAAAATCGTGGTTTTGTAGCAGCAGGGATCAAACCTTTCTCATACCCGCATCAGTGAGCGTTTTATGTGAGGAAATGCAATTTATATGAAGAAGAGCTCGAGGATCAGGTCCTGATGGTACTGGATATAAACCAGCACCTAAACAGACTCAGTCTTCATTGTCAGTGTTACCACCTCACTGCACTTTCAATGGTTGGCTTAAAGCCACATCTCTTACAGAGATATTAATCAGTCACAACTGCTCCTCAAAAAGTCACTCATCCCAAACTCCACCAAAAAGCTGCTGGTGCCTGTGCTTCCATGGAAAATCTTAGCATCTTAGCCTTGTTTTATACCCTAGCACCCCAACAGCAAAAGGTAACTGAAAAAAAGTTTTTAAAAAATTATTCTGAAGCAAATCACTTGACTGTTGGACCCTCTTCCATTATTTAAATGGCTGAAGAAAGATATACAATCACAGCATTGGGAAATCAAAATAATTTTGTATTTTGTGCAAATAGCATTGATCCTGCAGCCAGGAATTATGTTGAATGATGTGCATGCGTTTAAACCTTTTGCAGTGTGCTGTAGCAGACTTTAATAGTGTTCTGCCCTTACTGACTTTAGGAGTTATGTGTACTGTGTGTGCTTCCAGCAAACCATAAAAAGCATGACCTGTTGCCTTACTACCACCTATAAACATGAGTTTCTTCACCCTAAAATCCTCTGCAAATAGCTCATGGGTGAGCTCATGGTTGGTGAACTTGGTAAGCCACTTCTCTCTTCATGCTGCTAAGCCTGCAAATATGCCTCGTGCAGTACTGGAGCCATATTTTGAAGATCTTGCAGGTAAGCTGAAAAACTGTTTTCAAGAGCAGGCTTGGGGGGCCGCTCAAGAGGTAGTTCAAACACAGTGAGAAGCGCTTTTCATCTGAATAAAATAATTTTAATTTGATCTGTTGGGTTGTCAAGAAGACACTTGCCTCATCACTGTAGTTACAAAATTGTAACTTTTCCTTCAGGTTAGCACACTCCTTAGTTAGCACAGTTAGCCCATGTGTGAAAAGGCCTGTAGTGAAAAGGCTCGCTTTTGTGAGGTGTGGTATGCTTAATTTCTGCATGTTTTCATGTCTCAAAGACTGACTTTACGCAAACTGACCATTGTGCTTAACACAGTCGCTTACACTGTCTTAAACTGGCAGTTCACTTATTTTTCAGGTGTTTGTGATTTCTGGTCTGTGGCATTGACTCAGTGTGCTGTAGAAAGCATATGTGTCACTTGTAGCTTGTTGAAAAAGTGTGTAAAATAGAACTACCTCAGAAGACTGGCCCAGTGAAGAGTTACCTCCAAATCTGGAGCTTGTAAAAAAAAAACTCCATCTTTTTTGAGCAAGCAGTCCAGTGCAGGCTACTCAAAATGCTTTTAAGTGGCGTTTTGGCATAAGCAGATGGCCAGTCTTCCAGGTAAGGAAGTTCTGTAGAAGATCGTAACTTACATTAGCTAGAAGCTCCTTGTCTTAATATTTTTTTCTCTAATGACAGCAACACAGCAAGTAAGTATGTCATGAGTTCTCTGGGGCCAGCTTCCGAGTTTACAAAGAGCTGCATGTAAAATTAGGCTGCTTGGACAAGGTGACTGAATGGTACCTTTGGAGATTCAGTCCCTTCGCGGAGTATTGTGACTAAGTGATAAGTAATTTGTTTCTTAGTTGCAAAACCATGATCCCAAATGTAACATATTTTGTAACTGGGCATCAGCAGAGCTTGAAAACCTATGAAATGTCCCTCTGCTTCCCAATTGTCCAGTTTTCCTGGGAGCTGAAATCTGTTACCATGTGGACTCCATAGGTGCAAGAAGTCTTCATCCCACACACACACTTAAGGTGGAATACCAGCTGCACTGGGTCTCTTTCTCATAGTCCTTTTCCAAGATGTCTCAGACCTATACCTACGTCCACAGCAGCTCTGTCCTTGGACACTTGTCTGATTAGAAGCAGGAATGGGCAAGTGTGACAGCCTAGCTGCGGCAGCTTTAGCTTCTGTCCTCTGAAATGGAGACATGCAAGTAGCACTTCCCCCACGTTCAAGGAGATGCTGGCAAGAAAGGGGGAGCACACAGCCAGAGGCAGCCCCGTGGGGTGACTCATCTGTCATGGACAGCAGCACAAATGTCCTGTTGGCAGTGGTGCAGGGGGTGATGGTACTTGGGACATCGTTCCGTGTCATGGAGTGGCGATGCTGCACCTCACAAGCACAAAGACCAGCAGTTCCAGCAGCCTTTGTGGAATGCAGCAAGTTATCTCCCTCATCTGGTGTTTAAACGTGTCAGCTGACTAGATGAGGTGTGTAGCAGAGCTTTATTTGCACCCTTGTCTGCGGTTGTGTGAATGAAGCTCCAGAAGCAACCCATGAATCATGACCAAGGAGGGGAAGAGCAGGGAACAATTATTTTTTAAATCTCAATTTTACTAGAATAAACCTGCATCTCTTTTCAGGTAGAATGTCAAGAGGAGAATATTCTCATCTTTCCTTATGCAGCCATGATAATTAAAATTAATGCCAAATAAAATAAATAAAAGCTTATCTTTTTCATGTAAAAGTCTGTAAGTAATCCATTTACCAATGCCTTACTGTGTGTTGCTTAGCAAATACGGTGGTTTTTTACAGTTGAAATGTATATGTTCATTGTCAAAATGAAAAATATGTTAGAAAAAGTTGAGAAACATTGGATTTTGGAAGGGCGAATAGTAATTCTTTTCAACTCTTGTCAGAATAGGACCATAACTAAACTAAACTGGAGGAAATGGTGCTTAGATAACTGGCAAGAGGACTTGGAGTAGCGTTGTGTCTGTGTTCCCTCTTTTTCTGGCAGATCTGTTGTTTCTCAAAGGAGGTAGAGAAGATAGGCTTACATGGAGCAGGTGCGTAGTAAACCCGAGGGAATTTCTCTTTTAATGCAAATGTGGTTCTACAGTAGACTTATATGCACAGTGGAACCATTGGAAACAGGAAAATAGAACATATGCATCAGATACTTTATTGATTTAAGTCCCTAAGAGAGTTTTAAACTGAGGGGGGGAAATAATTAATTAATTTTTGTGGTAGAGATATCATCTACTATTTGCCTGTCTAAGGTGGAACTGTGATTTCATCTTCTACAATAAAGCTCCAAGTGATTCAGAGGTCTGAAGGTCTTAGAGTTATCAAAGAAAGGTCCAATTCAGCTGTCACAGTTTGGCAATTGCGGCAATCCTTCGTTGGGTATGTTTTCTTGTATGTTAAGGAGTGTTTACAAAAGCTTATTTTGAGTATGAATATGGTTGATTTGCACTTTATAAAGAATTATGAAGTGGCACTTGAAAGTGTATTTTTTCTGGTTAAAACATAGCATTAGGTTTGTGAGGTTTGCTGTAAGCATTTCCTTTTTGGTTCAATTTCCTCGTCAGTTCTTGTTTGCAGTCAAACTGCTGGCATTATTTTTGTTTATACCAGAGAAAAAAGCATTGTCTGTCTTATCTTTTAAATGCAATACAGTGTACTACATGACCTCTTCTTATATATAAATCCTCCCCCTTCCCCCCCAACCCCCTCCCCCCGTCTGTTTTATTGTTACTGTATCAATCTGGAACTTTCTATTTAAAGCGAAATTCTAATCTGGAACTTAGCACTTCCCTTCAACCCCCCCATTTTAACCAACTTGTTTATATCTGTGAGTAAAATCAGGCTGTGCTACACAGCTTTCTTAGAACAGACGGCCCAAAGAGGTTGTGAAGTCTCCTTCCTGGGCCAGTCTGGACATGATCCTGTGCAGCCTGCTCTGGGTGACCTTGCTTTATCAGGGGGATTGGATTCAATGATCTCCAGAGGTCCCCTCTAACCCCAGCTATTCCATGAATCTGTGATGTGCATGACAGGGGAATGCATGTGATTGTGATTTTGAGCTATAGTGCTCTGCGAGTTATTCATCCATGTAGTTCTTTTGCAGGATCTCGCCATACTGACTGGCCTTTTTTGTTTTTAGGATTAGGAAATACCTTTAACTGCTTATATGTGCATGTACATACCTCATGTTCTCTTTTACTAAAATTTGGATGTAAATATTCTGCCTTTTGTATGCTATGCTGTCAGTTCCAGTTGAGTCACAGTAGTAAATTTATGAAGGTCCCAAGAGCTGCTTTTGAATGGGCTCAAGATTTTAAATACTGAAGTTGTCAGCTTGTTGAGACACTTATTTGAATATTTGTAAAAGCTGTCTCTAAGATGCTTTTAAAAGCAAACGAAAAAAAAGCGCCAAACACAATGAAGCAAAATATATCTGGGAAATATACCGCACACATAAGCAGAAGAGTGCTAGTAAGGTAAATAAGCTGTGTCATATTCCTTGACCCACATTCTACTGTGCTAAGTGTAAGCCTACTCATTTCTCCTCTTGTTAGAGGAAAGAAAGAGTCTTAAGGTATGTGTCCAAATTATGTTAATTTCTAGGATATTACCATTTTGCAATGTCAGATGCTGAACTCTGGATAAAGCACAATATTTGTGCTTGTTGCTAGGACATGGGCAAAAGCTTATCTTGAGTTACAGAACGGAATCACCAGGAAAATGAGTTATACTTAAATCATTAATTATTAGCTTTTCGTTAACATTGAAACTGACGGGCTTGGTGCTGTGACCACTTCCCTGGGTGAAGAACCTCCACCCTCTGTGTGAAGAGCCTTTTCCTAATATCCAGTCTAAACTTCGCCTGAAAACTTCAGGCCATTCCCTTGGGTCCTGTCACTGGCTACCACAGAGAAGAGATCAGTGTCTGCCCCACCTGTTCCCCTCATGAGGCAGTTGTAACTACAATGAGATCTCCCCTCAGTCTCCTCTTCTCCGGGCTGAACAGACCAAGTGACCTCAGCCACTCTTCACACGGCTTCCCCTCAAGGCCCTTGTGGCTCTCCTTTGGACAGTCTCTCAACAGCTCTCTAAGTTCATTGTCTTTTCTGTATTGTGGCACCCAGAACTGCCCCCAGCACCTGAGGTGAAGCCATCCCAATGCAGAGCAGAGCGGGACAATCCGTTGCTTTGCCCAGCTGGCGATCCTGTGCCTGATACACCCCAAGACATGGGGTATTGTTCTTGTGTTGACAAGAACTGAGAATAGTGCCTGTGTAGGTACCAAACTGACCTTTATAAGATAAAGGAGTTCTTCCCAGGATATTGTTGGGCCTTTTGACTGCCAGGGCATACTGTTGACTCATAGTCAAATTGCTCTTGATCAGAACCATCAGATCTTGTTCCATGGGACCTCTCATTCCTTCTCCAGCCTCTCAGTCTGTCCTTACATCCAGGGTTGCCCTGTCCCAGGTGCAGAATCTGGCTCTTGCCCTTGTTAAACTTCATATGGTTGGTGATTGCCCAGCCCTCTAATTTGTCAAGGCATCTGCAGGGCATCCCTTCAAGGGAGTCAGCAGCTCCTCCCAGGAATTTGCTGGAACAGCACTGCCTGGTGACTGGAGGTTTTGCTGTGTTTGGGTGCTGAGATGCTCAGGTCCGAACAACTAATTGGTGCACAGCTGTGTGGGTGCTCAGGGTGTCCACAAAGAGACAGGCAGCAGCACACAGTGTTTATCCCTGCACCCAAAAGTATGTATTTCACTAGCTTTCTTCTTCCCATGGTAAATTAGCCTGTATGTAATCCCTGCTGCTGTGATCCAATCCCTACCGGATCTTTAATTGTCTGGGTAAACACTAGCTCTTATGTGTCTTTATACTCTCCTGGTAAGGCAGCAAAGTGTGCTGAATAACTGCATTCCTCCTTAACTTGTCTTCTGGTTGTGGTTTAGCAAAATGCACACAAAATCTCCCCAGAGTGAATCATTCATTATACAGTCAGTTTAAGAAAATGCGTGGGTCCTTTTGGTCACTTGCTGCACGAATGGTAGTAAGCCATCCTTGAGAGGATCTAGTGTCTGTCATGGTTTGTAGTTTGTAGCCAGTAGAGGATGTAGTGTTGCTGCAATGCAGCAAACCACTGTTTGAGGAGAGGAGGTCCTGAATTTGAAGGACTTTATCAGCTCTGGGTTTCTGCATCATAGTAAATTCTGCCCCTGAAGCAGCATTAATAGATAAAAGCGTTGTTGGTGTCTTGATGTTCTTCTGACATGACTGGCCTTGAACTGATGGGTAACTAATACACCTGCTTGGGTTAGGGATTCCGAATCCAGCACTGGTACTGAGTTGGTATGGAGAGGAGTGAGTGCTGTTTACATGTCACATGGTTGCCCCCAGCTGTCTGTAGAGTGTACAGTGTCTCTTCATCAGACAGTAAAGCTGGGTGAACTGCTGCACTTGAAGGTTCGGGTTAATCTGGCCTGACTCTGTGAATCCCCACAGGAAAGGCCAACTGACACATGTTACAGGAGTACGAGGGAAGTCCTCCAGGAGTACAAAGGAAACAGGTTGTGTAGAGGGAAGAATTAGCACAGCTAATGGAATTTAGCAAAATGGACACTCTCTCCAGCATATGTTCCTCGTCAGGTCCCATATGCTTTACAGTATGCTTCCAGGCTTTGCTTTCTGCAAATGGAGTTTTTAGATGAACATATCTACAGTAGCACTATTTCTGGATGTGTCTACACTGCAATCGAGTAGTGTGATTGCAGGACATGCAGAGAGCTCTGTAATTGCTTTGATCTGTATGTGATGTGAAGACATGCCAGCCTAGACTTAAAAGAAGGCTTTCCAAGCCTTCTGGACGGATTATTAAACCATGCTGAAGTCTGCTTTCGTCTGTCTCCACTGCTATTTTTAACTGTCGTCTCTAGATTTGCACTGTCGTGGATACGCCTACACATGCTGACATAAATTCACAACTGCATGCCCACTTCATGCCTCCTGCAACATTGTTGGTGGATGCTCTGCATCTGGGCGTGTATCCCTTATTCCCTGTCCTGAGACAGTCTGCTTTTCCACAGAGTTTAACTGACTGTTTCACTATTTAATTCTTCTATGCAAGGAATTATAGAAAGGGCAGTGGAGTGTCAGAGAGACTTCTGGCAAATTTTCGCTCCAAAAATTAATTTTGTAGTCCCTCTTCCAAATTTGATGTTCAGTTCAGCCTTAAAGAACCATCATATCCAGGCCATGCATTTTTGCAAGTGTTAAAATCCAGATGAGAGAGCAGGTTAAAGGAGCAATGTTAAAAAGTGAGCCTTTTAAGATGTTCTGTATCAAAACATTGACTCTAGAGTACAATTATGGGTGAAAAAAAAGTGAAAGTTTATGAATTATATGAAATATCATCAATAACAGTAACGTAACTGTAATATATAAAACACAATCCAACTCTGTTTAAAGGATTTGAAATTATTTTTAAGAGAAGGAATGTTTATATTTTTTGAACATTTCAGGGAAGATCTCTGCACTGCTAAGAGTTTCTTATTTTGGTTTGAGGTGGGTTGTTGGTTGGGGATTTTTTTTTTTAAATGGGATTTTTTTTTTTAAATTTAGGTAATAAGGGTTATTTTTGGTTTGTCAGATTGTTAAGTTACTCCATATGCTTGCCAATGAAGTCAGTGAACCTTTTTATTAAGGTACTGTATTGTATGAGTGAAGTTTGAAAACAAGTATACTGCTCATCAGATTGTAGTAATTTTTTTTTTCAGAAATTGACTTTTTTTTCCTCATTAAAAACCAGTCAACCAACCAACCAAAAAAAAAAAACCCTTCAGAAAACATTAAAACTGATCTGTATCTAAGGATATAGTCTGAAAACATCTGTCAAGTATCCAATTCTTTTACTGTTCAATTTTCATGCTATTTAACAAACACAAAGGAGAAAACATGGTTTAAAAGTTAGGACATAAAAGGATTAATTAGTGCGATTTTTTTTCATGCCACAAAAATATTTCAGATAAAAGCTAGTACTGTCAGACAAAGAGGAATACAAAATAGACTCTAACAAAGCATATGTTACTGTGACATGAGATATGCTGTAGAGGAGTAAGGTGAAGCTGAGCTTTTCAGCCTGGTGGAATGCTGCAGCTTATTTGTCTGCCAAGAAAATACTTTGTTTCTAGATAAATGGTTAAACTGAAATAAATAAAATATTCTCTCATCTTTCATCAAATGATTCTTTAAAAGAAGTGTTTCTTACTCCTGTTCCTAACACCTTTCTGAGGAAAATGAACAGCCTTAGTTCACTGGGTGCTGCACAAGAATGCAATCTAAGCCTGGTTTCAGCCACACGTGATCTTGACTAAATTATCTAATTCTTTTCACCTATAAAATGAGAAGAAAATATAGTAGAGAAGTGCAAATTGACAGTTACGACATCTTTTTGTAATGTGGTGCTCAAACAGTGCCTAATATTTTTGTTATGAAAAGGATTCGTTCTTTATGTTGAACAGCTCCAGCACCTTCGAACGATGAGGCTCAGAGTATCTGCCATGGTGTACTTAGTCCTCCTCAGACCTCTTGGTAATCCTGCATAGTGCTAGGGGTGTTGTGTAGTGCTGCCGGGCTGTTCTCTGCACAGGTAGTTCATTGTGTCCTGGAAGTGGAGAATTCTGCCGCCTTCTGATTGGAGCTCCTTGGAAAAAACCCCAACCAAACATAAGTGGAGATTCCATGAATAGTTAAGAGATCTGTAATGGTTACAAAGTAAGGTGCTCCTAAATTAAGAAAAGGTGAGAGCCACTTCCTGATGTCCTTGCTCTTGCGCTGTTTGGCAAGTTGCAAAGATGTTTAGTGGATGCCCTTGGCTCATTTGCTAATGGAGCTGGAGAGCACACAGACAACAAGGTAAAGAAACAATCTTTATAGAATGATTTGGGTTGAAAGAAACCTTAAATAGCACCTAGTTTCAGCCCCCATACCATGGACAGGGACCCATTCCACTAGACCAGGTTGGTCATAGCCTCATCCGACCTTGAACGCTTCCAGGGATGGGACATCCACCACTTCTGTGGGGAACCTGTTCCAGTGCCTCACCAGCCCCACAATGAAGGACATCTTCCTAATATCCAAACTAAACTGGCTGGTTTTCAGTTTAAAACCATTGCCCCTTGTTTTATTTCTACAAGTTATTGTATAAAATGCCTCTCCAGTTTTGTTGTAGGCCTTCTTCAGGTACCAAAGGCCACAATGAGGTCTCCTCAGAGCCTTCTCTTTTTCAAGCTCAAAGATCCCAGTTCTCTTAGGAAACATGTTCTATCCTTCTTATCATCTTTGTGACCCCCTTCTGGGCTTGATCCAGCAGGTCCATGTCTTTCCTGTGCTGAGGACCCCAGAGCTGGATACTGCAGTGGGGTCTCACCAGAGCAGAGCAGAGGGGCAGAATCCCCTCCCTCTCCTGCTGCCCACGCTGCTTTGGCTGCAGCCCAGGACACGTTTGGCTTTCTGGGCTGGGAGTGCTCATGGCCGGGTCATGTCCAGCCTCTCATCCCCCAGCACCCCCAGGTCCTTCTTCTCTGAGCTGCTTTCAATCCCTTCAATCCCAGCCTGGATTGATTATGGGGATTGCCCCAGCCCGGGTGCAGCACCTTGCACTTGATCTTGTTAAACCTCATCTTGAGCCCATGTGCCCTCGTCTCGAGCCTGTCCAGGTCCTTTTGGATGGGATCCCATCCTTCAGGAGTGTCAACTGCAGTACTCAGCTTGATGTCATCAGCAGCCTTGCTGAGGAAACACTTTATCATGGTGACCAAGCACAGGCACAGGTTTCTCAGTGGTGGAGTCTCCATCCTTGGAGATTCTCAAAAGCCACATGGATGCAGTCCTGGGTAACAGGACTCTAGCTGATGTTGCGTTGGCAGGGGGGTTGGACTAGATGACCTCCAGAACTCCTTTCCAACCTCAGCTGTTTTGTGATTCTGTGAAACACTGTGAATAGAAGAGACATTATTATAATTCATACACACTAGGCTACAGTGAATAGCCTGTGTCTCTGCCTCTGTGGTGGTAGCCTTGCAGGCTGCTAAGCATAACCGAAAACATGACATGGCTGTAGCCATGAAAAATGTGTGCTTTCATATTTAGTCTGTCTACATTGAGCCTTTTGGTGTCAGATATATGCAGTAAATGAACTGCAGTGAGAGCCACCTCCCACTTCTGGCAGTGATCAGTACAGTCCGGAGATGTGGACGGATACACAGGAACACCTGTGTGCTCCCATGTTTCTCATTCTGGCCCTTCTGCTGTGTTTTTCTGTGACTTCCTGTAAACCCCTTTGTTTCCAGCTTCTGGGTGGGGATAATAATGCTTTCGCATCCTGTAATCCTGTAAGACTGTGAATGAATTGAGGAATGTTTGCAAAACACTTGGACATTACTGATGAGCATCCTTGAAAAAAGCTGCAAGGATATACATATCTTCCACTCGCTATAGGGCTTAGGCAGTCTAAAATTAGTCTAAAATTTTAATGAAATTTAGGCTGGTTAAATGCTGGATGAGGCAACACAAGAAATGAAAATACACACCTGATATTTCTGAGTAGTTTGGTTGTGTTCTGCATATGACAGATTACCTTTTGCAAAGCACTGAAGTGGGATCCTCCAGTTAGTCCCTGCATCAAAATCAGTACAAGCAAATGGACATGTTCATGCGTAAATTTTGTAACATCGTAATTTTTGATGTAGTGAGGTTCATTTCTTTAACATAGTTTTGATTTTTTTTTCTTTTGTAAAGGGTTTTAGGAATCTCTGAAGGCACTGCAAAATTTCAGCTTAAAATAATAGTACTACTTCCGTGGTTGGCATTTCTGCCACCTCGTCCCACACTTTATCACAGTACTGATAGCTGCACAAGTGAACACTGGCTTTGGTTGCATCTGCTGCCCACAATATTTTAAACAAATAATGTTGGATAGCAGTGCTCTATATAGGACAGCATTGTATAGCTGCAGAGGTGCAGTTTCAGTCTATTTCTCAAATGAGAAAATAATGACAGTTCCAGAAGACAACATTCTGATCTTGGGGGCATAGTCTCTCAAGAATAATTTAGCTGATTTTCACTGAATATTCCAATTTCCACCGAATTTTACCTGAAACTTTTGACAGTGCTTAAATTTACAGTAGTTTACACTGTTCAACTAAGAATTTTTGCAAACAACATCATAGGCTATGACTACGGAATAAAGTATGAAAAATTGTGACATTTCTCTACTGTCTTCATTTTAATTTTATCAAAATGAAAATATTTGCATAGATGTTAGTGGTCAAGTGTCATTTCGAATTCAGAGAAAAGTTAATGTTTGCAGCAAAAATGATAATTTTTTTTTTAGTACTTTCAATATTTTTTGCTTTAAAAGTAAGTACCTGTAATATATGCACGTAGTATTTGTCAAATTTATTTTATTCATCAAGCAGTCTCAAATGAAAGTGGGTTCGTCTGAGTGACAAGGAGAGTAAATTCTTCTGAGTGAGTTTTTTGAGTTCAGGGTTTGGGTTTTCGAGTTCAGGGTTTGGTTCTTTTGGGCCATGGGCACCATATGCACAGTTACATGCGCTGTGTGATGTGCCCTGTGTGAGGCTGGCTTACATCCCAAACTGAAGTTTCGTGCTGGTTACCCACTGCTGCCCCGATCCTGACTGTGAAATTTCACTTTGAAATTTGGAGTATCACAGTTTGCTAGAGTTTACCTCTTAGATATTCTAGTCAGTTTCAGGGCACAAAGGATGGGACAGTGGAATTGACAGACCAAATGTTAAAAGATATAAAAGGAGAGAGAATAAAAAAGGGTGCAGTTGGAAGACAAAATAGGAAAGTGGTTTGAACCTTGTTGCAGAGAAAACAGGCCTTCCACAAGAGAGCAGGACGGTGCATAGACTTCACACAAATGGTGGATACACTTGGCATAATGTGACTCTTGAAGCAGAGAACCTACTTACATAGGAGTTTTACCTTGAATTTATAATTAAAGCTCACATGAAGCAAAAAATCGTCATGGGACTGAATGCGGGATTTTGGCAGGGGAATGTAAATGAGGCAAGTTCTAAATTTCTAACTTCAAATACAACATTTGAATGTTGCAAACTTAAGAGAGTACTGTTTGGCATTAATTCTTTTCCAAGATATTTCTAGAAATAATTGAGCAGGCCACTATGGGACTACAAGGTGTTGAAATTCTACTGGACTATTATTGAATTTAGGTTGAGTAATTTTAATGGGAAAAGGAAAGATGCAAGGAAGTATTTGAAAAATACCTTCTTCTCATCCATGTAAAAATAATAATAATTAAAAAAAACTCAAACCCCGACATGATCTAACAGATGCTTTCAACATTAAAAATATATTAAGCAAAGATAGTTTAGATTACTTGGTTTATTGAAACAACACTTATAAATGAAATGTGTTCTTCACTGGAAAGAAAATGCAGCTTAGGAAGATTTATGAGGATGATATACTGGTTAAATTGATTCCATATTTTTCTGTGATCAGCACCAGCAGAGGATAAGGTGAATAAGGGTGTTGCAAGGCATAAAATGAAATCAGGATTTGTGTCACAAAGCTACAGTATCAAATAATATAATTTAATTGAAATTATTGTACTGAGCAAAAACTTATCGCTGCCCCAGTGCTACTGCCCCCAGTGCTGCTGCCATTGATTCAGAGAAAGAAGAGAAACCTCAGTTCATGATTTTAAATGAGAGTTCAATGAGTCACATCTGCTTTATTAAAGACGTTGACACAGAATTCTCCACCTCCCCCCAAACCAACGCATGATTTGGAAAGGCTGAGCTCTGCTATGCTTGATTTCATCCTAACATGAGTGCTGGAGCCTACATTAGCAGTGGTAGTTGCCATAAGCCCTGTGTTGCTCTGTCTTTCTTTGGGGCCAAGTATCTGGTTCCTTGCCGATGCTGTTACTAGGGTGTATTATTTTTGGATTTTTACATAAGAGCTAGGCTACCAAAAGAAGGCATATTTTTTATTTTTGTAGTTCATGAACTCACAACAGCCCTGCAGATGTTCGATATTCATTACCTTTGCCAAAAGACTAGAAGTTGTGAGCTCTTTTACAGCACAGTACTTTTCAAATTGTACCTGGGGTAAAGTGTTGTTAAATCAAAATATCATGCATATTTTTCTGTATCAATTTCTTGTCAAGTTGATTTGGAACCATATGAAACCAATAATTTCTTGAATGTTCTGCTTAATTCTCCTAAAATGCACATCTCTGAAGTCTTGCTCAAGTAAATATGAGGGCAGTGTGTACCCACACAATTTCTTCTGTGGTGTTTCTGTATTTTAGTAAAGTTTTGTGCTGCTTTGAAGTGGTTTTAGAAGACACATGGGCTTTACATTTTCAGCCACCGTTTAGGGTATAATGGTTGAATTTTCATTTTTTCTGTATATTTCCATACAGAACATGTGTTGGTTGATGTCTTGAGAAGTGGCTTATGATATGTTACAAGGCCTGCTACGGAATGTAGACATGCAAAGCAAGACATTATCAGTATTCAAATAGTTAATTCCTTCTTATTTGATGGTGTTACTGAGTAATTACATGAGAGTCTGTGTTTTCTGCGTGTACATTAGCAGTGTACTGGTTGTGTAAAATATCTCAGGACTTGGGTTAGCTGATTTCCCAGTCCTTGTTTAGCAGTTGCCTCCTGAATTTAAGGGTGTAAGCACTGGCTTTATTGTGGAATGCACTGTATTTGTCACTAATATTCTTTGAAATAATGAAGTGACCTGCAAATCATCTTGACATGAACTAACACAGCATTTTATGTCTCTCAGTGTTCCAAGTGACCATGACTTGATCCATATAAGTCTTTGGTTCGGTCTCAAATCTAGGTTTAATGGAGTATTTACAGAAATGCTGAACAGCGCTTGTACTTTTACATGATTGATGCAGTGTTCTATATATATTTTACAGTTCTACATTATAAATTATTTGATGTTTAAGAATAGAAAACAGATGAAAACCTATAGCTTTAGTATTATGTATGCAGAGAAGATGGATCTATACACATACGTACTCTTTGTGCTTGAGATTGTTGAATCTCTACATATTAAAATGTATTATTCATTTCTGCCAACAGTCATGAGTCAGTGGAAAATAATGGGCGCAATCATTTGAAAAATGTGCATTCACAATTTGCTTGTATTCATCTCAAAGTTCAGACTGCAGATGTGTAACCATTCATTTTACTGTTCTCAGTGATGCGTGTAAGCCTCCTGAGGATTCACATTTATGAGCTTCCTGCACTGGCACTGGTAGAACAGATAGGTAACGTGAAATAAAATTTATTTCTGCCATAGAATTTACTGACATAAGAGGTAGTTATAAAAAAGAATCAACACTCAACCTGATTTTGTTAGTTCAGCTGCTGAATTTTCACTAGTAAAGTAATAAATTCAATTTGCAGTGGACTTTTCCTAGTAATTGCAAACATTGTATGTACATTTTCTCCAGGGAGTCACACTTTGGAATAGCAAGGGGTTTTTTTCTTGAAACTTTGCAGGAAGTAGAGAAAAAATATGAGTGTCTTTAAGGATTAGTTTGTTAAGAAAGCTTTTCTGGTCAGATTTCACACTTCTAAAATGACTGAAGAACAGAATTGTTAAATTCCTGATGTTTCTGCTCAATCATAATTTTCCATGGAAAATTATGTCATACACAATCTCCAGATCTATATGTGAATGTATTATTTTAACCTGAGTTTGGTGTTAGCATTGAATTACCAGTACTCAAAACAAATGTGTTTGAAGAGTCTTTGGCTAGTTCTGCTTAAGAAAATATTTTTAAAGCTCAGAGGAAGTACAATGAACTAGTTACTAGCTGCACAATTTAAACTTGAGCCTTTGTACATTCAGTGCTACAGAATATATCAATGGCAGGTTTCCCACTGTTGTGCATGTTCTGTTTTATTACTGATTGTTCCAGATTCTGCTTCTGGTCTAATTTAACATTATTCATAGCTTGATAGGATATGTAATTTTTTTTGCTTTGGTTCAGTTGTTTTTGTTTTGGTTTAGTGCATTCATTGATATGATATCCTTTATGTTTTTTCACCATTCAAAAGCAAGGGAAAAAGCCTTTTCATGACCCTGACAGAACTGCTTTTTACATGTTGCTGAGATCTTGCAGTCTCAGAGGTTGTGTTGATTATGGGGTAGTGCAGTGTGATAAATCATAAATTTAATCTTACTAGAACGTCCATAAGAAAATATTGCACTATCAATCCATTGCTGTAACTTTGGCTCTTGAAATAGTTTGGAATCCAAATTAAAAAAAAAAAAAAAAAGAAAAGAAAAAAAGAACAAAAGAACAAAAAAAGGGGCTTTTTTTCTTATTTTCTTAATATTTTAAAATCGTGTTAAGACTGATGGCTGTGATGGGGAAGAAACCAAAACCCATCTTTTAATTACAGGTATAGTGTAATATAATGTTCCCTAAGTGTATTTTAGATCTCCAACTGCAACATGGAAAATACAAGTTTCACCAGGACCAACAGAAATAAATATTCTTTTCACATAAATGGGGTGGTTTAAACCAGTCAAGATGCTTGAAAAAATTACAGCACTCAGAAGATCTTTTAAAAATATATACAGATTACAATTTTTCTTGACATGGGCCTGCGGAATAGCAACATAATAAATAAAGTGCTTTGAGGGAGATTGCTTCCATAAAATTGAGAAAGTGGAAAAATCTCCAGTGCTCATATTTACATCAGTGTAATTCTGCAGGATTTCTGACGGAAGTCATTCTCTTTCTTGCTTTGTAAACTAAATTTAGTGTACATTTGAGATAGTAATAATTGTTTTGCATCCACCACTCAAACTCTGTGGTGTACTTTAAGGCGCCCTGTCCTGGGTGACAGAGGTGGTGGTTTGGAGTCAGCACAGCTGGTTCTAGAACTGCTACATCATTCATTGATGAAAGTGGAAGGGTAATCAGTGCTTGCTTTTTTTCTAGACTCAAAAGGAGCTTTTCAAATGTCTGAATTGAAAAGTACATATATGTCACAGCTTCTGGGGTTAAAGTACTTTCACCTAAGTTCATTTTTGGAGACTGGCTGATGTGGCAACTCTGGATTTCAGGTGGGTGGGTGAACTTGTTACATTAAGAGCAAATCCTGCCTTCTTCTTCAGTGTAAATCTGAATTTTAGGTTCTGTGGTAGATTAGGTAGAGCAGGATATTCTGTAGAATTGCGTCTTATACTCAGTCCTGGTTTCTATACGTACGCGAGTGTACAACAGTGTATTTTCTTTCCTAGTGAGACTGCCAACTCGTTCTGAAAGATCTTACTTAGACCTGGCTTTCCTTTAGGAAAGAGCCACTCTCCTCAGCATTAAAGGATTAAGCATTCCATGCTTAAAAGGTCCTGCTAGGTCTTTAAAGAATCTGTACAAGCATTAACTAACTTGCAGGCAAAAGGAAAGTTGCCATGATCCTGCAGGGAAGAATGTAGCTTCATAAGTATTTTGGTGATGGGCTCTTTGAATCTATCAGTTAAAGGAGAGATTAGTGTCTTTATCACTTCCAGTTCTACAGATGTGCCTGATCTCTTGTGGAAGCTCTTTCATAAGCCGCTTAGTAGTTCTTTGTGTGACTCTCCAGCACTTCATGGCTCTGCATGCAGTTCTGCAAATCCTCAAAGAACATACTGCTACAAAACTCCGTTGCTGATCTGCACTCTGGACTTGTGACTGTGCTGGATTTGTGAGTGTTTGAATAGCCAAAGAGGGTGAAATTCTTCATTAATGGTCAGAACTTTGAGAACTTGGCTCTAAGGGCTGGAAACAGTTGGATCCAGGACTTCAGACAGATTGGGAATTCACTTGCCCTAGTTATTCTGCCTTCTCTAAATTCAGTATTGGGTTTAAGGCAATGAAGTTATAAAATTTGTGGATCTGAATAAATGCCTGGTCAGGGCAGTATCTGTGCAATAGCTTATGTAAGGTTTTGCTATGATACCACAACTATTCATGAAAAGGAGCTGATGGTGACATAAGGGACATTGATATTTTACATGAGCCTGAATCACCAGCTCACAGAGGACTCTGACAGCTGCAGACAATACGCTTTTTTCTTTGCCCAGCATGGTTCTACTGGAATTGTAAGACATCATCTCTTATCTCCTAAGAGCATTTGTGAGAGTAACAACTGACTGTTGAATAGCAAGACTATACTTTTTCACAGACAGATTTGCTAGATAACAAGCAGCCTAAGATCATATTCATCAGTAGCAGCTAACTGCTTAACTGACATAGCAATCCAACCTTCCTTTTCAGACTGTATGGCTATGATAAATATCAGTGAATCATCTGTGTAATTGAAAGACCATATGAGCATCCTGGACCACATATGGTTCATAACTTTGTCAGTATTCCAGAATTCAACTTCTGGGACTGGCAATGCTTTCTTCTATGTAGTAGGATATACAAAGCAGGAAATCCTTGTTCCTCTTTGCTCAACAGATGTAATGCCCCTTTACCTTGCAACAAGTGAATGGAAAAGACTGGAGCTTGTTTAAAAGGAATAATCTCTTAAACAGTTGCAACTGGCGCTGATTTGCTCTAAGTAGTATTAAAGCTGTCTTCTCTTCCTGAAACTGGGAGAGATCCTAACTGGAGTGTTGTTGCTTGTTTCAGTGTGTATGTGTGTGAAAAAGAGGCAGTGAAAAAACACTCCTTTGTTGCAAAAAAAAATGGAATAACAGAACACTGCGTAGCCAACTGCGTTTATTCCCAGGCGAGTGACTACACTTGTACCTTGGTCACATGCCAAGACTGATGATTTGCTTTATAGGTGCTGAAAATTATGTTAATAAAACTACAAATTTTAGTGCTACTATCCACAAGCACTAGCTTTCCTATGACAGTATTGTTTACTGGAAAAACTAAACATTCTAACATTGATACTAAATTGCTTGCGTAGATTTTAAACCAAGTCTAGCCAATCAGTGTTTCTGCTTACTTCTCAACTGCGGACAACTAAATACTTCCCTGGGATGCTAAGCTGCTGTTTGCCAAGTATTGTCAGTTTGGGGGTGTTTTTTCTCCTATTCCCAGTTTCTAATTTTATTCTTTTACATCCTCCTAGAACTAGGAGTAGAAATGTTGGTTGGTATGATTTTTGAGTGAAAAAACTAGAGATTGTGGTATTTGGCCATCCATTCTTTCAAGTCCCTGTCAATAGATTGTGCTAAATGTAGTGGTTGTTCTTGGTAGGCCCAGGAGTCATCACTAGAGAAGTTTGTGAGTGTAGTTCAGGCCATCACAGTGGAGGTGGAGGAGTTAAGGTGGTCTGGAAATGAAGATGATAGCTCTGTAGTGAAAGCTCAGTTCTTCTCTTTGTATGATAAGCAGTTTGGGCATATAGCTTAGGTATTTTAAGTTGCAGTCCTTCTCAGAGGTCATCCTAAGTGGTATGTTTGTATTGTTTCACTTGTGAAGGCTAGCAGCTAGAAATCTGAATGGGGTGTTAGCTGTAGTAAACAGAGATGAGAATCACCTGGTTTTGGCATGCTTTTGGCATGCTTTTGTTGTTGCTGCGAACAGAAATGTAGTTTGTGTGGAACAAAAATGAGGTTACCACAGAGTAAAAAGCTTAGTTTCAAATCAGTCAACAAGTAAGTGTATCTCTGTTGTTCCCTACTGGTTTACTGCCAGGCCCTATCTGATCACCTTTAGCTAATAAACGTCCTAATTTGCTCTGTCTAGCTGACTACATGGTTTGCTAGGTTTGCGAATGACTACACATTTAGTGAAGTTTGAGTAGAACATATAAAAGAAAATAGAATTAATATGCATAGAATATGTAAAAAGAAAGTAAAATGTGTTTTAATAGTTGTGATAGGCTCATCCTTATAACTTCTTGAGGGGTTTTGGGTACATTTGAAACTTTGAGGTCATTGCCCCAATTTTCGTTTAGTTTGAGGCTGAATTTTGTTCATTCAGCTTCATATGCCTGAAAAAAAGGCTCTAATTAAGCTGTTTCAGTAAGCTGCAAACATTTCCTGTTACCCAGCTCTGATTTTTCCTACTGTTGTCACCCATGTCCATGTATTCTGATGTTTTTCCAGACAACAAGGCTGCTTTTTGGCTCCTTCATTTCCTTTCCATGTGTCCTTAATTAACAGTGACACCCACAGAAGTAGCTAGAGTCCTTAGGCAGAGCACTTAAAACCTTGGGCTTTAAAAGAGTCACATGTAACACAGAGAAGGGAAGTCCGAATAGTTTCTGGAGAGTAGAGTCCTGGATGGAAAGAAACAAAAGTGCAAATGAAAAGTTTTTTCTGTTTATTTTAGTAATTTATAGTGTGGAGTCAAAACCAAGAGATGGATTTAAACTTTAGTGGTAGAACATTTGTGGTCTGGTTTCCAACTGTAGTAGCAAGTCATTGTGGCCAACTAACATCCAAAAAGTTAAAAATAGTATTGCAATATTTTTGCATGTGGTAAAGGAGAGCACAGTCATTTAAAAATTAATCTTACCGTCTGTGATATTTCAACATGGAGGATATTGGTTATAAGTGTCTGCATGTTCATTAAAGGTCTGGCCTTTTTCTTTCCCTCTCCTGCATTTTCTGCAGCTATTTGTACAAATGCAGCATAAGTATGAGCAAAATGCTGGTAAATCAGAATAGAGGAGTTCTAAATTCACTTTTTACAGATTTAGTAAATTACACAGGGCAGAAGTGTACCACCCCCTTTCTTATCCATGCTGTCTTTTAAACACATAATTTCATGTTGCAGAAATTGTAAAGGCCAGTTTTGTTCCAGTGAGTAGAAGACCATGAGGCATGGCTGTTCATCTGTCCGGTAAACAATTCCGGAAAAAACAGCAGTTGAGAAAGAAGATGAGGCATGAGACAACATACACAGTAGTCCTGGCAGACTTCTCATTGCTACAGATTCTGGTTTTGATAAAAATAGATAATTACAGTAGGTGATACTGGATCACAGAGCTTTTCAGAAAGACTAATTGCTAGGTTTCTGATTTGGAATATCAAAGAACTATATTTAGAATAAAAAGTTCAAGATACTTCTTGCATTTTTGTCTGGTCACATTCAGAATGTTTCCATGTCTAATATGGTCTCATTTTCTTTAACTGAATTGCCTTGTTTGATGCAAGAGGGCAAAAACTCAGTTAAGAAGTAATGAATAAAAAACAGCTGAGAAAACCGTGAAGTCCATTTTAGATTGTGAAGAGTGATCTACATTTTTGAAATGGTGAAGTTTTTTAAAATTTTCATCAATGTTAATGTTCCCCATCCAGAAATTTGTGACTCTTATATGTCCCTAATGGCTTATAGATATTTAGCTGAATGACAATTAGTAAGAGAGGTGTGTTGATCTGTTTGTGGTTTTTTTGACATATCAGTCAATAGTAATAAAACAAAAAAAAAGAAAAAAGTAAGATCAATTTCAAAACCTTTTAGCAACCATATAAAAAATAACTACTGTATTGATTTTCAAAACCTCTTAGCAACAACATAAAAAATAACTGTATTGATTTCTCTGATAATTGCCCTGGAAGAATGGTAGGAGCTCAGTGGTACAAACGTAATGAAATGCATTTATCAATAGACTGTGTGTTGGATGAGCTGCATTAGAAGCCTACAGTAAGACACTGTCAATAGGGGGTCTAGTTGTCAACTTTCATAGCCTCTATTACAGATTCATGGTAGTTCAGAAATCATGAAAATAGGAGAGAAAACAAATATTATGGAATACCTGTTGCAAGAGGTAGACATTTGGAAGGAAAAGCAAGAGTAATGTCCTCTTCATTAATCTCAAAAGTTCCTTAAAATGATGTGAAGCACCGTCTGCCCTGCATATGTTGTAGATTTTATGTAAGAGACTTTGTGAGAAGTATTTTCAGAGCCTGCTGGGATATAGTTAGGATTATGGCAATTTCCCATAAGAACATGTGTTTACCAGCTCCAGCTTCCTTCTGAAACACTATTAAAGAATTGCTTTCATGAAGGGTTGGGTTTTTTTCTGTTTGAACAGGCAGAACAAACAGGATATCTTGGTCATAATGAGCAGCATAATGAAATGATAAGTACAGCCTAATTGCAGCTTGTTTATGTGATGATTATGCAAACAATTATTTTGATAGGTGTTTTTGTTTCTACATACACTAAAAAGCCTTTAAACACCATTTTCTCTTTTTTGTTCTTATATCTGTTAAATACGTCAATATATAAAAAGGACACTAGAATGAAAAAGCACTGAAACCCTGCCAGCCTGGAAAAATGCATGTAAAATGCAAAATTAGTCTTCATCTCTGCCTTGGATTTAGTTCTCAGTGTTGGGTATCTTACAAAACTAGCATTCTGATGTCCTATTACTGAGTTTCACACACATTTACAAACTAGCAAAATAATAGAAAATAAATGCTTAGAGGAAGAAGTCATAGTTAATATAAAAGCCACCAATACTAGTCCATACATCGCTTCAGAGACCTGCTTGAAATAATCCCATGGGTACAGCCCTGGAAAGAAAAGTTGGAAAGCACTTGTTGATTAGAATTGTAGAAAGGCCTGGGTTGGGAGGGACCTTAAGGATCATGGGCCCTGATGGGATACACCCCCAAATAATGAGGGAACTGGCAAAAGAACTTGCCAAATCACTCTCAATCATTTACCAGCAGTCCTGGTTTAGTGGAGAAGTTCCAGCTGACTGGAAATTAGAAAATATACTGCCCATTTACAAGAAAGGTTGGAAGGATAATCCAGAGAACTATAGGCCTGTCAGCCTGTCATGGGTGGGAGTGGGAGCTTCAGACAAAGTTTATTAGAGAAGTCCTCTTACTGAGTCATGAGGCACAGAAAGGACCCCCTTGCTTTCTAAACTCTTCCTCAGAGAGGAGCCTGGGTGCAGCTGAATCCAATCTTAGCCCCAGATTTTTGTCAATGGTTGTAAGTAGCTTTGTCTCACAGAAGTAAAGGTGGCACATCAGATGTATTTATATAGAATATTTATTATGACAAATGATTAGACAAAATATCTTAATCAGAATCACTTACTCCAGAGTATAAAAGCTAAAACTAGTAGTGGCGTATAGTTAAGATAGGGTAGTGCACTATATCAAAGGAATTATATCAAAGCTAGCAAAAAGAAACAATTATTAAGTAGAGGTTGATGTAACTCACCATACCAATGCTTGTGGGCAGATCTCTTTCTCTCAGCCTCGAGGAGTATCCTTGAAGGGGCATCCCCACTTCAAGGGAGGAGACTTCATTCACACACTCCAAGAAGGAATATGTTAGAAGAACCTAACCACATGAGAGTGGACTGGACTTTTATAGTATGAAGGGACTGATTGCCAGTTACATGACTCCAGTTGCCTCCCTATCAGGATGTTAGTTTGGGTTTAGTGAACCAGACTGGTTTTAGCATAATTCAACACCAAATGCAGCATGGCTTGCCCTCTCAATCCACTGCTGATACCCTTGCAAATCGGGCATTGTCCAGTGGCTGAACCACACTCCAGGGCAGAGCATCCTGCTACACATCCTAAACTTGGTCGTGGGCAAGGTATGGAAGAGATCCTCCTGAGTGTCACTGCGTGGCACGTGCAGGACAACCAGGGAATCAAGCTCAGCCAGCATGGAGTTATGAAACAAAGCTCCTGCTTGGCCAGCCTGACTCACCTTCTATGACAAAGTGACCGGATAAGTAGTTGAAGGGAAAGCTGTGGATTTCATCTATCTAGACTTCAGTAAAGAGTTTGTAACCATCTCCCACAGTATCCTCATAGAAAAACTGGCTGCTCCTGGCTTGGATGAGTGGACTCCTCAGTGAGTGAAAATGAGGCTGGATGGCTGGGCCCAGACAGTTGTGAATGGAGCTAATCAGTTGTCAGCTGGTCCCTAGTGGTGTTCCCCAGAGCTCAGTTTTGGGGCCAGTCTTGTTTAACATCTTCACTGATGATCTGGACGTGGAGATTGAGGGGATTTACCCTCAGTAAATTTGCAGATGGCACCAAGTTGGATGGGCATGTTGATCTGCTGGAGGCTGGGAAGGCTCTGCAGAGAGACCTGGACAGACTTGATCAATGGGTTGAGGACAGCTGCAGAAGGTTCAGCTGCACTGGGGTTGCAATAACCCCCTTCAGAACCACAAGCTTGGGCAGGAGAGGCTTGAAAGCTGCTCAGCAGAAAGGAACTTGGGGTGCTGGTTGACAGGTGGCTCAATATGAGCCAGGGTGTGCCCAGGCGGCCAAAAATGCTAGTGACATCCTGGTCTGTATGAAAAACAGTGTGGCCAGCAGGACCAGGGCAGTGATCGTCCTGTGTAATCAGCACTGGTGAGGCCACACATGGAGTTCAGTTCTGGGCCCCTCACTTTAAAAAGGACGGTGAGGTGCTGGAGCACATCCAGTGAAGGGCAATAAGGATCTTGGAAGGTCTAGAAAACGTGTCTTATGAGGAGCTGCTGAGGGAGCTGGGTTTGTTTAGTCTCAAGAAGAGGAGGAGGGAGGGGAACCTCATGGCTCTCTACAACTCCCTGGTAGGAGGTTGTGGTGAGGTGGGGGCCTATCCCTTCTGCCATGCCTGTGGGGAGAGGACCAGAAGAAACGGGCTTAAACTGAGGGAATATTTAGATTAGATATTAGAATTTTTTTTTCTTATTAGGGTGGTCAAGCATTGGGATAAGTTGCCCAGGGAGCTGGTGGAGTCACCATCCCTGGAGGTGTTTAAGAGGGATTTGGATCATGCTCTGGGTCATGTGGTTTAAGAGTTTATGGAATACCGTGGCAGTGCTGAGTTGACAGTTGTACTTAAGGATCTTAAAGGTCTCCTCCTACCTTGATGGTTCTATGCCCCCCAGTGATGGTCAGGGACACCTTCCGCTACCTCAGGTTGCTCCCATCCAACTTGGCCTTGAACATTCCAAAGGAATGGGCCATCCACCACCTCTTAGCACAACCTGTTCCAGTGCCTCACCAGCCTCACACTGAAGAATTTCTTCCTAATATCTAATCTAAGCATACCCTCTTTAAGTTTGAAATCATTGCTTTTCTGTCACTAACTTGTTAATAGTTCCTCTTCATCTTTCTTGTAGGCTGCCTTCAGGAACTGGAAGGCCATGATAAGGTAATCTCTAAGCCCTCTTTTTTCCAGGCTGAACTTCTCTCATTCTTGCCTTCTAGGGGAGGTGCTCCATCCATCTAGTTATATTCATGACCCTCCTATGGACTTGCTCCTGTAGGTCCGTGTCTTTCCTGTGCTGGGGACTCCAGAGTTGGATGCAGTGTTCCTGGGGGGGTCTCACCAGAGCAGAGCAGAGGGGCAGAATCCCCTCCCTCCCCTGCTGCCCACGCTGCTTTGGATGCAGCCCAGGACATGTTTGGCTTTCTGCGCTGTGAGTGCACAGTGCTGGGTCATGTCCAGCCTCTCATCCACCAGCACCCCTAAGTCCTCCTCCTCGGGATTGCCCCAGCCCGGGTGCAGCACCTTGCACTTGGCCTTGTTAAACCTCTTGAAGTTCCTCTGTGCCTTTATCTTTAGCCTGTCCAGTTCCCTTTGGATGGCATCCCATCCTTCGGAAGTGTCAACTGCACTACTCAGCTTTGTGTCATCTGCTGAGGATGCACTCAATCCCTTTGTCTATGTCATTAATAAAGATATTAAATAACACTGGTCCCAGTACAGACCCCTGAGGGCACCACTTCTCACTGGTGTCCACTGAGACTCTGAGCCACTGATCACTACCCTCTCCATGTGATCATCCAAACAATTCTTTATCTACCTAACAGTCCACTCATCTAATCAATCTTTCTCCAGTCTAGTGAGATAGATGTTGGAGGGGACTGTCCAGAAAAGTAACATCTGTAGCCCTTTCCTTGTCCACAGAGTGACTACTTGTCCACTGAAGACCACCAGGTTGGTCAGGCAGAACTTGCCCTCGGTGAAGCCGTGCTGGCTGTCTCAAGTCACCTCCCTGTCCTCCATGTCCCTTTGCCGAGCTTGTAGGATGATCTGTCCCATGATCTTCCCAGGCACAGAGGTGAGACCGACAGGTTGGTAGCTCCCAGATTCTTCCTTTCCTTCCTTTTTAAAGATAGGTACAATGTTTCCCTTTTTCCTGTCACCTTGAACTTCCGCTGACTGCCATGACTTTTCAGGTACCACAGAGAGTGGCTTGGCAATTATATCAGCCAATTCCCTCAGGACTCTGGGATGCATCTATCAGGTCCTATCAATTTATGTACATTCAGGTTTCTCAGGTGTTCATGAACCTGATCTTCATCTATAGTGGGAAGCACTTTGCTCCCCAGTCCCATCCTGCTGTCCATCCACTTGAGAGGTGTGGGATAAGAATTTGCCACTGAAGACTGAGGTAAAAAAGTTGCTGGGTCCATCAGCCTTCTCCTCATCCACTGTTATCAGTTTGCCAGCATTGTTTTTTGGGGGATGACCTTCCTTCCTTTCTTTGACATCCTTTTCTACCTGTAGAAGCACCTCCTCCAAGCCCAAGAAAAGTCCATCCCAATAAGCAGAAATCAAGCAAAGGTGGCAGGAGTCAGTCTGCTTAGTGCATGGATGAACCAGGAGCTCCTGGCTGAACAGACGTGAAAGGTACGAGAGGTGAAAACACAGTCAAGTGACGCAGGACCAATATATTACTGTTGTGTGATCCTGTATGGATAGGGCTAGGAAAGCCCAAGCTGACCTGGAGCTGAGTTTGGCAAAGGATGTGAAGGGTAACAGAAAAAGGCTTCTGTAAGTACATAAACAGTAAAAGAAAGACTGGGGAAAACATGAACCCACTGCTGAATGGGGCATGGAAACTGGTGACACAGGACTCAGAAAAGGCCGAGGTACTTAAATCCTGTGTCAGTCTACTGGTGTCAAGCTACTGGTGTCAATCTACTGGTATGACAGGCCACAGGAATCCCAGGTTGATCTTAAAATGAGACGGAAGAATCTGGTCAATGTGTTTAAATACCTGATGAGATAGAGTGAAGAAGAGTGAGGCTCTTCTCCATAAAGACTTCTCCAGTGCACACTGAGAGAAGAGGCCATTGGCACAATGTGAAACACATGAAATTCCATCTAAACACAAGGAAACGCTTTTTTCCCCTGAGGCTGGTCAAACACTGGCCCAGGTTGCCCAGAGACATTTTGGAGTGTCTGTCCTTAAAAACATTCAGAAACCAGCTGGGTGCAGTCCTGGATTTAACCTGCTCTACCTGACCTTGTGTGAGCAGAGGGGTTGAACTAAATGAACTCAGGCAGACCCTTTCAGCCTATGACATTCTGTGCTTTAACCTCACCTACTCTGTGCTGCTATTTTGGGCGATAATGTTGATTTATCTACCAGTTATTTCTGAGGCTATATAAAGCTGTTTAAAATGGTTTTGCACACTTTTTCATTTTTTCCTTTGAGAAAATGAATTTTCTCTTTTCTAAAAATTGATTTTTGTTGATGGAAAATAATTTTTTCATAGAGTTTTTGCTGTTGCAGTTTCTTCTTGTAAATGCAGTATTTACCTCAGTTGTCCTTTTTGAAGTTAAAGGAACATTTCATTTGAGAAAATAAATTATATTTCATGGAGATGATGCTGGTCTTTTTTTGTGGGAAGTAGCCGTTTCATACATGAATGATAAAAACTTCACACTTTAAGTAGCTCACTTTATTTATGACTATTTCTTATGCCTCTGAGTGACAGGTTTTTAAATTTACAAGTAGGTAATTTCAAACGGACATTTGTAATAGAGATTTGAGAACTATTATTCTCTGCATTAAGTAGAAACACTTGGTTGATGCTGTCACAAAAATGTTTAATGGGAAGACTGAACAAATTCATTTTGAGAACAAGTGGTAACTAAAGATAACATGATAATAAATACATACTCACAGAGCAGTATAAAGGAAGAACCAGAAGTTCATTACCATTTAAAGACCTTTTTTGAACAAGTGAAAGGAGCAGCCCTCATGCCCTAATAGGGTCAGTGGCTGGCAGGAAGTAGTACTCCACAGCTTAGGTAAGTGGCATGAAAGCAGCAGTAGAAATAAGTAGAAGTACAGGCTATTTTCCATGCTTGACTAGTTTAATGGCCATTAACAAAAAATGGCTAAAAATGAATAGTGCATTGTTTCATTTAATCTCCTCTCACAGGGAGAACCTCTTTTTTTAATATGGAAAATTACTAAATAAGGAATGAGCATATAGACATTAATGGTTAAAGTTACTCTGTGGTCCCTGTGTGCAAATATAACAGCATGTCACAGTGAAGAGGAGAGGATGCTGCTGCAGTGCACTCAGCCCAAGCTGCACCTCTGTGTGTGGTACCTGGAGAAAGCAATACTTTTCTTACTGGCATGAGTTGACAACTGAGTAAGGGGCAAAGCCAGACCCGATTCCACTTCTAATGCAGAAGTTAAGATGCTACAAGTTGAAGTAAATCCCACCACCTGCTTTTCATACAGTTTGTCTGGGACTACATCCGAGGCAGCACTCTATGTTTCACTCCAAACACAGAGTGTCCAGTGCGGCCACCATCCCACTCTGGCCTCTCTTGTCAGTAGATCACTACCAACAGTGGTATTGCAGAAACAAGTTGTGATAATGGAGTAGTGTTTATTCTTACTCTGCGTTCTAGTGAGGTGTTTGCCCAGTCTTTTCCTGCTTTTACATGTATATGTACATACATTATTTACAGAGGGAGGTTATTTGATCTCGTTTTGATCTGCATGTCAGTATGTCCTAAAGCATACAGAAAGAGTTAGCCGGTCTGAAATAACTGAAGCAGTTGCCATATAAGCAAGATTGAAATGAGATAAGAGTGTTAATTTTGCATGACTGTGGGATATTTCATATTAAGAACAAATAACTATGTAGTACTTCAAAGGGAATAAAACCATAAATTAATCAAATACAGTCAATTAAATATTCTTCAACAGATCAGTTGACCTCTTACTTGTTTTGATCCTGTCATTAAAGTTAAGCAGACAGTATATTAGCTTTTTTACAGTGCTTGAATCGTATGCTGTGGCAGTTTTGGAATAACAGCTATAAATTTCCAACTCGTAAGGTTTCTCTTTCAAGGCTAATTGAAACAAACAACTTTATTTTTCTAGGCCTCACTCCAAAATGCTCCGGTGCATATTTCTGGCTGAATACTTGGAGTCCACATTTGTTTATACTTGAATATTGAAGGAATATAATACTATTGAGTAGAAAGAATGGGTTTTTTATAAGAAATCCGAAGTGGTTCGAAGTGAGCAGATGTCTTTCAAGTTGGGTTACAGTAAAAACAACTCTTCAGTTAGTCAGATCACCCAGTAGCCTGAATAATAGTTTATTTTTGTTAGGTTGCTGTGTTATTTTGGAAATCAGGGAGTAGAATCACTCTCTTTTCATACTAAGTATTATGGTTGTTCATGAGACAACTAAATGGACCAGAATTTTAAAAAGCAAGGAGATGCTTCCAACAGCCACATAGACACTCCTTGCCTTAACGTGGGTAACATCTTAGTCACACAGATATCAGTGCAAAGCTTGCTTGTATGTTACTGCAGCTCAGATGTCATCCTTAGGGTAACACTTGCAGGAAGTTATCTGAAGTATTATCCAGTGTCCTAAAAAAACCTCCAACAAACATGAGGAACTGTGTCTTAATAAGCATGCTTTTTCTTCACCCTGTGTATGCTGACATATATCTTACAGACTACATAGTGTCAGTCTTTGTAGAAGTTAATGATATTTGATGTTAAAAAGCCTGAGGTTGTGATGAATTTTCCATTCATTTCATGGAAGTAGAAGAGTAGGTGAACCATATACTATTACCTACTTCCACATGACTTCTTCAAAATCATAGAATCATAGGGATTTTGAAAGGTCATCTAGTCTAAATCCCTTGCAATGAGCAGAGACATCTTCAACTAGATCAGGTTGCTCAGAGCCCAGTCCAACCTGACCTTGAATATTGGCAGGGATAGTTGGCAGATGAAAAGTTGTCAACTTGTTGCAGTGTTTCACCACCCACACTGCAAAAAAGATATTCCTTATGTCTAGTTTAAATTAACTATTACAATTTGTTCTATCACTACAGTCCCTACTGAAAATCTGTCCCCATATTTCTTGTAAGCCCTCTTTGAAGTGTTGAAAAGCTGCAGTAAGGTCTCCTTGGACCCTTCTCTTCTTCAGACTGAACATCCCTGACTCTGTCAACCTTTCCTTGTAGGAAGGGTGTTCCCTCCCTCTAGTTATTTTTGTGGCTCTCCTGTGGACCCACTCCAGTAGGTCCTTTCCTGTGCTGAGGACCTCAGAACTGGCCACAGTACTTGAGCTGAAATCTCATGAGAGCAGAGTAGAGGGGCAGAATCCCGTTCCTTGACCTGGTGGTCACGCTTCTTTTGGTTTGGACACATTTGGCTTTCTGGGCTGCAGAAACTGTGCACATTGTTTGTGCATATCCCTTAAGACTCCATAGAACTGAATCATAGAAACACAGAAGCATAGAAAACCCCAAATCAGTAGAGGAACACAAGAATCATCAAAGTCCAGCTCCAGGCCCTCCACAGGACAGCCCCAAGAATCACAGCCTGTGTCTGAGAGAATTGTCCTAACCAGCCCTGAGCTCTGTCAGGATTGGTCCTGTGACCACTTCCCTGGGGAGCCTGTTCAGTGCCCAGCCACCATCTGGGGGAAGAACCTTTTCCTGACATCCAACCTAAACCTCCCCTGACAGAGCTTCATGCCATTCTCTTGAGTCCTGTCACTGGTCAGCACAGAGAAGAGCTCAGTGTCTGCCTCTCTGCTTCCCCTCACAAGGAAACTGCAGAACTGCCATGAGGTCTTCCCTCAGTCTCCTCTTCTCCAGGCTGAACAGGCCAAGCAATCTCAGCCACACCTCATATGGCTTCCTCTCAAGGCCCTTCACCATCTTCACACTTCTCCTCTGGAAACTTTCTAATAGCTTTAGATCCTTCTTATATTGTGGTGCCCAAAACTTCACACAGGCCTCAAGGTGAGGTTGCCGTAGTGCAGAGCAGAGTGGGACAGTCCCACCTTTTATATGCAACCAACATGGATGAACACATGTTCTCGAGGTCTGGGTATATGGCTAGAAGTTCCGTTATGTTTGGCCAGGAATAAATACATTTTTTCTTATCTTACACCAGTCCTGTATGTACCCTGGCTTCCTTAGGAACAGAATGGGGCTCAGTATTTCTGACTATTGAGGGCTGTAGGTGGATTATACTCACATGTCTGGAATGCCAAGTTTTCCTGAAGTAAAATTTTGCAAGCAGCGTCTTTTGGTCTTGGAAAATTGTTGTGCTTTGCTGAGTTCTGTCTTCCTGTCCTATCAGTGTAGCTTGTGCACTGATAGTACTTGAGTGATGATTAAAAGCAGTGCTTTTATTTTCACTTGCTTTAGAAATATCATACTATTATGAATTGCTGCTGTGAACTTTTAAACTAAGGAGTATTTCTGAATAAATGTGATAAGGGATTAGGTAATCCTGGTTGCAGAATACATTCCTTCACTGAAATAAATCACATAATTTTTCAGCTTCACTGTAACTTCTTTTTTTTCCCATAAATTGTTATTTAAAATTCATCTTAACTCTTTAATATCTCCTACTGCTCCTGTTGAGCCTTCACTTTATATTTTTATATTTAAGATCTGACTTGATAGGTAATTTCAATGACAAGTTACAGAAGAAATGTCACATCACATAATTAGGAAAAACACTTTGAGACATCTAGAAGATAACAAAAATTGGCTACACAATGCAGTTCAGAGTACATTATATTATCACAAACCCTTATATGACTTAAAAATATCAACACAGTCTAACCGTCTATCATGTTGCATTTTATTTATACATGAAGTCAAAGTTTATGCTTGAAAAGCAAATAAACCTCCATTTGAGCTTCATTGTCACTCTTAATATTCCTGAAATCATGTTGCTTAAAAATTTATTGATTATATCCAAGCAATTGCCCCTTTAGAGATAATGAAGATAATAGAAATATGAATTAGAAGCTGGGGTCTTCTAAGAGTGCATATATGTATACTGTTAAATTTAAACTGTTACTCATACCTCGATGATCATGGTAGGTTCCTTCCAACTGAACTATTCTATTCTATTGTAATGAAACTGAATGCTTTCTATGTCTTTGATGCTTTCTCCTTGACTTCTGCATTTATCACCTGCAAAGGCACCATCTGTGTTTGGTGAATAAAGATGCTGTCCTGAGGATCTTCTACAAAGCTTCAAATGTGTCCTCTTCCAGGGCCTCCTGTAATGTATTTGCATTATAGTTATATTTAATTGAATTACTCTTGCACCACAAAGCTCTGTTAGTAGACAATAACACCAGCTATACAAAAAGCCAGACAAAGGTAGAGTGACCACGCAATCCCTGTCTTGGCGAACAGGTAATATTTAATAGGAGACAACACACAGCCAGGCACCAAGGAGCATAAGAAGTGATGGGATAGCTAGAGAGGTGGTAGTGTTACCCAGAGTAGCTCTGCTAGGACCCAGCAACTAAGCTTTCTTGCCTTCACTCAGCAGTCCAGTTCTCACATCCCCCAGTTATGGCAGTGCTCCTGGACGTACTGTAGTGCTTTCCACACATTGTGTATTAAATAGGTGGAAGGCCAAATTAATTGTTGTTAGAACTTAGGTGTTACAATAGAATATGAGGATGGAGGAACTGAATTTGGTCTTAGGCATTTCCTAGTGGTGACTTGCCTTCCTCAACGGTAGATTTTAATTGGGTGCTGTGCTTTTCATTGCATGCCAAATAGATTTAACATAATGTAATGTTACACAGTTCTATTTGTTTGAAAGTGAAGAATTTTGGGGTTATGATCTTGGTATTTCTTAATGGTAGGGAATAAAATTCAGCTGCTTACCAGATTTCAAGCATTAGTTGAAACACATATTGTGTGCTTAAATTAAAGATGTAAAGTCTTTCATTTCTGCCCACAGATCTTGTTCATCTTGAGCTGCTATAGCTCCTGATGCTTAGGAAAGGACCATATGTTTATTTTGTTATCTTAGACCTATAATTGAGAAGTGTAACCTTATCCTCTAATTAAAAAGCAACTGTCATGGCATTCTGGCATTTAAAGCCTAAATCTTTAATATTAACTGTGCTAAAGGAAACTTAGAAGTATTTTACATCTGATTCACTTTATATTTGATTGAAAGTTTAAGTAAATCCCCAAATATTTTGTTAAAGTAGTTCTGACGTGGAAAATAAAATCCCATGTGGCATTTAGCAGGATTTCTTTGAGTTACAACTGAAATAATGATTTAATTGACAGCAGATCTTTTATTGTTATTTGTTCTTTGTTTTTATGTATCCATAAAAAATTAAAATTATGCATTTCAATTACTTGTTTTATTTTGGCTCAATAAAGGACATTTTGCCTGTGCTCCTTCTTGGATTTAGCCTTTCACATGTTACACTGAGGCTGCTTTTGTCTGAGGTACTGGATCAGTTTCCTTTCAAAGCTACTGAATTCGCTGCAGCCTTGTGGCAAAGGCATCACTACAAATCAGTTACGCTGTTTTGTTCCGCGGTTTTACATTGAGCAATGAGAACAAGAACCTGAACCTGATGTTTGCGTATCTCCTGCCTGCTCTATCAGTCTCCTCATTCACTCAGTTAATTGCCTGACAGCAAATGCTCAGCTGTATGGCCTTGTTCTTGCCTTTGAGCACTAGTATGGGTTACGTTATACAGCTGACCTGACTCTTAAAGCATTCCTGCTGTTCCTGCATCGTCTGCTTCATCCTCCAAAGGCACACTGGCCCCTAGGGATTCCTGATAGTGTGACTGTTTGTTTGAGACTGTGTGGAGAGAAAAATCCAAGGCTTAATCTACCTTAGAAACTAAATCTGTGAACAGTTGTAAGCTTTACATCTGTAGGTAATAGGTGCCATCAATCCAGAGTGGGTTTTTAGTGTTTGCAGCAGGTGATGGATTTGTTCCCTGCATCTAATACTTCATTGCTACTATTATTAGTAATATTAGTATTATACTGGAAATTGCTCTTTTTGTCCCTTTTTTCTCTCATTCATCTGATTTTATTGAATGTTAGCGACTGGATTTGAGCTCATGTGTCTAGTTTTAGCTGAGAAGGAAAACAGCAGAGGAAATCTGTTTTGAAAAAAATGGTGATTGTTGCTCATGTTTGAAAAGGAGAAGGATGACTTTGATTTCAAATACTACTATCTGTTGCAATGCAACGTATGCAATATTGGACCGATAATACTACTATTACCGCATTTCTGTGTAGTAATTTTTAGCTTGATTTCTCCTGGTGAACTGGTTCACAAAATTGTAAAAAACCAATTTTTTTCCCTGAGTACATATGGGTGATATTTATGTGGGTTTCTTCTTTCAGTTGTGAATTCTGAGACCTGACCAGATTTCTTTAACCTGTATAAAACATACATGTGTGTGCATATATCTCTCTGCAAGTCAAATTTCCAGACAGGAAATGCCCTTTTTGGGGTTAAAATTTTGTGGAATATTAAATTACTAGTTTCCAAAATACAGTTAGGAACATTTATAGGTTAAATGTCAGACATTTCTGCCGACAAGCTAGAGACACTCATCTGTATTGCTTTGATGTTGGTGCTGGAAACACATTATTCATCTCATGTCAGCCGCTGCTGGCAGTTGCAATTTTGGTTGCAATTATTTCTACCTTGAATTTGACCAGTTATGCTTATGATCTTCCTGTGAATCCTATTCAGATTGTTTGTGCTTCTGGTGGTGTGCTGGATTCAGCTGTCGCAAAGCTCTCAAAATAGTCACAGCTCTGAGTACTATCCTTGCCATATGGTTTGCATTATGCATGGTGGAGTTCTACGGTGTTAAATTCTATCCAAAAAGTGCACCTTTTGTGTAAAACTCCAAATATAGTAATGAGAAATCTTATTTAGTCATAGTAATTGTCTTGAGGTGCTGTCCAGTTTTACTTCATTAAGAAGAAACTTAAAGTCTTGTAGCGAAGAGAATACATTAATCTCTTGCCCTTTCTTTTCATATAACCGAACACTATTTTCAGAAAGTTTTCCATAGAGAAAATGTCTTTGCTTTAGTTATTAACTTTCTCTTCAGTCTTTATGTGTTTCATAGTCTTTAAGTTTTGAAAATACAGAAGATAGCATTTTGGGGAAGGAATGATGCAGGACTGTGGACTGACTTCATGGGTTTTGTACATCACTAGGTGGAATGAAGTCCTTTTGTCAGCTGTGCATGGATACAGCAAATTTTTTTTGCTTCAATAGCTTCTTCCAATTTAGAGTGAAAAAGTAAGTTTGAAAGGTTGAGATCTTTCTGTTCTAAAATCTTGAGATATGTGGTAACCAGAATAACAGTTCTTTTACTAAAGCTATGGAAATTTTTTTTACTGGAGTTTTTATTAACTGAATAATTTTATTAAGTGAATAATTTAATTTTACTTTTAAAAAATTATTTCAAAATTTTATTTTAAAAAATTTTATAATTTAGTTGTAACTGAATAATTTCAGTTTTAGTTGAAAATAAAAACTCTGGGTCACTTCTTGATTCTTCCTTACATGACATGTTTAAAGTAGCTTTATTTATTTGTTCTGTTGGTTCTTAAATATAGTGGATGGGCAGCTTTTAATCCATTTAATTCCAGTGAAAAACTGAAACTCATTGAAGCTTTGGTTTGTTTTCAGACAACTCGTATGTTATATGGTCCATACATGTTTTTAACCTTTAAACTTAGATTTTAGTGCTCATCCGTACTTCATACATTTATCACCTTATGTAGTAACACAGACCTTTAATTTGTGTAACACAGAACATACAGAATCATACAATCATACAAAAATAGTCTGAGTTTGAAGGGGACCACAAGGATCATCGAATCCAGCTTATGGCCCTACACAGAAAGCCCCAAGAGTCACACCATGTGTCTGAGTGCATTGTCCAAATAAACCTTGAACTCTGTCAGGCTTGGTGCTGAGACCAATTCCCTGGGAAACTTGTTCCAGTGCCCAGCCACCCTCTGGTGGCTGGCATATACAGTCAGCGTTTGTCTTACTCCAAAAACTGACAATAATTTGGTTTGAGCTGGTGTCAGTAGTCACAGTGATAGACTGACAGCTGGTCTCTACTCACTCTGGAGTGAGGTCACAAGTCCTGCCTGCAAGCTGCTTCTGCATGGTCTCCATTCTCCACAGGCTCACAGGTCCTGCAAGGAGCCTGCTCCAGCATGGGCTTTCCATGGGATCACAGCCTCCTCTGAGCATCCAGCTGCTCTGATGTCGCCCGCAGGCTCCTCCATGGACCTCCGTGGGCTGCAGGGGCACAGCTGCTTCACCATGCTCTTCACTATGGGCTGCAGGGGAATCCCAGCTCTGGCACCTGTAACATTTTGCCCCCCTCCTTCACTGACTTTGGTGTCTGCAGGGCTGTTGCTCTCACATATTCTCACTCCTCTGTCTTGGCTGCTGTTGCACAGTAACTTTTTTCCCTTTCCTAAATCTGTTACCCCAGAGGTGCAACCGCCATCCCTGAGGGGCTCAGCTCTGGTCAGCAATGGGTCTGTCTTGGAGTCATCTGGAACTGGCTCCATCAGACACAGCAGAAACTTCTAGCACCTTCTCTCAGGAGCCAACCCTGTAACTCTCCCACTACCAAAACCTTGCCTTGCCAACCACTGCGATACATTGGCAGTGCACTTTGTCACAAGTAAGCTGTAATGTCTCCCAAATACATAAGTCTTTTAAAAATATACCGAAGTTTTATATTTCTGTTAAGGAAAATCTGTAATGCAGAAATTTGTAGACTTGAATGTGTCATGCCTTTGCACAATGGCTATTTCCTTTCATTGTCAGGCTTTTGTCTGATTTTAGCGGTTCCCTCTGAGAATAAACTTAGCATTTGGGAATGTGCAAAATAAAAAGCTTCTGATGAGTTTCACAATAGAGACACTTCCAGTTTTACCTTTCTGTAGCCTTCTCTTTTCCCACTGCTTCTCTCAAGTCTAACAGTCACAGTGAGAGCAAATTTTAGGTAGCCAAGGTTGTTCTTACATGCTGCTGTCCTCCAGTGTCACCACACAACTGCTTGGAGAATAGAAGTGAGAAAACCCTTGGGTTGAGATGAAGACAGTTTAGTAGGGAAAGCAAAAGCTGTGCATGCAAGCAGAGCAAAACAAGGAATTAATTCACCACTTCACATGAGCAAGCAGGTGTTTGGCCATCTCCAGGAGAGCAGGGCCCCATCATGCGTAACACTGACCTGGGAAGACACAAACTCCATCACTCCAAACACTTCCCTTTTTCCTTCCTCCAGCTTTATATGCATATTGTGCTGTCATCTGCTATGGAATATCCCATTAAGTCAGTTGAGATCACTTTTCCTGGCTATCCCAACTCCTTTTACACCCCCGGCCTGCTCAGAGGTGGGGAGGGGTAAGGAGCAGAGAAGTCTGGCTCTGTTTAAGCCCTGCTCAAGAGTAATGAAAGCATCCCTGAATTATCAACTCTGTTTCCAGCACAAATCCCAATCCCAGCCCCATGGTATCTACTGTAAAGAAAATTAACTCCATCCCAGCCAAAACCAGAACATTCACTTAATGAAAAAATGATGCTGATAGTGTTTCAGTAACTCAGTGAGAAACAAAAATTTGCTTTTCCAGCTATTTCAGTATAATACAGGAGTTTTGCCTACTGGTTCTCTTTCTAAAAGCTTCTCAAGAACAGGTGTGTTAAGGTCAGCTTTGTGCTTGGATAATGTGTTATTAGGGAAATTAATTACTGAAGTTTTGTTTGCCAGTGACACTTGCAGAAAAGCATTTTTTCAGACCCCGTGTCCTAGGACATTTTTGAATACATGTGAATATTTCACACAGTGATTTTATTTAGGCCTACACAGCTGATTTCATTATTCATAAACATCCTTCTTGGTAGTTGTCATATGAATAAATTGGGTTTGTGTTATTTTTTTCCTTAAGGTTTTTTTTTTTTTTGTTATGTACAAGTACTGGAGGATTTAATTTTCTTCTGTAATGATACCTAATCCTTATGTAATGCCTCACATTATTTAAAAATACATTGCTCTTTCGTTGTTCAGCTTCTTCTAAAATACTTTTCTACTTTTACTGCTGTTGCACTCATCTGTAGTGATAACACACACCTTCATCCTAGTTAGGATTGACAATGAGGGATTTATTGTCTTTGATCTTTTGTTTGTTTAAGCTTCAATTTATTCAGATCTCATATTGACTTTTCTAGCCAAATTTCTTGCTTTGCAAGAGAATTCGTTCTTTTTATCTTGCTGTAAGAAAATGGTTACTGCCCCTGATAATTAGCGCACATGATATAATTCTGGCACTGCATTCGTTTTCATTCTGGGGAATGTGCACTCACAGCCTGAGCGGTGGTAAACCCTTAATCTGTAAAGCACTGGCTGCATTGTGTGTTGAGTTGCTTGTAAGCAGAGATAAGGTGTGATAGGATTTTGTCGTCTGTGCACAGCAGGATTCTCAGTTCTTTTCTGCCATCTTGGGCAGAGGAAAACTATAACAGGAGTTGCTGTGAGTAAATGTCTCATCCTTAAGACACCACACATCATTAACACAGCTATGGTTGCAAGGTCATGAGGGTGGTCAACACCTTAGGTCTTTATTCCTGTATTGAATTTCTGGAGGGACTGAGTGATGCTCAATCAAGTATTTTTGAGTTCTACTTCAAGTAGCGCTTAGCTGTTCTCCCAAAAAATGGAAATGTCTTCTTCACAATATGCAGAGTAGAGGTGGCAAATCACATTTAGCTTCTAGGATTAAGTTATGAAAGACTTTACTATTCAAGTTAAATGTTTCAGTAATCTACCAGCTATATGAAATCACTTCTGTGTGGTTTTGACTCTCTAAAGATAATCCATTTCTGTTTTCTTAATTAGGTCTTTACTAATGTGCTGACTCACCCAAAATGTCCATAGAAGAATAATGGAAGCCCCTGAATACCTGGATTTGGATGAAATAGATTTTAGTGATGATATATCGGTAAGTACAAGTCCTATTTTACTTGTTCAAGTTGAGACAAACTTAGATACCTCAGTCTTGATGTAAAAAGCAACACTGTTCTTAGAAGCCATGCTTCTCTTTACTTCATATAAAGGAATGTTTAGATAGGTTGAATCTAGAATAAAAATCAGATGTTTTGTAAAGGAAATCTCTTTAATAAGCTTGGAATGAAAACTTGATTCCTCTCCTTCAAGTAGTAAAAGTTACTTGCAAATCAAATTAATAAATTAGTTTCATTTCTGGATTGCTTCTCTCCTTTGTTGTCCTGAATGAACTATATGTGCTGTAGAGCTAGCCTTAGACACCAAAATTTTAAGCTTACCTTTAGTTTAATGTATTTCAGTTGTAAAAAACCTGCTTCTCTCACCTCTGCCGTTCTCACCAGTAGCCATTTCCCAATACAGTAGTACTTTATGAATAGGTGTGATGTGGTAGAGTACAGAAGGATAGAAAGACTTCCAAAGATTCATAGGCAGCACTGATCCTTAGTGTCACAAATAGAACAATTGCAGCCATAATTTCAAGCAAAAATCCTGTGTTACTGTCTATATTGTTAGTGTTCTTATAGGACACACTGATACTGTGTATTTCTCTGTTATCCACAGTACTACTCCTACTGCCAGTGTTTCTGCTTTTTTGTGCAATAGAGTTGTTCATATGTTTAATGTTCAATAAAAAATAAACTTGGATACATAAATTAAATCTCCTATAAGAGAATTTATTAATTCAATTTTCAGATGAAAGGATGCCACCATCTCTTTCCACGTGTTTCATAGTTTTATAGTTTTAATTTTTTTTTTTTTACAAAAGGCCTGGTTTTCCCGTTAGCATTTGGGACTTTTGGTTCATTTTGAAACATTCCAGATGCTTTATTCACTGACAAATTCCTTTTGAAGAGGAATTTTTTTTTCTACCTATTGTACTGTTGAATTTTTATTAAAGCAGAGTATGGCAAATGCCCAAAATATTACAAGACAATGAGCCAATCTTGAGTGAATACCTTATTATGGGCAACTTTCTTTTTATTACTGTTATATGCTAGATTATTTCCTGGTATCTGTTTCTATACTCAGTTTTGTAAAACTGTAAAACATAATAGATGTAACCTTTCCATGTCCCTCCCATTGTGGCTGTTGCTGCATACTGGTGGGTTAGGTTACTCACTTTTCTGCTGAAGAACTCAGGCTGCCTGCTTTAATAGCATGTTCTTTCAGTGGATGCTGAACATTGAATAAAAAAAACATCACAAATGATTGAGGTAGCAGTTTTACTCCCTGCTTTAGCAGGTAAGAGGCCAAAGGATTTGTTGCCAGAACCCAGATCAGCAAGAGAATTCATGGTTACTCTAGTGCTCTACTCATATTTCATCATACACAGTTTAGAAATACCTGACCTTCACATTTTATCATTAGCCTGCTCTGGTAAAAGCAGCTGCATAGCATCTGTGTTAGCAAATTATATTATTCCTGTTAGCCCTCTGGTTCTAATCCAGCGCAGAAAAGTGACTAATAATAATGGCAGCAAGAAGGCTGTTAAAATGATGCACTTACAAATGTACCTCAGTTAGAAAGCCACTGTTTGTAGTCCTGACCCTTGTAGTCCGTTTCAGTAAAACTGAACAAAATGTGATAGTCAAAAAGATAGACAGGAAGACAGGACTTTGTTCGAAAAAGGCAAATATCTATGTAAGTAAGGGAAAGGGGGGGAAGGGAGTTTGTTTGGGTTTTTGTTTTATTTTCCTTTGTTGTTGTTTTTTTATGTTGCATTTGTTCATGAAAAAAGGAAGCTGTACATTTCTCCAATATCATAGGATCACAGAATGGTTTTGGTTGGAAGGGACCTTCAAAGGTCACTCAGTTCCAGTCTCTCTGTCACAGGCAGGGACACCTTCCACTAGATCAGGTTGCTCCAAGGCTCATTGTGATGAGTTGATGTTGACTGGTCACCAGGTGGCCACCAAGCCACTCTGTCACTCCCACTCCAAGAAGCTCATGCTTTAAGGAGAGGGGCACCACTCACTAATTACTGTCACGGGCAAAAAAGACTCCTCTTGGCGATATTAGTTTATTGCCAATCAAACATCACAGGATAATGAGAAACAAGGACAAATCTAAAAGCCCCTTTTCGCCACCTCTCCCTCTTGACAGTCTCAACTTCACTCTGGAGTTCTCTGCCTTGCCACCTCAATAAGTGCAGGGGGATAGGGGAGGATGGGGTTAGCATTCAGGTTATCACAGCGTCTCTGCCATTCCCTGCTCCTCACCCTCTTCATGCCTGCCCCAGCGTGAGGTCACACCCACTGCAGACAGTCCTCTGTGAACTTCTCCAGTGTGAGTCCTTTCCACGGGCCACAGTTCTTCATGAACTGCACCAGCATGCGTCACTTTCCATGAGACACAATCCTTCAGGAGCAGACTACTCCGGCATGAGTCTGACACAGCGTCACAGTTCCTGACAGAAAACCTGCTCCTGTGTGGTCTCCTTTCCACAGGTGTTAGTTCCTGTCAGGAGCCTGCTCCAGCACTGTCTTTCCACAGGCTGCAGGTTTCTTCAGGACACATCCACACACTCCAGTGTGAGGTCCTCTGTGGGCTAGAGACCAGATATCTGCTGTACCATAATGTTCTCCTGCGACTGCAGGGGAATCTCTGCTCCAGCACCTGGAACACTGCCCTCCCCTACTTCTTCACTGACCTTGGTGTCTCACATTTTTTTATTCCTCTCTCCCAGCTGCTGTTATGCAGTGTGTTTTACCCTTTCTTAAGTCTGTTATCCCAGAGGCATTACCAATACCTCTGATGGGTTCAGCCTTTGCCAGTGGCCAGTCCTACATGGGGGCAGCCTCTGCTCTTAGTTTGCCACGTAAACCAAATACAATCATGTATGGTGGGCATCCACAACTTCTCTGGGCAACCTGTTGCAGTGTCTCACTACCCCCATTCTAAAAAAAGTCTTTGTTGTATTCAATCTAAATTGATGTTCTTTCATTTGCCCCTTGTCCTGTCACTACAGGCCCTGGAAAACAGTCTTTGTCTATTTTTCTTAAAAGCCTTCTTTATATATTGGAAGGCCATGAGTAAGTCTCCCTGCAGCCTCCTGTTCTCCAGGATGAAGAGCCCCAAGTCTCTCAGTCATACTTCACAGCAGAGGTATTCCAGCCCCTGGACTGTTTTCATAGTCTTCTTCTGGACCATTGAGCAGGTCCATGTCTTTTTTATCCCAGCGACCCCTGAGCTGGAGGAAGTACTCGCAGTGGACTCTCCCAAGAATCAAGTCCAGGGGAGAATCACTTCCCTCACTCTGCTGGCCAGAATTTTTGTGCAGGAGAATGCAGTTGGTTTTCTGGTCTGCAAGTGAGCATTGCCAGTTTATGTCGAATTGTTCCTTCTCTGGTATGCCAAGTCCTTCTCTGCAGGGCTACTCTCAGTACCCAAGTCTGTATGGGTACTAGGCATTGCTCTGACACAGGGACAGGATCTTGACCTTGTTGAACTTCATGAGATTCACAGGGGCTCACACCACAACCCTTCCCAAGGTCCCTCTGGATGGCATTCCTTCCTCCTTCCCAAGGTCTCTCTGGATGGCATTCCGTTCCTTCAGCAAATCAACCATACCACTCAGCTTGGGGCTGTGTGAAAGCTTGCTAAGGCTGCACCCGATCCCATCGTCGACGTCCTTGACAAAGATATTAAATACTATTGGTTGCGGTATGCATCCTTGAGGGACACCACTCATTCCTGGGTTTCACTTGGAAACTGAGCTGTTGATTGTAACTCGATGGACACGGCCAGTTCCTTGTACATCTATCCATCAAACCCATATCTCTCCAAATTAGAGGCAAGGAGGTTGCACTTGGATACAGTGTGCCAAAGGCCTTACAGAAGCTGAGGCAGATGACATCTGTAGCTCTTGTCACTCCATTATAGGAGGCCACTATCTTAGTCAGGCACAATTTTCCCTTTGTGAAGCCGTGCTGGATATCTCTAATTACCTCTCTGCCATCCATATGTTTCAGCATAGCTTCCAGGAGGATATGTTCCATGCTCTTACTGGACACTGAGGCGTGGCTGACTTGCTGGTAGTTCCTGAGGCTCTTCTTTTTATCCTTGTTAGAATGAATGTGATACTCTCTTTTATCCAGTCATTGAAGACTGACTGCTATGACTTTTAAAATATTATTGAGGGTGGCTTAGCAGCTACATCTACCAACTCCATCAGGGTTCTGGACTGCAAATATGATGTTTATTTTATGAACTAAGATGGTTCCATTCCAGGTCTAAATGGTATAGTATATTTGTCTGTAGTTCAGACAGCAGAATAGGTTTCTGAGGCTCTTGTTTACATTAAACAAAAATAATATTCTGTCTGCAGTGATATTAAGCAACACAGCTGAATATTTTCATTTATTTCTTCATGAATAACTGCTCCCAGAAAGGAAGGGGAAAAAAAAAAGACATATAAGTTGCATTAAATGATAGACAAATTATTACATGTATGTTTTATGCTTTCACCTTTTTCCCATTTCTCCTGATTTTCACTATAAATTTATTCCTGCTCTGAAGTTTTATGCACTTGGTATGGTTGCCTGAAGGTTTCCTAACCCTTTGATTGAAATGCAGGATTTATATTGCACTGGCAAACTGAGCAAATTGCAACCATTTTATATTTTAATTTACAGAAATAATACAAGATAACCTCATTTTGTACCTCTAACAGTGTTAGTGTTTAAATAGGTCCCATTTGAAGCTAAAAGGAAGAATAACATATCAAGTGTCTATATAAGATGTTATCAACACATTGCACAAATTAACCAGTGCTCCAAAGATGGATGCTCATCACAGCTGTAAGAAAGACGTTTATTTTGGGGAGGTGATATTTCCCACATGCACAGTACCAGTGATGCCTTGAGTGGCTACCTAGAAACAGAGACTAGTCTGGAGTAAGGGAATAAAGGTTGGTATTTGTTTGAAAGGCCTTCAAAGGTACACCCTGGGGAGCCAGAGGCTACTTCCAAAATGGACCCGAAGATGGACGACAAGTCACGAGTTCTTCACACTTTTATAGGTTTGGTCCATTTGCATATCAGCATAAATTTGCCAATTAAAACTTTAGCTAATTATGTAATTTCTTCAATTTCTCCACCTCTCTTGCAGCCCTAGTTTACACCTTTTGGGCCTAGGACCATCTGGGTATCCTTGAATAGCAAGCTCGGAGAGGCTTTGTTATGTCTATCTGGCATAAGTGAACAGCAGCAAGCAGACTACAAGAAACTTCAGAGTTACATGCTAGGCAATATAGGATTTGAAAAATATAAGAACTAAAACCTGAGGCATCACCAGTCTAATCTCTTTCCTTCTCTGTTTTTCATTTGGAAGCTGCTTAAATTGACACTACTATTGAGAAAAATCTTCCTGTAACATCAGGCTTTCCATCAGTAACTTTCCATCAGTAAAAGAACAACATATTGTTCCTTTACTTTTTCTCGATATAGCTTGCTATTCCCAAATAAATATTTCAGAAAGATGGTGGCATTGCACAGTTAATAAATGATTAAGAAAACATATTCTAAAGTTACTAATATAATAGGTTTTTAGTATCAATGAAACATTTTTTTTCCACTATAGCAGATAAACTGAAATGAGACTGCTAAACTGTTTACTTGGAAACACTTGGAAAAAAATTAGCTGTAGGAAGGTGGAGGTGCCTGTTTTCAGTAACAAAATGAAAACAAGGAGGTGTTAATTTAAGAGCAGGACAAAGTCATTGTTGTCTTGATCCAGAGGAGGTAAATGATTTGAGTTCTGATACTGCAAGCAGTAGGAGTTGGACGTGGTCCTTCATGCTTTTGGGGGTGTCATGATAATGATAATGTGGTCTGAGAGTCACACTATGCATACAACTTTGCACTTTGACTCCATTTAGGATACAACAGAATGTTGAAGAGTAACTTTTGTTTCTTAATTTACTTGGGTTTTTACTATTTTGTATATATTTCTGTGCTACTACTCGTGATCAATTATTTCTTCTCTTCTGATACTTCTTGAACAGAAGTACATCTGCAAGTGGTGGACAAGTGGCATAGAGCAGAACAGCCCTATTAAAAATACTTTTTCTCATATGTTTTGTTTAAAATTCATTGCATTAAAATTTAAAAACCATGTGAAATTAGAAGGTTAACACTGGAATTAATTCAGATTCTGTAGTGCAGTGTTACATTATGAACAAATGTGTTTTATTATAAGGGAAGTCCCATTTTTCCCTGAATTAGCAGTGCCTGTTGGAAAAAGCTGGGAATATCTTGCATTTGCATTGAATGCTTGTTACTGCTTCTTGTCTTATCTGCTGTTGATACTGCTCTTCCATCTTAAAAGGTTCTTTAGGGGTTTATTAGGATTCACTATTTTGGGTTAGACATAGGCAGGCAGTAAATGCAGAAAAAGAACCCAGACCTCAAACAGTAATCAAAAATTCCATTACATGTATTATCTTAGGAACAAGCCCTTAGTTTGTTACTGAATGTCACCATCAACCATGACAGACTTTAATTAAATACCAAAGATCCCAGTAAGCACTGAGTAATGAAGTGACATGATGTGCTCAGCTCTTACATTGTCAGTTATGCCTTTGGGCATGGCCTCCGACTCTGGCTGATGTAGTTACTCCACTGGTGAAATGTGAAAAGTGGTGTTTAATTTTGTATGCAAAAAAAATTGAAATTATTGAATGAAGAGTTGGAGGTAATTAACTTTAAATGCCACTGAATAAGCATTAAGTCTAAAATTCTGTTCCAGGGAAGGGTTGCAATCTCGACCTCTTTTGATGTCCTGTGTAACCTTGAAATTTATGGTTGAAGAAAAGCTAGAAAATATTACTGCTGATTAGAACTGGAGCTAGAGTATGCAATAAATCAGTTCTAGTGGGAAGAGCTGGGAATAGACTGTTTTTATGGTTGGGAAAGGTCCACTTGAAAAAGTAATTTTAGTTGCTTCCTGAACCAAAAGCTGGTTCTTTACATTTTAGCACAAAATACAGAAGGCAGAAATGTAAATTTGCAGAAGTCTTTTTGAGGATAGGGGTAAGTGGGAGGAAATCTGTTAATGAAATCAAACAAAATTAGAATGTGTAACAAATTTATAAATATTTAATAGATTTTTGGTGGTTGGATGAGGTAACTGAATACATTTTTAAGCAATGTTGAAACAGAAAAAATCTGTTCTTCCAAGAAAGAACAGGAAAAAGACAAAAAGAAAGATGGCTTTCTGTTTTTGAAGTTGCCTGAAAAAACACATAGCAATTGAATACAAAAGGCCTCTTTCTAATTGAATTACAAACTGTGTAATAGTTTAAACTGCAACAGCTGGTCTTATGAAGCTACCATATTCCTTGGAGACATGCTCCTTGGATTCTTTTAAGAATCTTACTAGACCAGTTCAACATTGCATTCTAAGTCTTTGTGCTGAAATAGCAAGATGTATAGCTTAACAGCTCAGGCTTTATTAAACAATAACTAAAGTGAAGCACAGCACATGGTGTTTGTCCATGTCTATGTTTAAGTTGTATTAATTTGTCTTTAGTAGCATCCTTCTCCCTGTCTCTGCTCTGTTCTTTTTTGCTTTAGGCTGTCACATCCTGAATCAGTCACAGCCTTATAGAAAACCCCTTGTTTAATGGGGGTTGGAATCACTGGGTAGTTCTGGAGTGCTGCTACACATTTTAATTAATAAGTTCAGTGTTGATCCTGGGAATGCTCATGAGAGTTTCTTCTTGTGATTGAGGTTTCTCAATACATCCCTGAATTAGGTCGGCAAGGAAAAAAGTAAGGCCTGGGAAGTTTTCTAGGCTTAATGAAGTAACTACAGTCATTTGAGTAACAGTCTTAAACTTGCACCAGAAAAGTAAATTACTCCGCAATTGGTCACATGAGTTTGAATTTATATTATTTTGAAGTAGATGGCCAGCTGTGCTTTAGAAACACGTCAAACACTGAATGACAAACTGTCAGCAAAAACCAGAACAATGTATCACCGTTTCTTTTTTGTGTGGAAAGTTCATATGGTTTTATATGTAGTTGTTTTTCTTCATTGGTCAACAGTACACCAACTAAAAATATCTGTTTCTTTGAAAACATATGGTGTTTATGTATTCTTAGAAAAATTTCAGTTGTGCTAATCCTAAATGCTTTTTTTCTGTTTTAGTTTCCAAAATACTGTTTTTAATAGGGTCTTTTTTGTATGAGCAAAGTGATTGATATTTCTTTCACAGACGTAATGATTTTTATTTGTTTAAATGGAGATTCCTGTAACATTTAAGCATTTGGTTAGGGAAGATTTTCTATAAAGCAACTGCATATCAGAATGTATGGTTTTATAACACTGGATCTTGTGTCTTTCCAAAAGTATTCCACAAGTTTATAAAGATAAAATTTCTGTTTAGTAAACTGGCTGTGGCACCTGTGGTGTTTTTTTCCCGTTTTTTTAATGGTTAATGCAGAGAATAACATGCTGATTCATATCAGATGTGTTTTGTCACATGAAAATAATAATACAAGTTTGCTTTAATAAAGCCCGGGTTAGAGAAACAAGCCTGTCGTCTGATATGTGTGATGTATTTCTCTCTGAAATCAGATCTCTGTAGCACAAATATTCTGCATCTCTTTTACGTATTGGTTTGTGGCAGCTTGAATTCTAATTTTTAAACATGGTGGTTGTTGCCCTGCAATCGCCATAATAGATAGATGCACAGGTGGGCAAAGTGAGACCCTTGAGGCTTACAGTAAAGCCTGGATGTGTTCTGACCTCCGGTATATCTCATGTGGTGTTGCATTGTATTTGTGCCTTGAATAATGGTGACCTGCAGGAAGGAGAAATCTGAGATGAGGAGATGCTTTGCTCTAGCTTTGAAAGTCTGTTTCGTATGCCTCAAGGTGGGCTACAAAAGCAGGTGCCATCTGCTTTTCTCATGCAACCCAAGAAGACCACCAGACTGCCAGAAGTACCCTTGGTTTGTAAGTTTAGTTAGTGTCCATGACATTTGAACCTCTTGAAAATCTTACTTTTTATCTTTTTTAATTATTACCTCTGTACCTTTTTTTCTTTTTTTTACAGTATTCTGTAACTTCTCTCAAGACCATCCCAGAATTATGTAGAAGGTGTGATTCACAAAATGAAGACAGATCAGGTATGATGCCCACTTCTGTCCACCCATAATTTTCTAGGCTTTTTTTTAATCATGTACAATTTGGCAACAATAGCTTCTTGGCAGTGTCCTGCTGTTTGGTTTTTTCTCATTTCTGTACAGTGTTCTGGAAACATGAGTTTCTTTTTTTCAACAGATGTTAGTTCATTAGAAGGAAAGAAAGTTCCAAAAAAGGATTTGGCTGTATACAGATAAATGTAGGGCTTCATCTCAGCAGCTCCAAACCACAGTATGTGCAACAATTTACTTGAAAACCCGAGAAACCATTGGTGACAAGACGTAATAATGTAGGCGCCAATGAAAAAATGTTGGATACATTTACTACCCATATGGCCACGACCAGTCTGAGGGATGATGTTTTGCCAGAGTCTGAAACTGTATCAAGGATGCTACATGATAGAATCTACTCTAAGGCATACTGTAATAGTTAAGATTAAAGCTGAGTTTTTTAGTTTAATAGTGTAAACTAAATGAAGAATCATGGCATATAGATGAGAACCAGCTGGAGACCTTCCCCCTGCCCCTGACAAAAAGTGCATTCAGTGTTGTTTTTCACTCTGTAAATCAGATTAATCCGCTTTTATTTTTCTTTTCCTGATGGAGGAGAAATGAATTGGTAAGAGAAGCATTTTTGTTGAGCTATGAAAAGTTTACTGTGCTTTTTGATCTTTTAATTGAACTTTTGTTAATGTTGTTTCATCAAGTACTTTTATAACAGAAACAGGAGATCTGGAATTCATGGAATGATAGAAGGACTTAAGAACCATGCTATACTTCAGCAATTTTTATTTTTATCTTTTCCTTTCAGACTTTAAAATTTCTAATGTGTTTAACTTAAGTTGAGACTTTCTGATTGCTGCTTCTTCTAACAGAGTCATTAAAGGCCAGGTCATCACATGCCACTGTCCTTGGCAATAAAGAGAAGCAAAACTCTCCTTACCATACTTGCTTGCAAGTTACTGCCCACACGCGGCACAGCAGTGATTGCACACACAGTATTACTTGTTGCAAGCAAAAGCAGGGCAGAAGTGTAAAAGGTGAAGACTCCTGATTCACCCCTCTCCATTTGCCCTATCGTTCTACCCCAGTCTCCCTCCGTCCTTCCCCATCCTCCCCTCTATATTCCCCTCATTCTTCCCATCCTACCCCATTACACCCTTCTATCCTTCACCTGCCTCATCCCTATCCCTTTTCTTCTCTTTACTTCCTACCTTTTTGCTGGTTCTTCCCCCTTTCCTCATCCCTTGCATCCTACCATCTTCCCCTTTTGTCCCATCTCCTTCTCCCTCTCTTCCTGGCTCCTTCCCTTACCCATTCTTACTCCCATTCTCCCCACTCTCTACCTGTTTTCCTATTGTCACACAAGTTCTCCACACTATTCTTCTCCCGTTCTTCTCTCATGCCTCCTACCTCCTACTCTCCTCTTTCCTCTTTTTCACTCACTTCTTCTCCTTTCTGCTCCTCATTCTTCCCTGCCATTCTCCATAGCATTTAATTCCTCATTGCTCCCCACATGCTCCCACCATTCTCTCCCATATTCCTCCTCCCATTCTTCTTTCTCCATTAAAATTCAGGAAGTAGTCATAAAGTAACATGCAGACCAATAGTAAGGATGAAATACTGGTTATGAGCTCTTTCTTTAGATTGTGAGATGCTGACAACTTACTGTGTATGTCTGTTGTTCCGTGGTTGCCTCTGCAGATGGACATTTTTCCATTATGATTTTAATTACATCAGTACTCATCTGTTCCCTTGAAAAGGGGTTGACGGAAGCAAATACAGGGATCACTGGGAGACAGCAGTAGCTCTGGGGAGTCTGCCAGTGGAAGTTAATTGCAGATTGGTTAAAAGTCTTGAGTAAAAAAGAGGCCTTTAGCATTGATAGCATTGGCAAAGTGGAAATAGTACTAAAAACTGTTTTTTCTTGCTGCTTACAACTTACTTTGATGAATAGGAGATAGTACTAAAATCTTTTTATTTTACTCTGCTTAATCACTGAGTAATAATATAGTGCTGAACAGGAGTGTATTGCTTTACATCTATGTACAGACTTCAGTATCTCAAGTGTCTTGAAATATCAACTGAACTGGATTAGTCAACATTGTGCAAGGGCCAATTTGATGACTTTTCATAGTTGCTTTTGACACAATCTTTTACCTTCGCTATACTGTAGATCATTAGAATAGTGTTGCCAAAGTATTGATGTTGTGTACTATTTTTTATGAGGATGGATTATATAATAAGTCTTTCATACTACAGCATGAAGCATTCATACTATTTTGTATCTGTATTCCATTGTTAATTCAGGTAGTTACAAACAGAAAAACTCAGAGGTTTTACAGAGAACTGATCCAACTTTCTACCTCATACTGACTCCTGCTTAGTTAGAGGTTGCATTTCTCCTTTAAAACAGAGAGAACTATGAAAGTAGAACTATCCAAGAATTATTTTTTCAGAAGAACTAAAAGTTAAGCAAAAGTTGACCGTAGATAAGATATGTCATACTCTAAAAAGCAATTGTCTGTCACCTTTGTCTCAGGAAAATACTTAGTTCACTAAGACAGTTAAGACAAAATTATGGAGAGAGTAAGATTCAATTCTATACTTAAAAAAATAATTACATATATGGGTAACCATTTTCACCAGCAGGATTGTCAGAACAGATTTAAACCAGACAGTTCCTCATTAGGGAATAACATTTCTTAACTATGTGGCTAATAATATGGAAGTCTTACTATTAATTGTTTGCAGATAAGTTTGGTAAATAGCCCTGTAATTCCCATTTTCTTTCCCCCTTTCATGTAAACATTGAACAATAAGTTAGTAACATATGAAAGTGTTTGGTTACATTGTTTTCAAATTAATCCAAGCACTTTTAATCCTAGGCAAATACTGATGTTTAGAAGTCAGTGTGCTTTCTCAAGCATTTCATGTAATTCCTTCAGCAGATTTTTTGGTGTTTTTTTAACTATGTCTGACTGCCTGTAACTTTTGCTCAAATTACTTGTTCTTTTGGAAAGGGAGGTATTAGAAAGTCTGACAAACATTTTCCCAGTGTGTAGTTTTTCCTACTTGAAATCCCACCATCACCTCCCTTTATTGGACAGCACTCTCTGGTGGTGTGTATTGTTGGGAAGGTCCTGTTCCTTCCTCACCCTTTTGCAAGACGTGCATGAAAGTCATGCAGCAGCACAGTCTCAGTCCTGACTCAGAATCAAAGAATCACAGAATATTCTGAGTTCAAAAGTACCCAAAAGGAACATCAAAGTCCAGCTCCAGGTCCTCCACAGGACACCCCAAGAATCACTCCATGTGCCTGACAGCAACGCCCAAACCCTTCTTGAGCTCTGTCAGGCTGGTGCTGTGCCCACTTCCCTGGGGAGCCTGATCAGTGCCCAGCCACCATCTGGGTGAAGAACCTTTTCCTGATATCAAACCTCTCCTGACAGAGTTCATGCCATTCTCTTGAACCCTGTCACTGGTCACTACAGAGATGATATCAGCATCTGCTTCTCTTGCTTCCCCTCATGAGGAAACTGCAGAACTGCAGTTAGGTCTCCCCTCAGTCTTCTCCAGGCTGAACAGACCAAGTGACCTCAGCCACTCCTCATAAGGTTTCCTCTCAAGGCCCTTCACCATCTTTGTTGCCCTCCTTTGGACCCTCTGTAACAGCTTTAGATCCTACTTATATTGTGGCACCCAGACCTGCCCCCAGCACTCGAGGTGAGGCCGCCCCAGTGCAGAGCAGAGCGGGACAATCCCCTCTCTTGCCTGGCTGGCGATGCTGTGCCTGATGCCCCCCAGGACACGGGTGGCCCTCCTGGCTGCCAGGGCATCGCTGAATCATGTTCAACTTGCCACAGACCGGGACTCCCAGGTCCCTTTCCATGGCTCTACTCTCCAGCCTCTCATTCCCCAGTCTGTCCATACACCCAGAGTTACCCCATCTGAGGAGCAGAATCCATCACTTCGCCTTGTGAAACTTTGTACAGATGGTGATTGCCCAGGCCTCTGATTTGTCGAGGTGTCTCTGCAGGCCTCTCTGACTTCAGAGGGAGTAAACAGCTCCTCCTAATTTTGTATTATCTACAAACTTACTTAGTATTCCTTCAAGTCCTGTGTCCAAGTCCTTTATTACTTCTCTGAGTCCTTCTAGGATTTAGGGAATTCTGACTCAGGAAAATTCCAAGAGATCCTTGAAGCCAAAGTATATGTGCCAGTGCCCCCAGATTATAAGGGGAAAGATATATGGGACTGACAAAAAATTGCAAGGAAAATCATGGTTTATCCACAATAAAGTGTGATTAAGGGTAATTGTTTTTTTACAATCATGCATCAAGATAATGATCTTTTAGGTAGCATAACCACTAAGGTGGACATTATCTTAGTTGTTTAGAGCAAGGCACTAATTAACACTAAGATTGTGGGTTTAAGCCCTGTACAGACTGTTCACTTAAGAGCTGGACTCAATGATCCATATGGGTCCCTTCCAACTCAGAATATTCTGTGATTCTGTCATTCTTTATCTTCAAAAATAGAAAATTAAAGAGCGTAGTTTAGAAATGAACCTGGCTAGCAAATTTTTCCTGAAATAAAGCATTAGCTAGAGTGCCCGTTGATTTCCAGCATTGTTTAATACAGGCTGATGAACTGAAACAGAAATCAGTCCTTTCTGCTTTTGTTATTAAGCATGAAATTGGTTGCATTCTTTCTGGGCAAGTTTTCTAAGGACACTTGAACAAGTGGTTCAAGACATCTGTGTTCAACAAGCTCCACTGAACACGTCATTGTTGAAGTATATTCTGTCATCTGTGATGACTTTCAGTTGTCATTAAATGGCTGTTTCAAATGAAGGCAGTATACAGCTCTGGATCTTTATTCACAGATTGATAAAAACAAATTCACCTTTAATGTCCAGCAGTTATCCTTCTGCACTGCTTTATTCCCAAAGTAACTGCCATTTGAAAATATATGCAAAATATTAGTTTCCTAATCAAGAAAAATAAATAAATCAATGAACATAAAATTACAGAAAATTTCTGTCTCAGGCTCTTGGTAGTTTTTATTTGTATGAGAAAATAAAGTAGTATTTTATTTGAAAGCAGTGTTAAAAGGCATCAATTTCTCAGAACAGACTTGTTCTCCAATTATCTCCCAGATAAATATGTCTGAAACAATACAGTACTGATTGGATCATTCCTTGGTAGAATACTGAAGAATTTTCTTAATGAAAAAACAATTGTGCTAGCTACATATAAGCTCTTCCCCTACATAATTTTTGCATCCTTCCTCTTCCTTTTTCACACATTTCATGCCAGAAAGACTTCTTCTGATTTTTTTATTAGAACTTTGCTTGTCTTCCTTTTACATCCGTAAATCAGTCTATACAAGATTAAACCCAATTTATTAATTTCAAAATTTTCTTTGCCTTTCCTATATTCTCTACTTGAGAATTACAGCTTTTGTATTATTCTTCTTCAAGCCAAGATAAGAAAAATATTCGTTCACTGAGACTCAAAATGTTTGAATTACCTGGAAAAGATGCACTGTTATTTATAAACGTAAATTATTGTTTGCCCTGTATACTCTTTCTTTCTTCTTTAGAGTGACTTGAAATTCCACTTAAATGGGAACAAACCCTCTCCATTCTTATCTGTGCAGGGTTGTTCTTTAATTCAGGTCCTCATGCTCTAGAGTTTACGTTAAAGAGCTCTAATATGTATTCCTGGTACAGGTTATTGATATATTAAAACTGTAAAACAGTGCCACCTTCAGTTAAAATTAATTCAGTTAAATATGAATTTTGTGATATTAATAAAGGAGTAAATAGATATTCAGATCTGGCTCTGATTATCCATCGGTTTAAATGGACCTGGAATTAATGTGAGTCTTAATTGATTCAGGAGTCTCTGCTGAAGGCATATCACAAAGAAGAAGCTCAGGCATTTCTTTCAGATGACAGTAAAACTCCAAATATGAAACTTTGGGTAGACTTACTGCAGGCTGCCTCTCGATATTACACAAGCAGTGTGTTGAAATACTGCATTAAAAACAATATGGGCAGTTGTCAATGCTATTCAAAGACTTTCTTAATGTAGAACATGCAATTGTTATTTTCATTATACTCAATTATTGATGGTTAATGTCTATTAAAAATTGACAATTTAGAGGTGTTCAGATGTTTGCCATTAGACTGTAAGTATCACAGAAACTGCCTGTCACAAGGGTAAAGTTTCATCTGTGCATGAGGTTGTCTTGATGGTTGTAGAAAACTCAGTTACCTGTAGTTCTACAGATGTTTGTATACCAGATAAAACTCTTCCTCTCACCTCCCCATGCTCTAGACATAGAGATGACTGAAAAATACTCTGAAGTCAACAGATGCTTCCAACTGGAAACATGTTATAAGGATCAATTTCAATTCCTGAAAATAGAATCAGATGGCGATGAAACTGAAAGAGAAGTTGCTTCCTGATTTCCCCCTTTACTGCTTATTTGCCCCAAATAGCTGTAGGACATCTGTAAGTAAATAAATAGATAAAAAAACCTATAAATAAGCCTGCAGGCCTCTGGATTCATTTGCGTTTTTGTCTTCCTCAGGAAGAACATAGAGCATGATATATGGTGAAGGACTACATCTGCAAATTTGACCCTTGCAGGTTTTCATCAGAAACTTTTTCTTTGTGCCAGAGTAATGCTTTGGCACCTCAGGTCTATCACGCAGCTAACATTCCTTTACTGACATGAATAAAGTCTGCAGTTTTTTGTTCCTCTCTCTTTTTGCTTCAGTAATGCAATAGTAGGATTATCCAAGTCTCTTATATTAATGAATAGAAGTTTAGGAAATAATTTTGATGCGTAGCTGGGGAAAAAGAAAATTTTCATCACCTTTCAGGAGTGTACCAGAATTATTTGTCAGATTCTGGAATCAAACTAGCTGCTCCACATTCTAGCCTCCTTCCTTAAACTCGGACCATCTTTTACTGTTGTTTATAAAAGAATCAAGCAGTATTTATTTGACCCAGACTTTTAATGGCCCCTGTCTGAGTTCGTAAGTATGGAGAGATGAGCAAGAGGCTTTTCCTCTGGAGCAGCTGTTTAAGACTACTCAACATAACTCCTGCTGTGCTGGTGCTTTGGAGGCTACAGGCAACACTTGCTTTTGCTTCTTCAGGGAACAAGCATCTGAAAGCAGAATGAAAGGGATTCAAGCCGTGTCCTACTCCGCTCCAGGCTATGGCTTCAGTGTCGTGTAGAGGGAAACCGTGCTGTAACTGCCTAAGGACTGATGCAGCTCCCAAGGAGTAAACAGCACAAAGAAATACTGTGTTTGCTAGTCTTTCTTCTCTTCAACTATATGGTTAAACGCTATCCTCTAATCCTTTATTAAAAGCAGTGTAAATTCATCATCTCAGTTAAGCAAGGAGGATGTTTTTAAGTCAGTAAAAATATTGCTAACTGGTTTTGGTGTTCCAGTTTTTTTTCTGGAAAAACTGTTTATAAAGAGATGTTGGGAAGAAAAACAATGAAAAATGGAAGTACCTTACTCTGCTCTAACTTTAATGAAAGAAAAGAGAAATACATGACTTCACAATTATCTGATATAGATTTGTAACAAACGTTACATAGTGTCCTATTTTACAATTTGGTCAGCAGTGGTTTATGCAAATGCATGTTATTAAAGTTAAAAGTGGAGAAAGTGAAGCAACAAAATAAATGTAAGCTTAAATAAAGTGACGACAAACAGAATGTTGATGCCTTTTCCTCTGTCTAGACCCCTCTGTTGAAAGCAGTGTTTTCCTAAAACTCAGATAGAATTCATTTCCATACTGAGTGCTTAATAGTTCCTGTAAGAACAAAACAGCTGGGAAACATATGGTATCCATTTCCCTGTATCACTTGGAAAAAATTTCACATGTAAATAAAACCAACATAAAAGTGTAGGCCTTTGAACCTAGAATCTTATACAATGCATAAATAAGTCAGTACAGTGCGTTCTTTGTATTGGCCCACTAAGTTACATGCCTTTTGATTAGTATTATTTTTATTTCTTCTTCGGAAATGTTTTCTTAAGCACTTCCAAAAATATTAATGTAATTTTCAGACATCCATAACTACTAAGCCATAGTAATCTTTTACTTCAGATATTAGTGCTGCACTGAGAGTGTATATATCTGTTTCCTTAGGAAGGTGTTCATGGCAAATTATGTGTTTTGACCACGAATTAGATCCCACTGATATGCAGTTAGCACATGTCATAGATCTGCTTTGTTTAAACAGTATTCTTGACTTTTAGAATGCATTAACTCTTAGTGTACATTGAAAGGGGCATAGCAACTGCCTAAATGCTTTTGTGGTTTTAGCGCTGTCGCTCAACTGAAAATAACAAAAGAAAGAAAACTCTTTGCCAGAATTCCACTGCTTATGTAGATCATAAATATCGCCAGCTGAGATTGTGTGAAAGAGTGCAGATTCAGTAGGATTGAGTTCAAGTTCAGTAGGATTAAGAGTTCGGTTGACTTGAGCTCCTTTCCTCCTCCTAAGTCAGATTCACTCGTCAAACTATCCTGCAGTGCCCTGAAATAATTGTCTGGAAGGTCCAGAGCTATAGGTGTGCATGTGTGCGTGGGTGTGGGTGTGGGTGTGGCTGTACACAAGTTATACATATAAGGGATGGAAGGTTTGACAGAGAAACCCAGCATAGATAGGAGAAAATCAGAAGGAAACATCATATCTCAATAAGTAGGCTTAATTTTTAGATCAGAGAATCACAAAATTGATTTAGGTTGGCAGTGTCCACTTAAGATCATCTAGTTCAATAACTGTGCTTAAGCAAGGGCAGCTAGAGCAGGTTAAGCCAGATCTGTGTCCAGTTGAATTCTGAGTATCTCTAAGGATGGAGATTTAACAAAGTCTCTGGGCAACTGTGCCCATGTTTGACCAGCCTCACAATTAAAAAAGTGTTTTCTTGTGTTCAGATAGAATTTCTTATATTTTAGTTTGTGCTGGTTGCCTCTCGTCCTGTCATGGAGAAGAGCCTTGTTACCTCTTCTTAATAATGAGATCCCTCCTGACCCTTTCCTTCCCCAAGCTGAACAGTCCCAGGTCTCAGTTGCTGTTCATGAATTTCTAGTTCTTGTAAGAAAAATCCATCTTCCAGAGAAAACAGGCCTTAAAAATTGAGTTGTTGTTACTAGTGCTAAAACAAAAACACTAAAAAATTTTGACTAACTCTTTTGTTGCCCTCACAGAAAATCATCCTACTCTTATGATGGCTCTCAATGTAGAGCGGAGTGCAAACTAACATAGTTGGACAGGACCACTGTAAATGCCACTAGGCTGTTGTGCACAGAATGGGTCAGGTTGGAAGGGACCACAGTGAGTCATCTGGTCCAACCTCCCTGCTCAAGCAGGGCCATCCCAGAGCATGTTGCACAGGATTGTGTCCAGGTGGTTCTTGAATGTCTCCAGTGAAGGAGAATCCACAGCCTCTGGGCAACCTGTTCCAGTGCTCAGTCACCTGCGCAGTAAAGAAGTTCTTCCACGTGTTTGGGTGGAGCTTCCTGTGCATCAGTTTCTGCCCATTGCCTCTCCTTCTATTGCTGGGCACCGCTGAGCAGAGCCCGGCTCCATCCTATTGACACCCTCCCTTCGTATACTCATAATCATTGATGAGGTTCTGCCTCAGTTGTCTCTCCTCAAGGCTGAACAGGCCCAGCTCCCTTATTCTTTCCTGGTAAGAGAGATGGTCCTGTCCCTTAATAGTAACAGCTGTCTGCTGGACCCACTCCAGGAGCTCCATGTCTCTCTTGTACTGAGGAGCCCAGAACCGGACACAGCACTCCAGATGCGGCCTCATCCGGGCCAAGTAAAAGGGGAAGATCACCTCTAGATCCTTGGTGACAGTGCTCTTCCTAATGCACCCCAGGATACCACTGGCCTTCTTGGGCACAAGCACACATTGCTGGCTCATGGATGACTGGTGTTCTTGGTTAGAACTTGATTAGAACTAACTATTTGTAACTATTACAATATATGTCCTTGAAGAAAGTTTCTTTTCAGGAATGTCAGATTCTTAAGTTTTGATAGAAATGATGTTAAATCTGTTTAGATGTGGATGCAGCATGTTATCATATAATTCTTGTTTCCAGTGTTTGGCCAGGTATGTCTTTAAAACATGCTATCTTGTCGCATGTCAGGTAGCACTCACTGCTAAATCAAATTCCTCTATTTCTCTAGTTTCCAGCAACAGCTGGAACTGTGGGGTCTCAACACTTCTTGGAAATGCACAGAAACCAACAGGAATTGCAGATGTGTGCAATAAATTCAGACCAGTGAAGAGGGTTTCCCCATTGAAGCACCAGCCAGAAAGCTCTGAGAACAATGAAAATGATGACCAGAAGAACCAGAAGGGAGAATACCAGAAAAGCACTGATTCTCAGTCTGCACCTCCAAATGATGACCAGAGTCCAGGAGAAGGAGAGAGCCTTAAAAGCAAAAGCACCGAGTCTGCTGTTCTGCTTGGGGAGCTGGAGCACTATGACCTGGATATGGATGAAATTTTGGATGTGCCTTACATTAAATCAAGTCAGCAGCCTGTTCCTTTTACAAAGGTAGCTCCTGAGAAAAAACTTTTGAGTGTGTGTTCAACCGTGAATGGTCTAAGTGGCAAGAGCTGTCCTGCAGGGAGCACAGAGAGCTCGCCTGCTGGCGGGACGCAGTTCTGTGTGCTGTCTCCTGTGAAAGGCGCTCAGCTGAGAAAAACGCAGCCCATTGTCCTCGATCAGCACAAGCACTCAGCAGATGAATTAGAGCTTTCGCAGCCTTTGGTTAAGTGTAGCTCAGCCCATGAAACTGAAGCCCAAGGCAAGGGCTTCCTCAGCAGGACACTTGTTGATCCTCATGCTCACAAAGCTGAGAAGACTATGCCGAACTGCCACCGGAGGACTTTCCACCTGCAGACGGCAGTGGCAGAAAGCAAGCAGCTAGAGGAACTGAGTATGAACTGGAGCAGTGCAGGGGGCCCAGAAGAGAGAAGCGAAGAGTTGAAAAAAATTAAGAGCATCTTAAACATTGTAAAGGAAGGCCAAATCTCTTTACTGGTAAGTACCATCTTTTTCATAAGAAACATAGAATAAAAATGATCTATGATGTGGTTCATTAAGCCAGTTAAGCTGATGAAGTTCATATTTTGAACCACTGCCCTTTTTATCTTGTAGACTCCTTAGAAATTAAGTGTATGGGCTTCCAAATGGAAAGCATTAATATTTAAATAAAATATGTAGCAAAACCAAGATACTAGTTTTATGTCTGCATGGCCAAGATTGCTGTTTTATGCAGTGCACTGAAATTATAAAGAAGGCAAACATTTTAACTAGTAGGATCACTTAAATACCAAATTTAAATCCTAACTGAGTTTTGCCTTTCTCTTTTGTGGGTCACTTTGCTCAATTACTTCTGGTTTGTTATGTAGAGGTTGATGATGGGAACAGAGAGGCTTCTGTTGTATTCTGATTATTATTCAGGAGTGTTTATGCTGTCTTGTTGCAGCAGCATTCTCAGGCAGGAGCTTTCTCTAAAGCCTTGTTGGCCTCTGACCCATATGAAGTTCTTTTAGTAAATTCTAGCACTGTGATCAGGCACTGTCAATGATGGTTTCCAAAGTAACTGGCTGCAAGTTAGCACAATGATGCAGAGCATGTGATCTCCACAGGGAACAGCTGGTGAAGGCACAGTGTGTGTATCAAAACTGGTTTTGTTAGATTTTTGTTTAGCTTCTCTGTTTACCAGTCTAGCTCAAGCACAAAGGCATGCTATTAACATAGAAGCAAGAACAAAGGAAGATATTCAAAACTAGGCAGAGGCAGAAGAGAATACTAGATTAGTCATTAAGAAATAAAAGCAAGTTAAATTCATCCTGAAATGGGAATTGGGATGAGAAAAAGAGGACATCATAGGTAAGAAAATACATATTTTTTCCCAGCTGGTTGAAACCTCTTCAAGAAGTACACTCATGGAACAATACTCTGGCAAGACTGCATAACTCTAGGAACTTAGTTACTGCTACTCCTTGACTCTGTCTTCAATCTTCTGTTTTCCTTTTGGCGTTTCTCAATCCAATTGTTCTGTCTTTAAATTAGAATTGGGCAGAAATAATGTATTACATCATGGTGGTGTAGAACTTCAAGTAAATATCCAAACAGATTTTTTTGTGGAAACAAACTATCACATAAACTCTTCTGTCATGTGCTTTAACTACATTTTAAATAGTGCTTAACATAAGCTACCACTTTTGTGATGAGCAAAATTAATCAGGAATGTCTTTCCGAAGTCATGGATGTTTTCTCTTTTTCTCTTCAATTACTTATCAATATAATGCCAAAAAAAAAAGGGGGGGGGGAGAGAAAACTCAAAATAGACAGAAATTATTTAAATGTGGGTATTTTTGCAGCTACTTCATTAATCAGACTAGTGCAAAAACTTAAAACCACTCAAGATCTTGCACTGTTGCATGACAATTGCATGAGAAGGAAACCTCACAATCAACCAAGCCAGCAAGCATCCCACCTCTGTCCTTATGCTAATAGTACCCAGGTTCTATACAGTGAAGTGAAAAGCTCCAGACTTTGACTTACAAAAGAACATGACTGTTGGGAATCCTCCTTGTGTTTGGCTTGTGTCTTGGGCTGTGAAAATAAACGTATCTTTCTATCCTCAGTTGTAACTAACATAGGGATTTTTTTAACAGCCGCATTTAGCTGCAGATAATCTGGATAAGATCCATGATGAATGTGACAACAATCTGTTGCATGTAGCAGCATCAAAGGGACATGCAGAATGCCTGCAGCATCTCACTTCTTTGATGGGTGAAGACTGTTTGAATGAACGAAACATTGAGCAGCTAACTCCAGCTGGATTAGCAATAAAGGTAACAGGCCCTTTCTCTACTGTAATGTGACATAAAGGTCATTTAGTTTCCTCCTGTGATGGCAGTAAGAAATGCATCCAGCAGGATGTTATTTTTCAAGCTTTTCAAGTGAGGAAAAAAAAACCTTTTGGCTGGTGCTACATAAGCAAAGTAAAATGGATTACTACACAAGATGTAATATCCACTGTATAACACTGACAATTTTTATATTGTTGTCAAAGCATATACATTAATTTTTAAATCTGACTGACTAAAGACCATTTGTTGTATTTTAAGCAGCTTTCACTTAACTTGGATTCAGTTGTTTCTTCAGGGAGCATAACAGTTTCTTGGTTTTTTACGAATACTGGTATAATCTTGTAAGACAAGTGTGAGAACAAGTTTACAAAGCATAAAAGCACCTGGAGCTGAAAATTCCCAGTTGATTAAAGGAATTGCATCAAAGTTAAAATGTACATGTTGCAGAACAACCTGTTAAAATCTGAAAAAAATTATTGTCCAAGTTTTCAGGAAAACTTACTTATGTAGGAAAATATGAAAATTCATGGTGTTACTACACTTAAATAAAAGATAGTGCAGGAAGGCTGATGATTCAACCATAGTGATTCTGGTTCTTTAGTAAGTGAGACTGAATGGTTGAATGTCACTCCTTTTATCCTCTAAATACCTTAAGAACAAAGAAGGGAAGGGGTGAAATATAATACAGGAGTTTCTGTTTCTTTGGGGGTTTATTTGCTTCCTGGGAAAAGTTTAGAAAGTGAGAAAAGACTGGTCGATTCCAACCTGCAGTCTTGCATCTTTGAGGCATCATTTCAATGACCTAGGGCCCTAGTGCAGGTGGCAAGGTTGGGTTTTTTGATTTTTCTGGGTCAAGCCATATGAGTAGAATATTAAACTGATGCCTAGTTGTACCAATGAAATGCTCGGATATCTTGGCCCATGTCAAACTGTTTAGTTACAGTCTGCCAGTTTAAAGTCCTACAAAATTTTAGGAATTTTTCTTTCTTGTTTTTTCAAGGTAGGTATATAATGTGTTTGTAAGCCAATAAATTCTGATACATATCACTTTTGTGGAAAATGGGCGCACACCACATATAGTACAACATTATGAGAGTTACAGTGGTATAAAGTAAGAGCAAGAAAGATAAATATCATTGTATCAGTGTTGAAAACCACTCTGGAAGTAAGGCTCAAGAGCCACAAAATTTAATTATGCCAGATTACTTAAAGGCTTTTACAGGAATTTCCGTTGACCCAGGACAAGCCCAGTCATGCAGGTCATCGTTAGATACTTGTGCTGGAGCACCCTCACTTACAGGAGGAACTCCATCACATTTCCACTCTGTTTTGTGAATGACAAAGTATACTCAAGTATTATTGAAAGTAAAGGAACAAACTGTTAAATCAGCCAGCCTTTCTGCAGATAAAGACAAACGGTTTTATTGGCTTATTCTTTAAATTTTTAATCAAACTGGAAATTTTTAATAATTCTGATAAGCTTTTTGCTCTCTAGTAGATGTGTTTAGAATGGAAACAGCTGGAACTTAGACTTTTTTTTTTGCTTCTTTAGAATGGTCAGCTGGAGTGTGTTCGATGGATGGTGAGCGAAACAGAAGCTATTGCAGAACTCAGTTGCTCAAAAGACCACCCAAGCCTTATTCATTATGCAGGTTGCTATGGCCAGGTATGACCTTCTTTTACATTTTCAAATAGGTTACTTGGATGTTTATACAAGAATTTAAGTTAAATCGTGATCTGACTGATGACTTTTAATTAATTTATGACTTTTAATGTTCTGAATTAGTTCAAGTATAGCAAAATCTTTCCCAACTTAATCTGTGTAATTTTTTCAGAATTTTCCCACTAAAGTTGTTGGTTTGTTTTTTGGTTAGTTGTTTTTTGTTTTATAAGCTTTGAGTAATGGTAAGGAGAAGATTAGCTGGCATGTTAGGCCAACCAGTAAATCCCAAGAACATCTACGGAGATTAGCTGTCATCTAGACATTAGCTGTCATTAGCTGTCATCAGAAGAGCAAAAATTTTGCAGTTTAAGAATTCATTGCATTGGCAGTGAAGTATGGTGGAACTTGAACATCACCTGTCTAGCTTTAGCCACTTTCATTGAAAACTACATACAAAAATATGTTATAGATTCACAGAATATTCTGAGTTGGAAGAGACCACAAGGATCACCAAGTCCAACTCTTAAATGGCCCATATGGGGGCTGATCCCACAAGCTTGGTGTTATTAGTACCATGCTCTACCCAACTGAGCTAATTGTAAATCAATCCTATTTCACACCTAACTTGTCTATTATTATAACAGTGAGACACCACTGAAGTACAGCACTCTAGTGCTTGGCTAATATCTGGAGGAGCGTATATGCCACTTAATTACACTACATTCTCTTCCCACAACACCTGTTTTTCCTAAGTAGACCTTGCAATAACCCCTCTTCCAGGGATCTTCTCCAGGATCTATTATGGAAGGAATAGTGAACAGTTATTCTTCTCTAATCTCTTTGGCAGATGGACTATTTTATCCCACAGTTTCTTTGACAGACCTTAAAGATAAATCGCAGAATCACAGAATGGTTTGGGTTGGAAAGGACCTTAAAGATCTTCTAGTTCCAACCCCCCAGACACTGGCAGGCTCACCAAACCTCACTGATTTTGTGCTAATGCTTTTTACTCTTGTTAAGAGAGGACAAACAAAATATAACTACTAAGAAGATCGTTCTTTGCTGTGTAAGTGTGGTTGTCTCATTCAATGCCATACAATTATTGTGGCATATTTCTGCTGCTAGCTGCTTCTGTCCAAGCATGTACTGTAGGGGAAAGGAAAGAGAGGCAGGTTTGGAAGGTTATGGAGCTGGAAGTCTACTCTTTCTCCTGCTGTTTCCACAGGCACACAGACACCCTATTTTTCATGCTCTGCAAAGACCTCTTTTTTCTGCACTTACCTACTATGCAGATGTTATTGGTGTGAGATAGGACCCTGCTGGGTATTCAGATTGATGGTACTAGCAAGTTTGCTGTAAACCACGCACTGAGGATAGGGAATATACGAGCCAGACGAGAACTGGATTAGAGAAAAGAGTGTTTGCTACTGGGCAGAAAAAGTTTGGAAGAGAAAGTTGAATGTGACCTTAAATTCATATCTTCCCTTGATAAACCTAATTTTATCCTCGTCTCTGAAGATATTTATATAAACTAAAGCCAATGAAGCTTTGGGTTTTTTTCCGTGAGCTGTGCTATCTACTGCCAGAAACAGATCAGGAACACTTTATCTAGATTCTTTTCAGAGCAGAACAGAAGCTCTACCACTTAAGAACACCAGCTACAATCAGCCACCCATGAAATTTGCAAAGGTGATATATAAATTGCTGCCAAATTTTCTTAGTTAGCTGAATGCCAAAGAAAGTTCATATGTGATGTCAATTATCTTTTTTTTATAATCCATCAACAACCTGCAAACATGAGGGAATGTTGAGGCTGAAGGGGTGCCAGACTATCTTACCCCAAGTATGTTAAGAAAAAAAAAACTATGAGAAATTTAAATGCTTACTTGGCGCTGTCCTTGAAGCTTTAATTTATTTTACCATTACTTACATGAGAGATAATCCATGTAAACATTGGTCTTGGCAGAATTACAAGAGTAATACTTTTACAAGGAAGACCTGCTATTGAATCCTTTTCTAAAAGAGTCAGTCCACCCATTGTGTCCCCACGCATTAGACATGCACGCCATATTTTTCTTCAAGAATTATAACTTACAATGGGCAGCAGAAGGGAGTTCATAGCAAAGTTCCTATGTTAAAGGTCTTCAAACTACAGTCATGGCCTGTCTCCAAGGGCACGCCAGTAACGTTATATTTTTCCAATGACAGAGGGACCATATAAATTAATCTGACTGAAGAGAACAAAAGCTCAAAGTCAACCTGTAGCGCGGTCAGCATACCTCCTAGCAAGGGTTTCTTTAAGCAGGAGATTATGCAAGAGAAACCGTGATGATTGGCAGGCCTCTTCACGCTGGGCATAAGTCATGAGTACAGGGCATGCCAGCTGTGCCTGGCCCAGTCACCATGTCACAGCAAGATGGTGGTGCAGTCCTAGGTGCACATCATCCTAGGCCTGACTAAGAGCTTCACAGGGCTGGAAGGGCTTTCCAGCAGGGATGTTGTGGTAGTATGGACTGCACAGGTAAGAGGCAGACGGTGGGGAATGCCAACGGTTTGTGGTTTCTGAACTCCAGAGAGTATAGGGGGACTTTGAGGAACCAACCTAAGCATGACTGAGGACCTAGAAGGGGTCCTGTGCACACCTTGATGGTGGTACAGTTCTGGAGAGCACAGTGTGAAGGAGTGTATGATGTTCAGATATGCAGATACCTAACAAACACCTTTATTTACACCTCAGGATATTTGCCTTCTTGTCTAATGTCATTTTTACAAGGGTAATGTGCTGTTTTCACTCACTCCTACTCCTCTACTTTGAAGAGATACTGGGAAGGCCTGTTTATTTAGTTAATGTCAGGTGGTGGGGCTAGGATTAGCTGTAGAGTCAGTACTCTTCAGCATGCTAACCCTTCCCTTTGTACGCCATGTAATGATTTAAATGGTCCATGTTAGTTGTACTTCCTTCTCCAAAAGTCATCTGATGGAACCAAAGTCGGCAGCCTGTCCCAAATTTTACTGAAGTGTTTTTGTGGAGAAGTTTGAATTATTGTAGGTCTAGAATATGCCAAATGAATGCTAATAACTGCTAGAGCACTTTAAGACCATTGTAGGTCTTAAAAGTAACAGAGACACTGAATAATTTATCAGTATTTATAAGTTCCTATTACATAACAAAAAAGCAATTATTTTTCATTATCTTCATCGGATGAATTTCCTTACTACCTTGCATTTTGTCTGAATAAACTGAGTTGAAGACTATAAATCTATTTCTGAAAACATTTTTCTTGCAAATACATAATATGAGTGTCAATAAAGTGATATGTAGTGTATTATGATGTATGATGGTTTTGTTTTCTCTAGTTTTAAATGAAAAAAATATTTGTTTTCTTGGTTTTTTTTGATCAAGGATAAATTTGTTGAAACACAAACTGTTTGAGTAGGACTATGACTTTGTGCCTGTGATCATTTGGTGCATGGATAGTCCTAAGTACAGATGTTTGAATAGAGCCACCCAGCCACTTGACTTCTTTGTTGATAAGATAAATTACTAGAAAGCATCATTTGCTCCATGCTGATTGTGATCATAAAATTACAGAACATGCTTAACATTCTGGTACCTATTACGTTCCAAAGAAATACATGATTTCAAAGCTATAGTTGTCTTCCAATTCTGCAGTAAGTTTTGCTAGAATATTTTTCTTTTAATTATTAGAACATAGGGGCAATTCATAGGAATATTATAATCCTTCTTCATTGCTGGCCAACACCACCAACATATTGAGAATTTGCTCAAAAGTATTTTCAAAGGGATATGTGATCTGAAGTCATCTCTCCGTGCTGGCTGTCAGCTGTGTTGGGCAGTCAGCCAAGGAGAAGTCAAAATACCTATGTCTTCACCCTGTAATAAGAACAAAATTGCTGTTAAAGTGAAGATATGAAGAAGATAAGTATCAGACAGAGTAGCCTTCTGAAGGAGTAAGCAGAGACCCAGATGCTTGAATGGGCAGAATCACCTGGAGTAGCTCTAGAAGAGTCTGGCAGTCCCTCTCCTTTTCATTGACATGAAAATTTCTCTGGTACTTTTACACAAAAAATACAGGTTTATATCCAACCTTTTTAGAATTTTCTTTCTTCATTTTTATTCTTTTTTTTAAGTAATTAATGCTCAGAGCACAAATATGTGCTTTCAGTACTGTTTTATTTAGGTATGCTTTAGTTTTCTACGTTTCTAATTTTGGGTGATTATGTACTTATGTGTCACTGAAGGTACTGAGATGGTGCAGGTTAAGTCTGTGGATCAGTGTTTGCCTCAGCAACACTAGAATCCACACTAGAATCCCCCTTTGAACTGGAGCTCTGAGACAGTACAACACATGATAGATATCAATGCAAGATATTAAAAAATACATGTTTAAATAAAAAAGTTTTAAGCTAGGAAGTAGTCTTTTCACCTATTCAGATAGAAATACTGGGAAAGCAGCTGTAGTCAGTTACCCTTTAATGGACCCACTTTTCTATGTAATCTATAGATTTATTCTAGATTTTCAATATGTATCATATTCAGTAGGGCAAAATGAAATTTAATCTGGAGAGGCATAAGAAGTTTCTAGAGAGAAGAAATTTATTCCAAATAAACTTACTGGAGAAAATAAGACATCAAAAAAGCTTAGTGCACATATCTAACTCTCCATTGTTAGAAAAGAATACCCAAATAAATGTGTATTGTACCTACATGCACACACAAAAAGTGATGTTAAAAAAAAATAAGTTTCTAGTTCAGTTTTGGCTTCCAGACTTTCAGTGACAAGTTTTTGCAGTCAAAGTCTCCCCATCCTTCCTAAAATGCAGGACATACAAATGTTCCATGAGTCAGTACATTGAGATCTTAGGGTAGCATTATTTTGTGGTTTTAGTTGTGTTGCTTCTTCTTTAGCAAAACTGCACAGAGATGGGGAGTGATTGTACATCTGAAGAATCTTAACTGCTCAGTGCTGTGATCTGAGCATAATCCTGTTTTAATCTTCCAGAGAGGCTTGTGAAGTTTGACCAAATTTCACAGCCTGATTTTCAGATTGATATATGGATTGTTCTGCCTCAGGTTTCATCACCAACACAGACGCATGCATGATTTTTATGTACAATTTCTCAGAATGTGTTATAGTATTCATATTTTTCCTCTTATGTCTTCTTATAAGAAGCTTTTTCTCTTGTGGGGAAAAAGGAAACCCAAAACCCCCTAAAAACCAAACCAGAGTCCCATGATGCACTAAGTCCTACAAAGTTAAGACTGAAAACAAGGAATTATTGGATAGTATTAGTAACAGATGACAGTACCAGTATTCCTCTAGTATATTTAGCTTTTCATTATTTCTTATCTTTTTTGACATTTCTTTGCCCCTAGGAGAAAATCCTTCTGTGGCTTCTTCAGTTTATGCAAGAACAAGGGATTTCACTGGATGAAGTTGACCAGGATGGAAATACTGCTGTTCACATAGCTGCTCAACATGGCTATCTAGGATGCATACAGGTAGAGTGATAGCTGTAGCAGAAACCTCTAAACTTCAAGCTTGAATGGCAAAAAAATTATTATGGGAAATCTAAGTGGGAATAATTACTGATACATTAAAATATATCAGAAGGAAGAACTTTAAACCAGTAGGAGTCAGACTGAAATAGTGAAAAGCTCCGGGGTTTTGATTCTATTCTCGGTTATGCTGTTGTGAGCCTAAACTAACTTGTATTGCAAGATGAAAGCATGATTATATTGTTTATACATAAGCAGCTAATGTGTATGTTTTTGTGTTACAAAAGGCAGCCAGTGCAGATATGCATACTTTTCTTATTACTCTGATAGTTTTCCCTCTGTTTCTTTTTCCGTTGAGTAGCTGTAGCTCTCTAGCTTAGGGGAACTATAAAAGATAGGTTTGTTGAAGGATTTACACCTTGAATAAACCATCGTTCTCAGACACATCATCCTGGAATGAGTCTGTGCTATGCAATGAGGAGTGATGCTAATTTCTAACTAATTCTCAGTGAATCATCTTGGCCACTGAAAACAATACAGTTCTGTTGTACGGAGGTGCTAAACATGGTAATTTGTCCAGCTGAGAAGGCTTACACATCTGTAGTACTTACAGGAGCCAAATCTGACTAAACCAGTTTGGCTGCCTCTGTCCAGTACCTGTGTTCAATGCAGACATACCAAAAAAGTCGTGGAGTTGGACTGGATGGCTGGTCATAGAGCCATAGAACCATTAAGGTTGGAAAAAACCTCAAAGATCATCAAGTCTGACCAAACTAGCACCACCACCATGCTCATCATTAAACCATGTCTTCAAGTGCCACATCCACACTGGTTTTGAACGTTTCCAGGGACAATGACTCCACCACTTCAGTGGTCAGTCTGTTCCAGTGCTTAACAACCCTTTCTGTGAAAATTTGTTTCCTAATATCTAATCTAAACTGTCCCTGGCACAACTTGAGGCCACTTCCTCTCATCCTGTTAACTTGTTACCTGGGAGAAGAGGCCGATTCCCACCTGGCTACAACCACTGATCAAGCAGTTGTAGAGAGCAATGTCCGCCCTTAGTGTCCTTTTCTCCAGGCTAAACAACCCCAGTTCCCTCAGCCTGGTCTTGTGCTCCAGACCCCTCCCCAGCTCTGTTTTCCTTCTCTGGATTTGCTCCAGCACCTCAATGTCTTTCTTGTTGTGAGGGGCCCAGAACTGGTCACAGGGCTTAAGGTGTGGCCTCACCAATGCCCACTGGCCACACTGTTGCTGATACAGGCCAGGATGCCATTAGCCTTCTTGGCCACCTGGGCACACACTGGCTCACGTTCAGCCACTGCCAACCAGCACCTCCAGGTCCTTTTCTTCCAGTCAGCTTCCCAGCCGCTCTGCTCCAAGCCTGTTGTGCTGCTTGGGGTGGTCCAAGTGCAGCTGAATCTCATCTAGTTGGCCTCAACCCTCCAATCCAGTGCAGATCCCTCTGCTGAGTTTTACTGCCCTCCAGTAGATCAACACTCTCATCCAACTTGGTGTAGTCTGTGAACTTACTGACAATGCACTTGATCCCCTCATCCGTGTTGCTGATTATGTTAAACACATAGCCGACACTGAGCCCTGGGGAACACCACCAATGACCAGCCACAATCTGGACGTAAATACACTCACCACCACTATCAGGGCTCTGCCATCCAGCCAGTTTTTCACTCAGTGAACAGTACATCCACACCATGGGAAGCCAGTTTCTCCAGAAGAATAATTTAGCAAACCGTGTCAAAGGCTTTACTAAAATCTAGGTAAACACATCCACAGCCTTTTCCTCATCCACTAGGTGGGTCACTTTGTCCTAGAACGAGATCAGGTTGCTGAAGGAGAACCTGCCTTTCATAAAGCCATGCTGTGGGTGAGATCCCCTGGTTGTCCTGTACTTGTTGCATGAGGATAGTCAAGATGATCTGGTCTATGAACTTGCGTGGCACTGAGATCAGGCTGACAAGCCTGTTCTTCCCTGGATCCTTCTTCAAAGCCTTGTTATAGATGAGTGCCAAATTTGGTAACTTCCAGTCACTGGAACCTCCCTGGTTGATCAGCGCTTCTGGTAAATTATTGAAGGTGAAGCAACTTAACTTTGTGTTAATTGCAGATGTATCCTCTGCCCGTCAAATTTGCTAGAACCACTAGTATAGTCACAGGAGTATGTTTCAGTGTTTGTGTTGTCAGCTGTTTGAGCAAAAGCTGTTCAGAGAAGAAAAAATAATAAAATTATTCCAGGAAATTGCAGAGAGGTATTTGATAAACAAACTAGTCACTGGAGAAGAACAGATAAAAGAATAAAAAACCTCTTGGCAGAAAGGCAAGAAATAAAAATTGAAGTGATTAAGTCAAGTTAGGGAGGAAAACATGTCTAAGAAGGAGCAGTAGTTCTCAAAGGACTCAGATATGTATCAGTAAACATGTTATTCTTGTTACCACACAAGAACTGATCCACGTCATCTTTCAGGCTACTGCAAATACAGAACATTTGTATTAGTCCAGCCCTAAAAGAAGAACAGCTAGTGAATTTTCATTAGCTAACCTCTTCAGGGCGCTAAATGTATTTGCTCACATTGTTCTGTTGGATCTAGAGCTGCAGAGCTGCTTACTATCATTATTATTATTATTGTTGTTGTTGTTGTTGTTGTTGTTGTAACTTATTTATATATTTGGTCACCAAGAAGACATAACTCCATAAAAGCCAGTTTGAGAGTATGGCATAATAAAAAAAGAAAAACATGTTGAGCTGAATGAATAGACTTGAAGACAGTCAAATAGATTTGGAGAACCTGACCATCTCTGCATTTTTTTATTGAGGGGACACATCTTTTTTCTTAAAGATGTGAGGAATGGACCCTGTAGAAACTCATACAAGAATAAAATAAACAAACCATCCCATCCACGCTGAATCTAGTGGGGTTATTATTGTATTGCAGCCAGTTGCTGTGATCAGTTGGAAAAAAATGGATAGAAGAAACGGTTGTGATTTACTGGTGAGGAGCACTGTTGTGGTAGAGGGTGTGCTTAGGGTTACTATGGAGTGTGTGTTTAGGGTTGCTGTCTCAACAGTGCCTCCTCAAGATGTGCAGTGCATTTGAAGGAGAAATGAGTGTACATCATTTTGAACAGAGTGGTGACATCTGCAGGCTGTTTTCATGGATAAAACTTAACAACAAAGAGACTAGCCCTGCTTTCCCTGTGAAGAATTAACCTTAATAAATGGCTTAGAACTCTCAAGATTATTTTATTTTAGGTAAATACGTAATTCAACAAGTGCTTTCTGTTGAAGTAAGGCCATGAGAAATAAGTAATGAAAATATTTAGTGATAATAAAAATACACAATGTTAGTAATATCACTGCACTAACACCTCACAGTCTTAAGTGTAGTGGATATTATGTTGTGCTGTGAAGCAAAATAAGCCTTGTGCCCAGTAAGCTTGTAGTCTACTTTAAAATAATGCACAGTGAATAATCTGATAAGACGAAAGAAGTGATAAGGGAAACAGGGAAACTATAAGCAGCAGCATAAAAAATGAAGAATCACAGGCTGTCAGTGATTCCCTGGCCCTCTTATTCACTGTGTTTATGAGCAGATGATGCTCCTATCATGTTTCAAACTATATGATTACTTTCTGCAAGGTCATAACTCTTTGTTTTCTTTCTTGACAAATTAAGCCAAATCTACAGATATGAGATACAATGCAAGAGTTCATAACTTTCTTTTCTGTACAGTTTTAACAGATCAGACAGACCACCCATTCCACTTCTCTGTCAGCAGATGTAGAGGTCTCTGTGTCTGCTGTTTGTGGTCAACAAAGTCACTCCAATCCTCAGTGGTTTACCAGCTCTGCTTGGATAAGTCAGCCAAGAGCTCAGCCATGCAATTCCTCTTCTGCACATGTGTGCATAAAGTTAATGATGCTGTAGTTTCTGGGTGTACAGGACCACAGGTTTTCCAAGGGGCTGGTATCAATGTGTCAAAGCATTGCTGAGAATAGTTAGGTCCTATTTTACCTACTCCAGTAATGCAAAGAGCTCCTAACACTGATTATCACAAACAGATTGTAAAGAGGGAAGACTTGGTCTCAAATCCTGCTTCAGTTATTGGATGCATTGAGGTCAGCCTGGCAGAACTTCTTTTGCACATAGAACACTCTTTATTCTAGTCTCAGAATAACTCAAACGTCATATTTACAACCTGGATGGTTCTCCAGCAGCAAGCTAGGGTTCTCTGCTGGTACTGTGAGTAACACAGGGATATACATCAGAGTATAGGGTACTATTTTTCTTAAAGACTAAAAGCTGACGTATATTTCAGTATGTCTTCAAAAGAAAATAGTGACTAACCAAGCAAGTGCAAAACGATGAAACTTCTCTCAGCATTAAAAAACCACAGAAACCTAACCCCCCAAAAATTCCAACCAGATTGATAAAGTCATTGTACAGTTCTTTATCTGCAATAAGAAATTTGTGCCTGTCTGACCTAAAGTATCTGCCCTATCTTTCATATCTAAGCATTACTTAGCTAAGGAATCAGAACACTGAGACTACCCTATTGAGTGTTTCCAACACAGGGATTCTGCTGTGGTAGAAAATGGAGAGCTAAATCACAAAAGGAGTCAGCAAATACTGTAGCAAAGACATTCCTAAAATGAGATTCTAAAGGTGTGTTGCAACACCTTGCAGGGTGGAGATCCTAAGAGCAGACCTGGTAAGCCATTACAGCTCATCATCACTCACTATAAACTGGCTAGCAATGTGTTCCTGGTGCTCTGGACCCTGATGTTATCTAGAACAGATGTCCTGTGTCTTCTTTTCTAGGTCTGCCATGTGTAAAGTTATCACAATGTTCTGTAATGCACAGGGAGATGCATCTGCAAAAGTTTATTACTGTGGTTCAGGAGAGAATCAATAGGTGGCCAAATGATAGTCCTGTTTTCATTTGGTAGTCCCACTCACTGTATGAATGCTACAAGTGATGCTATGCTGTACAAATGAATGAACAGAAAACAAGTTATTGAGGTGAACTTCAGAGGGAGAGGAAGGAATAATATATAAAATATAGTCTTTTTATAGCTCTTCTGAACTGCAGCTCATTCTTCTATGCTATTGTTGCACCTGAGTGGTAGATTTTATTGATATGTGGTTTGAATTCAAGCTGCATACAGATTTGTCAGTGAATTTTAAAAATGGCTGGCGTAGACTAACATTTTTCAAGCATTTTATTCAGGAGTGCTTTTTGTCCAAATATTCTTGTACTGATCAGAAGTCACAGCATAGACCAACACTTAGAGATGTCACTGTTCCCTTTTATGTTTTTACAGACATTGGTTGAATATGGAGCAAATGTCACCATGCAGAACCACGTGGGAGAGAAACCCTCACAAAGTGCTGAGCGACACGGGCACACCATGTGCTCCCGCTACTTAGTAGTTGTGGAGACATGTATGTCCCTGGCCTCTCAGGTTGTCAAGCTGACTAAGCAGCTGAAGGAGTAAGTGTTACATTGTTAGCAAGAGGGATTGCTCTTAGAACAATACCCTACTTCAGTTTATTAGCAGTGTCTGTTTTCTTCTTCTTATATATGACATTTTAAAGTCATATTTCTACCTTATTTCTCCACTCTTTCCTGCTCTCAAGTATTTGCCCCTTCAACTTCAGTAGCTCAGTTTTTCAGCTGTCCTTTTTGTGGCAGTTTGCTGTGAACATACATGAAGGGAATGGCAGCTAAAAAGGGTATGTATCAAGCAATCTAGTCCCTTTTCCCTTTGCATATCTTGCAATCACATGGTTACAGGTCATTGTTTCTGTTCATACAGCATGCTTTTATATACAGTGAGTGGCTCTTCCCATCTACAGTGCTGGGTATTGTTATTGGGAGGAATAGTAGAAATAGTAGTTGGAAGGATTTTTTTTGGACTTGGAAGGTCACCAAAACCTACAATGGCTACTCAGGAAATATCTTCTGTTCTGTATTTCTTCATATGAACTGGTTTTAATATTTTGGTGTGGGTTTTATTAAACATTCTGTAAAGAGCCTATTATTTTGAAACACAAATTATTCTAATTGCTTGCTTTAATTGTAGATGCAGTAACTGTGGCTTAACATGTCAGGATTCTCGTAAGACTCCTAGAAACCATCAGCACTGACCTAACATTGTTCCAGTGTAGATATGTGATCAAGATGTCAGCTGTCACAATCCATGAAAACGGCTTCTGATTAACCCCATGTTTTGAGGAGACCATGTCATTTTATGCAAGCGATGTGTAGCTGATGGTATTGGGTATAAATTACAATACTCTGCTAGCAGGGGAGCGGCAGAGTGGCCTCAATTAGAACAAGCAAGGGGCTTCCCTTTGCTGGACAGAACTCTCTGCGATAGACCCACTGCAGGACACAGCTAAGGCCCACCTGTCATTCTTGTAGCACCTCTGTGAAAACGTATCTAAAAAAGAGCAGAAAATGCCAGAGAGGAGAAGAAAACAGAAGAGTGACAATCAGAGGGAACAGCAAGGCCAGAGGAGCTGGAGGTGCACCATACTGGAGAAAGCACACCCCCAGAGGGACTGTGGCCCATGGAGTGGCCATGGTAGAACAGATACATCCCTTGAAAGGGCTGCAGCCCATGCACAAGCCCAGAGCCAGTGATTTCCTGATTGGAATGCAGCCTGTCAAAGACCCACATTAGAGAACAGGAAAGAGTGGGGAAAAGGGAGCAACAGAGCAAAACTGCTACACATGAACCCTGACCTGTGCTGCGTGTTGGCTTACTGAAAAACTGGGGGTAACCTGCAACAATGACAAGACGAGAAGAGTGTCTGGAGTGAAACCTGGCAATGGTGGAGAAAAGGAGCTAGGAGTGCAGACGAATCTGGGAGAGAAGCTGAGCTTGGAAAAGGGGAGAATAGATGTTTTAAATGTCTGTCCTTTTTTGTTTCCCAATACCTGAACCAATAATGAAACATTGATGCTAATTAACCATAAATGAAGTTAAATTCCTAACACTGAATCTCTTTTGCCTGTGACAGTCACTGAGAAGCGATCTCTCTGTCTTTACCTCGACATTTTCTCTTTGCAATGTCTTTATTCTTTTACATTTATACTGTCAAAAACACAAACCCTGAACTGAGGATCATTATAACATTTACAGTTTCGATAATTTTACAGCCTGACAATGTTCCCTGGATGTGTCCATGTACCTGGTTGTACTTGGTCCATTTGCTGACGAATACAATCAACTGACATAAAGGAAAAAAAATAAACATAGGGTATTTCCCTAGAAGACAGCATTAGCATCTGACTCATATCAGTATATCATAAAATATATTTCCCCATAATTCAGCAGAAAAAAAAAGAAAAACCATACACACACCGGGAAGTAGAGGTGGCAGCTACAGAATACCCATGTTTCACTTCTCTTCAGTCCTCACCCTGCACTTGATAAACGTTTTACCTCTCATATGGAAAAAAAGTAGTTGTTATGTCAATCAGCAGGCTGCTTACTCCCACAGAAACAGTCTAGCTGTGACTTTCATGACAAAAGCATTAAAGCATACTTTTCCAAGTATCCTCACTGTTGTCTCACAGACTGCATCCAGAGGAAGTCATTTAAATGATTCTTATCTGGCTCCTGATGAGGTTCTTTGCTTGTTTCAGCTGGAGTTAAATCTCCTTCCCTTAAGCAGCCTATTTTTCAGGCTTCAGATTAGTTTCAGTAAGTGCAGCAGCAGCCTTTTCTCCCTCTTCTACAAAGAGATGTCTCCTGTGCAACCCTATAGCAGTTTACTGAGGCACTGAAAAAATCTATTTTCTGCTTGAAGGAGCAACTTCTGCATGGCTATTTGGGCTGCAGGCCTCAGGCCACAAGTGGTTTTGATAGAAGCAATGGACCATGTTCAGAGACTCATACTCAGGAGCCAGAAGGGATGATGGAAGAAGACTCTTGCCCTGGTTCGCAGTCCTTATCCTTCTTAAAAATCCAAGGATGGTACAAAGTACATCTGTGGAGCAGCTTGTCAAGGGGACCTTTATGACAGCAGGAGAATCCACTGGCTGCAGCACCTCTGAAAGTCCTGAAAGCAATTTTGAAGATCCTGAAGACATCAGATCGCAACAGATGGAAGTCAAGTTTACCATCTAATTCTTTCAAGCAGCTGTTACGTAGGAATAACTCCAACTTGGGCAGTTGAGCTGGCTTTTCTGGATTTTCTCCACCGACTTCTCCCAGGGCTAATGAACAATGTTCTAGAGACAGAAGAGGTATGATTGTATCATGATGGATTACCTGAACAGTCAGTTATCAACACTGAAAGCCCTTATGTGCTTCCCAGCCTTCCCTCATCTTCCATAAGCATGAGCTGATCGTACAGTCTTCTTTATTTTGAGTGCCTTATTGATGAAACATAAGAGCCTCATCTGATAACACTATTTCCTCAACTACAGGAAGACTGGAATGGTTGATATCCTGCAAGAAGAAAAGCAGTGAAGAAACTGTCTTAGACAAGGACTTATCAAGACCTGTATCTTCAAAGGTTTTAACCCAAAGAAGAATGTATCATCATCCATTCTGTTTTTATGAGTTCCAGTCATCAAGCAACACAGAGGAGTTCTAGAGAGAAGTTATTCCAATCCATCACACTGTTTGGAGCCATTCCTGAACAGAAGGCACAAAAAGAAAACATCACATTTTTCCAGTCTTCACATCTTCCATCTCTTTGAACCAAAGCAGCTCAGTTGACAAATACAGAGGAGTATAGAAAAATATTCTGAGCTGGGTCAAAGTCTCCATTCAGGGACAAAAGCCTTTATATTTGAAAGAAGGAAATAAGTGGTAATTACAAATTTTCCATCAAATCTTCACAAGAGGATTAACTGACAGTTTCCCCAAAAGGAAAAAAAACAAGAAATTCTTTCCATAGGTAAAAAGGAAAGTGGCCCACAAAGACCTGCTATTACTGGCTTCAAAATGCAAGTTTTGCTTTAAATCTCCTGCTAATTACAGAACTCTTTCCAATCCGGTATAACTTTCTGAACTAAACAAAGTACTTAGGACAGTCACAAAAGTTTCCCATAGAGACTGTACAAAATAGTTTGCTTTCATTTTACTTCCTGAGGTCTTCATAGGTCTTACAGTCTTAATTATCCTTTCACTGATTTCACCTGCCAAAAAAAAATCCGTAGTTGCCAGTAAAAGTTGCAGAAAATTCCTACATGCAGTATGACTTGTATTATTTGGGCTTTCCTTGTCTGAAGAGACCATGTCAGAATTAATGACATAAAGTGAATGCTTCCATAGACTTCTTTTGGAATGCTGACTGACAATGGACCTGCATTTCCAAATTACACTGTCCTACATTTATGGACCTGGATGGGCAAATCAATTAATGAATGAAACACCTACTGATTCTTTTGACATACTTTCGAGCCAAAATCTGTGTCAAGGCAAAGATCAAAACAAACCATGAGTCAAAAGATGAAGTTGAGAAAATAATTTCATATTCTCTATTGTAGGCATTTTTCTGTGTTCTGTGAAAGAAACCCATTATTTTCCTGGAACTTCTTAGGAGTAGCTGGAAAAATAGCTGAATAAAAAGTCTCTGTAGTGGTGTGGTAAGGTGTGTGCAAATTGATGGGGTTTTTGGTTAGCTGGAGTTTTTTTAGGGTAGAACATGTTATATAGACATATAGTAAGAAACTCAATATAAACTTTACAATGTTCATCTCCTTTTTAGTTAGTTAAGCCGTTTTATATTCTGCTTTGTGGCGTAGTCATTCTTGTGTTATTTGAAAAAAAAAAGGAGAAATAAGAAAACATGCTATGAGAGATACTGCAGTAGAGCCCAGTGCCTCAGCCTATTCCCTCTGCAGTTACTGAGCTCCCTGATTTCATAAGGAGGTAGCTGGGGTCCCCAGATGTCTAAGTAGACACAGAAGGGTCCTTATATATTACTCACTGGGAACGTTGTCTAAGCTAAGACCCCCAGAATCTGGCCATCAATTCTAATAAAACAAGTATACCCTCTTACCCCTGAAGCTACAGTGATCTTGTCTTCTGAATCAGTCTGGCTTTAATACTTTGCAGTATTGCTGTTCCAAGAAGTTGTGATCCCTTTTTGCCAATGTTATCTTGGAATATACATATGTATGTTATTTATCTTTAGGAATAGTGCTGGCAAGATGTGTGGCTGTCTGTGACTTATGTAATAACTAGTTAAACTGTGAAAATGGAGTAACCTTTTTCTAGCACAATAAATTGTTTAAGTGGAATGAGAACATTAACTCAAGAGGAAGACATGTCAGAGATTTCCACTGAAGCTAAAAACATAAAAACCTGTTAGCTGCATTATTTAGATATTTAGAAATAGAAATTGAAGGAATGATAAAAGGAAAAGGAAACAGATAAATTACATCACAACGTAATCTCAAATGAAAATTTCCCTGTCTCTTATAGGAGAGTATCTGGGGAGCTGCAATGCAATCTAATGTTGATAGATGGTAGGAGTAATTTTAAAATAGTCTAAGGAAGCATGTAGGCCAGAGGACGGAAGACGGAAATTAAAGGAAGAAAGGATCTACATAAAGCATGGCTGTATTGTAAAATGCAAGACAGTATGTCAAGATCATACCTTTATTTCTGTAGCACTTTTCAAACTCACTTTGATATATTAAAAGTAAAACATTTGTTTTCTGCCAGTCCTACAAGTACAAGCTCTAGTCTTAAAAGTGATCTGGATTCTTTCTGGCTTTGACATTGCCAGTTATAAAGACTGCATTTGGAACTCAGCTAAATCTTCTGCTGATGGCATGTAAGCTAGGAGAGTGTCCAGCTCACTGGTAGAGAACTGCCTTAGTTCTGCAGATGCAACAAGAATAAAAGTACTGAAAACATATTACTTAGACAGCAACAGAAGCAGAACCTGGGAGAAGCAGATAAAGTCATTTTCCCATGGTCATTTGGTGAAGACCAGGGAATAAAACCTAATGTAACAGTTCTGTTTCCGATGAAAGATAGCATATGTACAGTAATAAAAATCTCTAAATCTCTAATTTTCTAGAAGTTTTCCAGTAATTCTGTCTGTGTAGTGTTTAGACGCACTGGAAATTACAGACCACTAAACAAGATTGAATGTTATCTGTGGTGGTTGACAAAAAGGGGTGTTTTGATGTCAGAATGGAACGTCTGAATTGTATGGGAGCAGGGAAAAGAAGACCTTTTTTGTGACAAATTGATCTGTCATTCTTGTAGAACTGCTTGAGGGTTTGCAGGTTATAATGCTCAACTGAGTCCTTCCTGGGGAAATAGGTATGTTGCAGGACAGCAAATGTGATTACACATGATAAATGGGAAATGGAGTTTCTACTATGGATATCACTCTCATATTACTAACAATTTTTAGGTACTATTGCAGTTTTTTAAGTGTCGGTCTCTGAAGTTATTTTCAAAACAGTGTAGATCACAACACCGCACTGGAAGTGATAAACTGGGGTAGGTATAGCACTAGGATAAGGTGGATGCAGAGCCCAGGTAGGACCTTTGGTAAGGTTGGGCAACAAGCAGATGTGACACGGATGTCATATACCTAACTCCGTCCTGCAGCTGAAGTTTGGACCAATCCTTTCCTGTGGGCAGAGACTCCTCTTTGAGTTCATTTGCAAATAGAAAAGGAGAGAGCAGTTGCCTGAGCTGTTGCTCAGCTGATAAAGGCCATCCACCAAACGTAGGAAGTGATTGCTCAATCTGGGCTTTCTGTTCTTTTCCACAAACAAGTAAGAAACAAATGGCCCTAAGTTTACCATATTTTTGTGTCTGCGAGTCACTCACTTTCAATTCACTGCTGCTTATGGTCACACACTTGTCCTTGTATGAAGTGGAATAAATAATCTGACAAGTGAGTTTCTCATAGTTGTTCTTGTACAGTGATCACAAAATGTCAGCAGAGATTCAGACAGAAGTACAAACTGTCTATGTTCTTATTTTTAAGTTCTCTATTCACTACATAAAGTACAGGTGAAGAGGACTTCTTTCTTTAATACAAAGTTGAAAGGATAGTATCAGTTTTTCTGTAACTTACTTATGCAGTCAGTTTTACTGTTTGAGGTAAACAGTCTTACATTTTCTTGCAGGCAGACTGTGGAACGTGTGACATTACAGAACCAACTCCAGCAGCTCTTAGAAGCCCAGCGGTCAGAGGGCAAGTCGCTGCCCACGTCCCCAAGGTAAGGTGACTGGAGCTGTACTGCAGCCTGCATATGCACACTTTCATGATATATCAGTTGTCAGGAGAAGCTGTGATCTGGCTAAATAGTAGATGTGTTGTGTAAAGAAAATGTAGAGGTTTTACCTTATGGTCTCGAAGCTGAGCTTCTAGAATTTGACAGTGAGTAATGTTGATAAATATTGGAAATTTCTGAGTATGAACCAAATAGTCCCTGCTTCCCACTAGAGTGAAAGCCAATTTTGTAGTGGAATGTAGGATATTTTGAATTAAATGAACAGGAGAAGATCCTAGAAACCCCTAGGAAAGTTGTAAAATTTGATGTTTTGGTGGTCTATCATAGATTACTTTTAGCAGTAAGTTATAAAGCCAGTTACCAAAATAAACTACTTTCATATTAATGAGGCTCTTTGTTCTCATTAAATCTTTTACCTGCTGTTGCTTGCATAAAAAGTCAAAACTCTGGAAACTTTATGTGTTGTTTATGTATCCTGTCAGAAGTCACGGAAAGAAACACAAGTTAAATTTCAAACATTAAAGAGGAGGACAGTAAAGACAGAGGACTGGATCTCTCTGACAGGGTAATGCATGGAAGCAGATGAAGCAAGCGTGACTTCACTCTCACAGCAATCTGAAGATGACTTTGAAAGAAATAAAGTAACTCGCATACAAATAGAACTCAATTTGTCATTGTTTTTTAATCCATTTTCCCCTCTGGAAGACATATACAGTGCTTCTTCTTGTTTCAGAGTTGTTAGGAAGCTACATATATGTGAAACTATGAAGCCAGCGTAAAAGCTTTTGCAGCCCTTGATGATCAGAGCTTTGGGTCATCAAGTATGAACTTGTAGGGTCAATGGCTGCTTTTTTTCAATTCTCACAGAATCTCGAGCATTTTTCTGTACACGTGCTCCATGGCCCTGAATTTCAAGTGTCACTGTTTCAGAGAAGTGCAGACAGTTACATTTGTAGATAACAAAGACGTTGGGATTGGAGATGCATTTGCCTTAAGGAACTTCAGCTAGGAAAGGGCTGTAAACTCCAAACTCCTGCTGAAGTAGAAAACCACACTGGAAAGAGGATTTTTTGCCTTTTTCTAGGAATCTTTGTCTTCCCTGTATGTCAGCTTAACAGAGGCAATGGGTCCAAATCTTTCCAGCTCATTTTGTTTCTGTGATTTTTGCTGACTGATCTTTCCAAGTGGTCTCTTATCTGAGTTCTGGTGAGCACCAGACTGTTTTACTTTCAGTATCAGATAAGATCAGGTGAAAGCAGATCCCTCATCATTCATTATTCCTGTAAAAGGGTAGGCTTCAACATCATTTTAGTTGAGTGAGCAAGTCTGAAAATTACACTCTGTTTATTTTATTTCATAGTTGGCTACTATTTTTCCTTCTAGTTGGAACTCACTTGCAGACATTTTCATCATCCAAGGCAGCAGTAGCAGATCTAAGAGGACTTAACCCTGTTACTAGGAATGTGTGCTATAGATAAATGCATGTTCTTCAGTGTCTGTTTAGGTTTCCCACAGGAAAAAAAAAGCATAAAATTAATTGAAAATTAGATGTTTAGTACAGGCGTGTGAATTTTGTACACTATGAGAACTATGGACTCATCAGAGCAGAAAATACTTGCCTGCCTCACACAAACCTAAATTTTGTCACCTTGTCCTTGCTTAGACGAAAAGTGGTTTAAAGTAAGAATGTGATGTGTTATGAGCTCTAGCACATGTCACGGGAAAAGAAAAGGTCTTTGCAATTTACATTCTTCGCAAATCAGGCATTGTTGAAATTTCTGTTTCCTTCTATAAAACACTCGGAGTTCTAAATTTAATTTATTATTCTATTAGTATTGAAACACATTTATGTCACCTTTCTCTTACTTTTCAGTATTTCATATCTGAAAAGGTTTTGAGTGCAAATTGCCCATATTTTTAATGAGGTCTTACATGGTTGTTATTATTAATACCAGATGCAGCTTAGATTCATGAAATCATTGCTATGCAGAGAGGTGGTACTTCCATTTAGACTAGAAATACTTTCACTTAGGACTTAGAATAAGCTACTTTTGTATTATGATGTGACTTGGATAGTAGGTATTTAGCCTTGTGGGGGTTTTTAACATGTCAACTCACACAAACAGGAGTAGTTTCTCTACAGTTTTCCCCATAAAGTCATATTTGATGTTTGAATAACCATTCTAAGTTTTGATTTTAAGGAGGCTTTTTTTGTAAGAGAAAGTGAAGATACTCAAATTCTGAATAGGAATGGAAGCAGAGTTACGTCCTTCTCTGTGTAATATTTGCTGTGGCATTACAGTAATGAATTCCATGTGAGTACCAAAGAAAAGGATAAGTAACAATGAACTGAGACAGACATATACACTGGAAATGGCAGTTTTTCATTTTAGATGTGCCTTAATTTTGCTGTGACATTTCCTCTTTTTTTCTTTCAGCTTGCCGTCATCTCCTGCTTCTGGCAAAGCCCAGTGGAAACCATCTGAAGCAGATGAATTGTCTCCACCAAAAAGTAAATTTAACACCCAAGATGGTATCCAGATTCTTGGCAGCTTGGGAACATCTAGTCGTGCTCGAGCTAAGATAAAAGATGAGGACTCAGATAAAATCTTGCGCCAGTTGTTGGGGAAGGAAATCTCTGAAAATGTCTGTATGCAGGAAAAGCTGACTTTGGAATTTCAGGATGCTCATGCATCCTCCAAGAACGTGAAGAAGATTTTGCCAGAGAAAAGGGAGTTGAAGTTAGCCCGACTGAGGCAACTGATGCAGCGGTCCCTCAGCGAGTCTGATACAGATTCAGCTATTTCTGAGGACCACAAGAACACCCCTGTGAAAAGAACTGACAAACCAAGACCTCACCCTATAGTGGAGAGTGTTGAGAGCACAGAGAGTTTGAACATGATGCTTAAGAAACACACTTCCACAGCAGGACGGCGCTTCCCTTTCGGTATCAGGGTCTCTAAGTCTGTGGACGGCCACAGCCCTTCCCCTACTTCGGAGAGCAGCGATGCAGATAATGAGGCCCCATATCAGTCTGGTACAGTACCTCAGAACCAGTTTTGTGAAGACAATCCTCCGTCCAGCACAGACAGTGCCACTGCCCAGAAGGTTGCCACCAGCCCTAAGAGTGCTCTCAAGTCTCCATCTTCAAAGCGCAGAACCTCTCAAAATTTGAAACTTCGAGTAACTTTCGAAGAGCCTGTGGTGCAGGTGGAACTAGCAGAGTCAGAACTAAGTGAGGAAAAGGATAAAGACCGGAGCAAAGGACTCATGCGGGCCCCAGCCAGCTCTGGAGAGCATGCAGGGGACCAGCTGAAAAGGCCTTTTGGAACCTTTCGGTCCATAATGGAGACACTGAGTGGCAACCAAAATAACAACAACAACTGTCAAACAGCAAACCTCATCAAAACCTCCTCAACGCTGCCTTTTACCTCACTAGGAAGGAAGACAACAGAAAACAAGGGAAATCCAGCAGTTGTCTCAAAAGGAAGAAACAAGCCAGTGAGTGCACTGAAAGGAGGGGCCTTTTTTTTCTTGTCTCATTAAGTGATGCATAAGTTTGGCAGCTTCTTCCTTCTGCCTTTCTATAGCAAAAGGATACACATGAATACTTTATTGTATTTGACGTGTAGAAAGCCCATCCACTATTTAGTTTTGGAGGAATTTTCCAAGGAGTGGCAGGTATTGCTTATGTACAGAGTCTGCACTCTTAGGTCACGTGATTCACATATTCTGTGTTGAAAGCTTTCCACAGAGATGCGATTCACATGGAAATGATATTTGGTGTTCCACTGAGTGACAAAACATACAATGAGAATGTCAGTCTTGAACCCATGAGATTTTTGCAGAGTAAATAACTGAAGGACTAGCCCTGTCCTGTCCTATAAAGACTGATGAGGCCAACAGAATAAGAAAAATAACTAGGAAAAATTACAGAAATCGTCCTTCCTGCTTCTGCGGGAGCTACAGCCAACCCTAGGTGTTGAAGCTGTCAGCAGCAAGTCCTCTGTGACCACCTTTTCCTCACAGCACAGAGTCGTCTTGTGTCAGAGCATATGGTTGGCCTGTCACAAAATGTACTGGATCCAGGTCATCTCCTCTCTGCAGGGAACAGAGTGCCTTTTCTGGGATCCCAAGAGAAAGAGGGGTGTGTGCAGTTAAGAGGCTGGTCCTCTTGTTTAAAAGAAAGGAGAAAATGCTTTGAACAAATGCATCTTTCAAGGTGTTAGGTCATAGGTTGGACTCGATGATCTCAAAGGTCTTTTCCAACCTAGTTAATTCTGTGAGCCTATGTTGAATAGAAGAGACAGATGTAGGAAATACTGTGGATGCAGTATGTTTGTGGAGTGAAGAAGTGTGAGCATCTGGAGTTACAACAGAGGTGAGTGAGAGGGAATGGTAGATGATTTAATCCTCTGTGGAAGACAGGGAGGGAGGGAAGTCAATGGATGGAAAGACATGAGGTGAAAGAATAATTTCAAGATTCAAAAAAACATAAAGCAGGCCAATAGGAGGAGGAGCAGCAATAGTGAATTATATACTGTAAGAATTGTGACAAGGTAATGGGAGAAAAACACAGGAAAATCTTAGGCAAGGAGGAGGCAAAAGAAACAGTGGAAAGAGACAACTGGGAAATAGTGAATAGTCCATATTAGTGGGTGCTGTTACACCAGTAGTGCTATAGCAGACTGAAATGCAATTAAATGAAACCACATGAAAAATTCAAAGGAGATCTAAAGGGCTAAATTGAAGTGGGACTGCATTTCTTAAAGTTTACTCGGAATCACAATATGAACTACTGATTTGAGTCTTTAAAGACGTGCACCATGTAGTTGAACAGCCAATTTAACATAAAAGTATTTTTATAACACAGTGGCTTGTTTTTTTCAAATGAGTGATTCAGATTTCCTAGTGACAGGGGAAAAGCCAGTCTGTCTTCAAAGATGTTCTGATAGATTGCAAGGCCATGAGCAGGTTTTGTAGTCCCCTAAGAAATTTGAAGGATTGTATGAGGTAATTCTAACAGTATTGATGCTTGCACTGTAAAATGCATGTTCTATGAAAAGGCCATGTTTGCATGTCACTGCTGCCAGCATCAGAACTGTGGAAAGAATAAATTTTCATACCAACCCAAAGGACCACAGCACGTATCTCAAAGAGGTAACAGGTTCAGGCACAAAAAGAAATCGGCTAAAATGTTCCTGTGGCTATCTGACTGCATGCTTTAGTAGATTTCCACGTTATGCATGTGGGAAGCTCTGTGCATGCTCTTAACTGATATGATGTTGTACTTCCTTAGGGTCCTTACTTCAGCTACACCAGTCTTTCTTCTTGCACGTTGAATGAAGAACTTCTGTGTAACTATGCTTGGTATGTGCTTATGCATGGTAATGTTAAGCATCTCTGTTGCCTTCTTTTCTCAAATTGTATGTGTTTGTTAACACTGTTTGCAACTGAAACACTGGAATCAATTGATTCATAAGAAGGGAAGTAGATGAACATCAAAATTCCTAGAAAAGCAGAAATTTATGATGGATTTCTGCTGATGTCACCATTGAACTGGCTACAGGATTTCAGTTCCAAGCAAGTACAGAAAGTATTCATGCTCATAAATCCACCAGGGTGTATAGCAGACTTTGGCTGAGTATTCTGCCTCTGTTGAATAAAAGTCAAGTACCAGATGAGAATGGAAATTAAATTTCCTCTCATGAGAAGAGCGAAAAGACCACAGTTCATCTCGAAATAGAGAATGCAGAGAACATGAAGCAGAATGCTGTACTTTAAGTCTAAGTGATCTTCTATTTTCACACATTTTTCTTACTCTCACTTAGACTTTGAAGTTAAATCTGTTTTTTAAAGGTCTGATTAACTCTAACTGTATTCAAACTCCTTAATTTAGTCCTGTTCCATCAGAACTAGTCAGGCAGATAGAGACCAGTCCCTCAATTTCATAAAGATATGTTGGAAAAAACAACACTTGACAAAATTTTTATTTGTTTAATAAGCAAATGCTTTCTAAAAATGACCTGTCATTTTCACTTCACTCTTAACACTCACAAATTCCTTTTTTCTTTTTCTGTTAAACTGGGGTGTAAACTTAGTTTAATGTTAGTTATTCTGCAGTTCAAGAGCCTAAGTTACTTTCAAGTTAGTGTTTTCTAAATATCTAATACATGGAGGAAGAGGGGTCCATTCACTAGTTTTCTATTGCCAGGACCTTCCCATACTTCAAAACTCAATTTCTGTAATGGAAATATGAGTCTCGTTCAGATGCTATTGGCACAGTGTATGTGAAACCAGAAATGGTAAGATTTCCAAGAGGTTTCATTCTCCTCTGAAAACAGAGGGAAACTCTTGTGCAGAAAACTGGATAGCAGCAGTTTGAGGGAGCATCACTGGGCAGCTTCCAGTCAAAACATCCAGCTGCCTGTCCAGATCATAGAGTAATGCAAAACAATTAATCTCATCCTTATGTTAGAGCCATGTCCCAGATGTAGGCAGTTGTTCTAATTTGGCACTTGCATTGTGTGGCTGCTCTTGTGTGAGAAACGTGGCAATGTGGCATCTCCCCAGAAGTGAGAGACAGGGAACATCTGGCTGCCGCTGCAGGGCTGTGAACTCACCTGCTGGGAGGATGATGGTTGGGCATGAACTCCTGGCTATCCCTCCGGGCACTGCTGGTCCAGGCACCATGTCCTAAAGCTGCCCCCATGACCATGGACACATGGAGAACCAGAGGGTAGGAAACAAGGAGCAGAGTGCAAGGAGGGCACAGCTTTGAGGCGGCTGTTACGATACCCGCAAATTAGGAAGTGGGCAAACAATGTGCCAAAGTCTGTGGCATGAGATTTCCAAATATCACGTAAGAACAGAAGTTGTATTGTGCTTTTCAGAAATCAAGACACAAATCTGAAGGTTCTCAGAACTTCTAAGCCAGCCTTTATAATGACCTTTAGCATCTGTTGTGATTTTTGAACGGCAAAATGGGTGCCTGTAGTTAGTCAAATGCATGATGTCCAGTAGTTGTGACATTTAAATCTTAAAAGAACATCACCACTGTGTGCGCTACAAGCTCCTGGACACTGTTTGAATTTTCACTGGATAGTCTGGGGAGACTGTAATTACCATTTCAGAATTATTTGGAAAAACCCTTTTTTGGAAAACAGTACGGTCTTTGGTGGTTTAAACCTTTATAGATTGTTATATTGGGCAGTTATATTTCTGAACACTGTCCCAAGGCCATTTTGACACTACATCCTTATAAGAGGGGATTTTATTAGCATGTTCTGAAATCTGAAGTCATTACACAAAATCTACCTACAGTGAGATGACATTCCTGTCAACTAGTTTCCAGCATCTTTTTCTTCAGCTTCTGTTCTTTTCATTTGTTTTTTTTTTTTTTTTTTATTCAAAATACTCAAGTACATTAAGGCTTCGCGGTTTACTTTTTCAAGTTGGTCACAGCTTAATAGTAGAAGACTGAGATAAATTTTTTAGTGGCCTTTTAAAATTTGATACATCCTACTTTTCTTAAAGTCTTGGAGGAAATTTTGGATGTGCAAGATGGTTTGGGATATTTTTTCCTCTTTTGGAGGGATTAGCTGGTTTTTGCATATTACAACTCAAAGCAAATACTTGTAGGTTTTTTTTACATCTTACATGTATGCCAATGAACAATTCTTTCCCACACTTTAAATCATCTGAGATCTGCATTACATTAAAATAAGCAGTAACTCACCATATCAACATAAAACCCTGTATTAGGTACAGCTGTCAACAGCAAAAATTGCTTCCTACGTGGGGGCACTCGGCAGAATCCACCATCAGATGTCTGTCAGACAGTAAACTGGGCATGCTTCTAAAACAGCCAGTGGCTCTAACCTAATCCATATCCCACTGCCAGGTGTAATGCTGGATAAATTACAACTTCAAAGATATCCTACAGAAAAAGAATGCTTATCTATATGTCTAACGAAATAGTAACAATTCATACTAGTGGAGTATAACATCAATACAAAAGTAACTTTGTCTCAGAAAATTTACATTTGTTCTCCTGTGAGCTGTTACGATCGTGCACCACTGCTTGTTGCGTGAGAAGATGTTTTAGTAGTGATACAGACACTACAGGATGTCAGAATTTAATTAGGAATTTGGTTACTAATTAGCAATATTGGTAATACATTTTTTCAGGTCAGGAGGCACAGTTGTAAGAGGCATGTCTGTTCAGTATTGTCACCTGGAGACATCTGCGTTAGCTAAAAATTTTCCTCTTTGAGGTCTCATTGCAACTGCAGAGCTGCCAGAGGGGGTGTTTGGTGTGCCTAGTGAGCCTCTGCATGGGGGACTCACCCACAGAATCTTTCAGCACGGCAAGCCTAAGCCAATGTAGCGGGTAAATCTTAGAAAGTATCCTTTAGTGAAGCTACATGGTTAACGCTGTGATAACAGCAATGCATGTTAAAAGCCAAAATGTAGGTATAGCAAAGAGTTAAGTGCTTCTCTTTTCCCTCCCCAGACTCGTTCCTGCAAAGTGTGTCTCACCTGGCTCAATTCTGTGCTTTTTGCTCTTGCTTTGGATATGTGAGAACTGTTAATTTAGATGAAATAAGGGGGTTTTAAAATAAAATGATCACTCATGCTCTTCTTATCAGGACCCAAAACTATGTTCCATGAGATCAGCCTCTGTTAAACTCTGAATTTACCACCAGCTTATCTAACCATCCTAAGTATAAGTTTCTTGGGACTATTTGGTTCTTTGTGATGGTTGTAGACTGAAATAAAGCTATCCCGGCTTACAAGAATCAGGCTCACCCATATGTGAATTAAAGACAAACTTCTTCAAACACATACTCTTGCACTCACTCTAGAGTCTGCCCTTTGCAGCAGCAAACCATCTAGTCATGATTGGATTGCAGGAGTTTTGCTCTTCAGTAGTAATACCTAAAAGTGAGGCTCTTAACTGGTTTGGAAACTGCTGTGGACTGGATGCTTAGTCAACAATCAGTTGGGAGGTTTGAAAAGTGGAGGAACATACTGGGAATTCAGAAGAAGAACATATGAAAGAAAGTGAAGAAAATGAGTGCTCCAAATACGTTGTGCTTAATTTTTCTACTCTAATTGGCAAGCTGTCATTTGAATCTCCTGCACAATAGACAGATAGATTCATTTCTCTCTGATGATTATTAATGAGGACAAGATAATTCTATTACAGGCAGAGTCAGAAACCAATAGGATATGTCTAATGTCGACTGTAGTGGATTTTTTTGTCACCGTGATATTTTTCTCTAAAGTATGAGGAATTTTTTTATATTCTGTGCATTATTACCAGAGCATTACAACAGCACACTATTTAGTGCTGCGACTTTAAAAGCTCCTCATCATCCCATTGGTTTCCAGGTTTGATTTCAAAATGGAAGTTACAACTCAGAAAAAATCCACAATATTAAAAAGTATTTTGTGTAGCACGTGTCTGGAAAAATAAGCCCAGAGAGAAAGATGATTTCAGATTTCAATACATGCAAATGGAACAAAACAGGATAAAGAAACACAGTGCCAAGCCCTCTATATTTTTAGTGCTGCCACTGAGTAATTTTCTTCTTTTTTTTTTCTCCAGGCATGATGACATCAACTGGAAAATCCAGAAATCTGACAGTCAAAGGAGTGCTGAAGAGCCAGAGCTGCAGGAATTCTTCCTCTAAACCACATCAGGATGTCTCAGTTTGAAATACCTGAAATATAGCCTTTTGAAACACTAATATGAGACATACCCATCACCAGCAAAACAGCAGCTGTTAGGATGCCTTAATTTGTATCAGTTAGACCATATACAAATCTTTTTTATGATATATATGTATGTGTAACTTGTTTGTAAGCTGTGCTGTGTAAAGGCATGGGTGAGAAGTAACAATTTTAAAATTGTTATGACACTTGCAACCTCCAAAATGTTTGTTAGGCCACAAAACACGTTTTGTACTTTGTGTCTTGCATGGATATATTGTCATATATCTTTATTTCCCCTTTTCAACAGCATATACTGTCAAAATTTCAGCCAGGACTCTGCCTGAGCAGCTCCTCAGTGAGACCAAGGCCAAAGCATTGATTTTTTTTTTTTTTGAGTATGTTTTGTCTGTTGTTATTTCTATTTTTTGTATAAAGGAAATAAAGACAGTGTTAATAGGACACACTGAGTGCAGATACTTCCTATACTTCATTTCCTCTTTTGAGCTTTAAGGTTTTTATTATTCTTTTTGGTTTTCATTTGATATTAGACAACATCCAGTTTCCAGATTTCAGTTCAGTCAGTTAGTTGTGTCAAGAGTCGCTTTAATGTTTAGTGGTCCTTTATCAGCTTTAAAAATAGAAATAAATTTAGAAAAAAAAAGTATAAATGCAATTTTAAGTTAACAACTATTGCTACTTGCCAAACACTGTCAGTGTGCTCAGGTTTGTTGAAATTACTGCATAATCTGCTGAAACTCTAGTCCACATTCTCTCAAAGCTGTCATGATCCCTTTATTGAATGTTCTTTTAACTTTTCAGAGAAAATGAATTAATTCACTTTGTTTCTGGTCAACTATGAGCACACTCTTCAAATGTGTCCTACAGCACAACATCCAAAAGCCGACTACTAAGCAATCTTTACTTGTCACATTTATTTATAGCAAATATGTGTGTATTTGCTTTATTTTGATTATATTGATTTATTTCCATTTGAAGACTGCTACAGTTTGCTGAGAAAGATCCAAATTCAAGAGGATTTATTTTGCTGACTGTTCTAGTAGAACATAGGAAAGTCAAAGGAAGTTTGCCAAGGAAATCCTTTATTTGTCACAAAGACAGTCATAGAATCATGAAGTGGTTTGAGCTGGACAGGACCTTTAATTGATCGTTGGGTTCCAGCCTCCCTGTAGTGGGCAGGGACATAAAAATTATGATATTGTGATAATTAAATTCCTGCAAATGCAGAACTAGTAACTAAAAAAATGAGGATTTTGATTTACTGCCATGGAGTTGCTTTCTGTGCAGTTTCTCTTGCCTTTTTTTTTGCTGTGTTTATCTTGACTGTTGAGCTTCATTTATGGTCAGTGAGGAGAGAGAAACTTCCTGAATATCATTCCTTCTACCTATTAGATATATCTTACTTGCCAGGAGAACCAGGTCATCCCTTCCTACTTTCTACAGGGGAGCTGAGATAGTAAAGCTATTGGAGTAGTTACTTAGTATTTGGATGCCTTTAATTAGGTGAGATAAATGCCTTTCTTTATGTCAGTCTTCCGAGTGATGTCACATTTGGCCACACAGCTTGCATGGACCAAGATATCTGAATGCCCCAGGCACCCTGTTTGTAGGCTTTGGGTAAGCACAGAGTATTACTGGATAATATGGGGCCAACTGAGACATCAGAAAAAAAAAAAACAAAACCCACCAAAAAACCAAAACCAAAACAAAACAAAAAACAATAAACAAACAAAACAAAACCAAAAAACCTCACATACACACACATACACAGAAAAAAATCCCACCGCAAGGCCCAAACAAAATTAAAAAATAAAAGCCTGTACTCGAAGAAATTAAATTCAGAAATTCTTTCCACAGTTCTTATCTGCCACTTGGCAACACTCCAATTTTTTAGCTAAAGTGATAAACTTAGCACTCTAGCTGACCTGTTTAAAGAAACAACCAAACCTCCAAAAATATCTGTGAGACAGGAACAGCAATACCTCTAACTGGGCCTCCTGTCATCTGTGTGCATATGAAAAATCTGAATGCAAAATGAGAAGAGACACATGTGCTCCAATTGCCAGAGTAGTGAAAGAGAGCTAAAAAGGAGAGATTCTGTGTCTGGTAGACGGGCTTGAAACAAACTGACAATTTGCATTTTTGATAATGTGAAGAGAGTTGACTGTGTTCGTGTGAATGGCAGAAGCAGCAATCCTGCTGAGTGATCTTGAGTGACTGGAGATGTGTAAAGTCTGCCACAGTCTGTAGTAGCTAGCTGAAGCACGGGATAAAACTGAATTTGAGTTGAGAGGATTTGAAGCAAACCAAGATGTAAATACTGTCAAACCCTGGAAGTAAGAAACTGCCTACTCTAAAGACTGAGGATTTAGAAATTCCTTGCTCTCTGCAACGTAGCAATTTCCAAAGTATATTCTTATATAGCATGTGGAGAGTCAAAGTATGCAAGTATCCTAGGGCAATGCAGATTACTACAAGAGATAAGATGATGCCAGTAGATGTTTGGGGTCCGTGGTTAAAGATATCCACGGCTCCTGAACACATTGCAACAGAAAGATATTTGGGGACAAGCTAGTGCAGAAGAGAAGCCAGCTTGATTTAAGCATGAAAAGTAGTGTCTGGAAGGCTTAAGGTGAACTCATTGTATAAACTGCTGATTTTATTGTCCCTAATTTGTAGTCTCTTTCCTACCTAGGGCCCCAAAGCCTGCACATGGTACAATCTGATGTCATGCCTATTAGAGAAATGCTGATTCTGTGATCTTCAGCTGGCTGCTGCCTGTGTGCTCTGCATGTTTGTATCCTTAGTCGCTATAAAATCCAGGTGCAGTTACTCCTGTTTAGTTTATAATCCTCCAAGCATATCCCTTCTGGCATGAGTCTAAGTCAGGGTTCTGTCAGCAAAGCATAAGCATTTCCCAGAGGCAGAAGAGATGATCAGGGATTTCCACAAAACATCTTCAGAAAATATCACTTACCCGCAGCTTTCAATAGGAACATAAACCCCTTATGATTACAGCTCTTGCATAAAAGATCCTCCTTCATCCACGCAGAAATTTTTGATCAAAGAAGTCAGTGATTTGCTAATGAACCCATGTGTGTCCTAGTAAAACTGTATCTGTGGACACCACAGATACAAAGAATAACTTTTCATGATCTGTCACCCAGAAGATGTCAGAATAAAGCCTGTCTGTGTTTAGCCTGCAGTTCTGTACCAAAGGTGATAAACAGGGTGCCAGAGAGCAGTAATGAATTCCCAGTTTCAGGTAATCTCTGACTCTCCTTTTTTGAAGAATGAAAATCATTTGCTAAGAGCCTTGTGATTTTTTTCATGGTTGACTGATCAATTTGGTTCTGGTATTTGAGACAAGCAGCATATGGATACACATGCAGCATCAAAACTGTAAGAACGGTGCTTTAATTTCAGCAGCAGAATGGTGGGATGTGCTTTGTCCTGCATTAGTAGAGCAACATTTTCATAATATTCTATTTATTTGCCTTTCAGTCTCCAAATTAGAGGTCAAATACATTAGTTTAGTAAGGTATTAATGAATAAAATAACTATAGCCAGCATAGTTGTTGTATGAAGTGGATGAAAGAGACTAGTTAGACAAACAGTTTAGATTTAATATTCATTTCACTGTAACTGTCATTCAGAAACCTTTTTGTAACATCAAGCTGGCATAAGATCAATGGCATAACAAAATATGATTGACAGCATAACAGTAAAAAAAATACTCCAACAGCCACTTATTTATAACAAAATGGTAACTGTCTCAGAATCAGGCTCTCTGAGAGCTGATTTGTTGCATGTTTCATCACAAGCAGTGATAAAACCATCACAAGCGGAATATGGTCATGCAACACAGTCAAAACTAAAGTAAAAATGTCAGCACATCATATGCCAGGTATGAATTAATGGATTAGTGAATGGATCTCAAAGTGAGACAACTTTGTCTGCATATAGACTAAGATTCACCTCCTCAAATGTTTGAAATATTTCTTAGCTTTTTAAAAACCTACTTGATGAAAAATCAACAGAAAGATTTGTTTAAAATGAATTCCCTGCATTTGTAGCATCAAACTGCAAGGCTTAATTGTCTGTCATGGAATAGTTTTTCAATGACATAGTAGGAGTGATTTCTCAAAATACATTTCATTTCCTATCGTAAGTTCCGAAATGTCTTTCCAGCCATACATCAACTGTGCCCAAGTGTGGGCTGTTAGTTAGCCTTTGTATAACCTTGCTTCTCTGCATTTTGAGGTCGGAAGTAAGCAAACAGTTGTGCAGAAGTACAGCACACGCCCTGCAACCTCAGTGTCTTTCAGACACTGAACTGCTGAGCACTGTATGCCCAAGTGTAAAAGCCCAGGAGGGGATTACCTGCAGTCCATCCTCTCTCTGTAGAATATCACTGCCCAATCACCTTGTGCACACCAGATATACTGCTCACTATTGTATCCATCTCTTCTTCATCATAATGGCCACTCGATATGTAACTTTGATCCAAGTATCGGAGACTTTAGACAGGAGAAATCAGATAGGTTCTTAAAATGCCACACAACCTCTTCCAGGTAAAGAAGGGTGCTATGTACACAGCATCAACCACCCATCCTCTGCACACATTTAATAATGCATCACCAGTTTTCCAGATACTCCAGATTTTGTAGCGTGAACCGCTTTTTTCTAACATGTATGGTCAGCTGTAAATAATAGCTCTAGCCATCTGTTTCCTGGAGAACATTTCTTTGACAGCTGCAGACTCACTTCCTTTCCCACTCTAACGGTTAGGTGTTTTGCCAGTGTGCTTACTGGCAAGCAGCATACAGGAAGAAGGAAAATAATTATTCAGGGTATATTTGGGAAACTGATAAGAAATCCTGATGCTGTTAGAACACAGAGCTAGCTTTTCATCTTTGTTTTCAGAAGGCAATACTGCTCTAAGAAAAGAAAAGAAAATCATGTGGATCTGTAAGTGAAGGGAAAAGGCCTGAAAGGAGTTTGCCCTCTTTCCTGTACAGACATGAAAATAACCTTACGTGTAGATAGGGCATGGAAAAACTGCAGCTTAGGGACCAATTATGGGGCTTTGCAGTTCAAAAAGCTGTGCCTGGCCATATACCTATGTGTTTGCATACGCATGCAAATGTTAAAGACAAGACAACTGTCTTCCAGTACACAGCTAAAAAGGAGAATAGAAATAATGCCCCTCCTTGTTGGTCTTCACATTGTCTACTAGGGGCAGAAAAAGAAGCAGTAAATATAGAACAGTAGCAAAGGGTATGGAGGTCATGTGTTAGCAAAACTTTCCACAAGTAATGATAGCACTGGAAACAATAGCCAAGGGGAAGATGTGAGAGAGTCGTAATTGGAGGATTTTAAGAACAGGTGGGAGAAGCAACTGTCAGAAATGACATGCCAGCAACAACCATCAGGAATGCAATGGGACAGGCAGCTGGACTTGGATGACCTCCTGAGATCCCTTTGTGGCAGTTCTTCTTTAATGGGTCTGTGATTCTACTGTAACAGAATCAACTTAAAAGGGAAAACTGTGAGCTCTTTACACCTTGTGGCTTTTATAGCACCATCAAGACAATCAACAATTCTGCCAGCAGTCCATGATATGGCAATTATTTTCTGAGAACACTGGTCAAATAAGATTCACCTACAGGTTTGTTATGAATGAATGATGTGGGTTTAAATCAGCTCCTGTCTGTTGCCCAGGCCTTTGGCAGCAGGCAGTCACATTATTGAGGTGGCCAGCACCCCAAAAATCCACTACCATTCTCAAGTTCTTTAATAATAACTGAATCGGTCTATTATNTATTTCTTTCATCTCTTCTCACATTTGCTTTCCAGACTAAGATGTTGATTCTTAGCTGGGTGTCTGAGCCCTTTTGGTGCCAGAGATACCCCATGCTGGGCCTGTGACCCGCCCGAGTTATCTCCTACACATGCACCGGCTATCTGTGGTAGAGAGAGGGGGTAGACCTGTCCTGCCACAAGGTTTGCTAAGGAATCAAGTAAGTGACTTAATTTTAAGCTGTCTTGAAACTGTCTACGCAAATGTGACAGCTTTTAAAATATGCTTCTGGTCTTTTAAGATAAAATGATTTTGTTCAGTGCAATGCCAGTTTCCACTGGGCACCAGCAGCTATAAGCAAAGACTTGTTTACAGGATTCTCAGGTTTCACTGTACACGCAGTAGCAGCACAGGAGAGAATAGAGCCAATGTGGCCAAGAAGGCCAATGGAATCCTGGGGTGCCTTCGGACGAGCACTGCCAGCAGGTCAAGGGAGGTGATATTGCCCCTCTACTCAGTGCTGGTGAGGCCTCACCTGGAGTAGTCTGTTCAGTTCTGGGCTCCTCAGGACAAGAGAGACATGGAACTCCACGGGTCCAGCAGAGGGCTAGAGAAGGGAACTGACGCCCGTCTCATGTGAGGAAAGGCTGAGGGAGCTCTTTAGCCTGAAGAAGACACAACTGAGAGGGGTTCTTAGCAGTGTCTATGAGTATCTTAAAGGAAGATGTCTAGAGGATGGACCAGGTTCTTCTCAGTGGTGCCAAGCAATAGGACAAGGGACACCAGGCAGGAACTGGAGCACAGGAAGTTCTGCCTGAGTAATGTGGAACATCTTTACTGTGAGGATACTGTGAGCACTGGAACAGGCTGCTCAGAGAGGTTGTGGAGTCCCCGCAGTGGAGATCTTCAAAATATATCTGAACATAATCTCGAGTAATGTTCTCTAGGGACCCCTGCTTGAGCAGGGAGCTTGGAGTAGCTCACCTTTAGTGATCTCTTCGAGATCCAAACATTCTCTGATTCTATGATGGCTTACTGAGGGTGATTGAACAGTCCAGCTTTAATTAAAGGGAAGAATCTTGAGCAGCAACGAAACGTACACCTTTCGGTGAAGAGAAGTTGCAGCTGTCCAAGCGAGTTAGTAGAGCAAGTGTCGAATGAGAGAATGGAGAGCCTGAGAGTGATCCTGTCCTGTACTTAGCACTCTTAGTTCCCTTCCCTATTGTTCAAACATGGATTCTGTCATTCCCTTGCTGGACATATTTATAAAAAAGCATCTTAGATATACCAACAAGAAAAATGTGTCTTCTTCTAGCAACACAGGAAAAAGGTTTGCCATTCCAGTAAAAGAGTTCAGTTCTTTGGCATTAAAAGAGTACATTGGTGAAAGGCTCTTTAAAGCCAGACTTGCTGCTGGAAATGACATGCTCTGGGAGGAAAAGAGGGTGGACGAGTTGCATCTTCAACATCAGCTTCTTCCAGAAGCACTCAGGCCTCTCACTGAGCAACAGCCACTATGACTTGCACTGCCCTAACAGCTGCAAAGTGGCAGGAGTGCTGGTGCTCCACAAACTGTCTGCTTTACTAGCAATGGGAGCAAGGCCTGTGCAGAAAAGAGCTGCACTGTAAAAGCACATGTGTATAACAGGCTGTTGGGCAGCTTTTTCCTATTTTTCAGAGGGAATTGTTTGTAATATGCCACTGGGTGAATTTGCTACAGGTACTACTAGCTCTCTTGGGTACCTCATTCTGCAGTGCACTCACATGCTGGTGTCAGGGGCTCACATGCTGTTTCCTGCTGGTGTCAGGGGCTGATTCTCTGATGTTGCTCAAGAAGAGCTCACTTGGCAATACACAATAGGATGCTGATTAGATCTGTGTTATTGCAGGTCCTTTATTTACCAAGTAAAAAAGTAAATATATCTAAGTTCTTTTGTTTCCTGGAGCATAACATCTGACAGTTCAGCTACAGGAGACAATAAACTTCCTCTTACCATGAAGATTTACATCCCAAAAACATGGCTGAGGCAGCTGCATTTGTGTGAACTACTTTCTGAGTAGTCGATAATGAGAAAACCCTTTATGCACCCTTAAAGATGATGTTACAGATCACAATTGCACTTGGATTTCCTAAAATCTAAACTGAAGAAAGAAATATCCTCAAAATCTAGAGCCTATGATTTCCGGATCCACTGGGAATGCATTTACAAGAAATAATTTTACATGCACTGCTTTTAAAACAGTACAAACATCACTGTGGGCAAAGTGTTGACTGGTCTCACCTAAAAGTCACTTGGATGTCTCACTGTCTTAAATGTGTTTGCCTGATAGGTTCCTGGGCATATTCTCCTAAGTGGCTTTTCTGAAACTGTTTTCCCTCTACAGCATGAAGTAGCTAGAAAGCAGTCAAACATATTCATGAGCAACTCTAATTCTGCAGTAGAAAATGGCCATCCAGTGACATCCAGTGTCAGCACTGAGGATAATTTTTGCCAGTTTTCAGTAGAATAGCAATGTGTCTTCACAAACCTTATGGCACGGAAGGTAAGTGCTTTAAAGTGTACTTCAAAGCATTAAAAGAAATTAAGAACAAAGATTACTACAAAGAAATCCCATTGTAGGTATTCACACTGAAAGCTTTTGCTGTCTTCGTATGAACAGCCTAAGCATATGCTGAAACAGACCACAGTGAAAGAAAAAGGGAGAAAAACCTTTTTATGCTGTAGCAATAAAAAAACCCCAGACATTCCCCTAGTTTACTTTTTATTATACTTTTAAAACAAACATTAAATACATTTCATTAGGTGGTGTTAAATAGACAAAATATTCATCTGGACATCAAATGCATATGTATGTTCCAATTTAATTTGAGGTTGTAATTGTGAAAGTCCTCTACTGGAAAAGCAGTGAACACGCTCTTTTGCAATTTCTAGTTTTGTTGGGTAAAGAAATTTGCCACATGACAAATAGTAGACATCTATAAGGAGCTGTTTCAATGCCTATTTAAGCCTTTCTCCTGAAAGACAGAAGAGATTTGTACTTCCCCATGAAATTTTTAGACCAGAGTCTGTGTGTTTAGCGTGTCTGTTATCTGTTCTCAACAGCCTTTAAAACAAAGACTGGACCGTATCCAGCAGAGACTAAGGAAAAAAGAGGTTGGTGTTGATTAAAACCAAAGCAGCTAAGCCACTTGGAGATTTCCATTGCTGTCTCTTGGATAAGTGCTTGGCAGTCAAGAGGCCACTTCATGCTTCTCCTGTAACTGCACCTTTTGAAGCAGTTGGAAGTCACCATCTTTAGGACTATTAAGTCAGGTAAGGGAAAGAAATGAATTTGTTCTGAAAGTAGAGTACAGAATTCCAGAAACATGAGAAATCCATTTCTACAGATTGATTTTTCATTTCTACCCTTTTCCTCTAAGTATGTGGATGAATGTGGATAGATATACATTCTTTTATATGTATATTTATATGTAAATGTATAGATACACATCAGAAGAATTTAAGATGTCACACAGGTATAACACAAAACATAACTTGGCAGCTACTGTTAAACTAACAGATTTTCTCTGGCATTTTATGTTCTTCATCTAAATTTATGGAGCAGAACATATGTCAGTCAAACACTGCCTATTCAGAATAATAGTAACTTCAAAGCACTGAAAGTAGATTGTGCAGGGCAACAGGGAGCTATTTAAAAAATATTTCACATAAAAACCTCCTTAGGAGCCACAACTCTCCTAATGATATATTTAGAACTTGATTCAACATGGTTTGGAAAGATTTTACATATAAATTTTTAGAAGACAAGTTCAAACCATTTGCATTGGAATTCTATTTGAAACTCAGTAACTGCAAAATCATATGTCAGTAGTATGATTATCCAATTAGCAACTGTAGTTTCTGTATTCCAGATGCTTTTATTTTGCAGCATTGAGTGCAGCGTGCTCCAGGTTTTAAAGCATAAGTCTCTAAAATTTTCTCTAGCTTCAGGCACCAAAGCATTACAGGAACATTTTTCAGCAAACTGTTGACAAGATGCAGGACTAAGCTGTAAAAATATAAGGTATGTGGGTAAGAATGCAGATATTGTTTGCATACAATCATTTGGATTTTGTGACAGAAATACATCGTGGGGATGCTGGCTGCCCTGTGGCCTCGCTGATCACCAGAGGGAGACAGAGTGTGTAACATTTTAAGATAGTGCTGAAAGTGGCAAGCAATGCTCAAGGTAAAGATAGCATGAGATTATGCAAGTTTCCAAAGCAGTGACAGATATGAATAATAACGGGACTTCACTACTCTCCTGTGTTTTCTTTTAGGTGGACATGCATACCACAGGAGATAGATGAGTAACTTCATACCAGCACAAGACAAAGTATTTCTGAATATTGACTGACTTACTAGGAATGACTTTGTTTTATTCTAACTTAATGAAGTACAAATATAAACACAAATGGTTTGACAAAATCAGCAGAGACACATGTGCATATGTGCATTTTGAGGTGCTGCCTTTTTGAGAGAGAACAAAAGGAGTGTTTGAGACCCCATCTTCACACCAGAGGGAACCTATTGTTGTTGAAAAGTACATGTATACAATGATATTTAATTATTTCAAAACTTCATAATATGATGTAAATTTCAGTGGTGAGAATACTGAGAAGAAAAGTGCATTCTCTTTTATAATCACAGAGCTTGTAATTAACCTGCGTTACAACAAGGTTGAAAAGACAGTGGAGATGATCTCTGCCTGACACCTGCAGAGCAGTGAGATCATCCGGTGGATGATGAACTCAAGCCTTTACTGTTTCATCAGCCAAAATAATGATTTAGAAGTCTACAGGGGCTGTAGCAATGACTGTTGGAAAAAATCTAGCAGCCAAAAATCATGGTACTGCTCCAGGCAATAGACCACCAGGTCTCAGAGGCCTCATAATTACCTGGATGAGATGGCTTCTCACAGGTCCCATAGCTAATCAACATCCTCTGCTCTCAAGAACTTGCATTTGCTAACTGCCTATCTGGCTAAATGACTTTGTTCTGCTTTCTATCTTACTTTATTGATAGGAAAGGAAAAACTGGCAACATAATGATTTGCAAGTAGTTGGGCTGTCAGACAGTTTTTCCCTGAAAGCCCATTCAGTGTCATTTCCCTGACATGTCTTGGAGCAAAACCATTCTGTAATGGTCAGGATAATGTGGACTCTCAAGTATTCTGTATTCCAAAACACACACAGAAAATCTATCATTTTTCCTGTGTACCACCCATGATTGCAGGAGGAATGGATTGCTTACACAGCACTCATTTTAAGTTACCAGGTACAAACAGCTTTTATCTGTTCAAACACAGTGACATGAAAAGTTATTTAAAGTATAGGGGAGAAAAAAGAAAGACATTGAAGCTTCCAAAGTATGGCAAGGCAAAAAATAATTCTTTTAATCAGATAGCTCATTTTGTGTGTTCAAAATAGCACCTTCATATATGGCTCTGGCCTTGGCTCATTTTGGCTATTGCAACTGTTTTAAATTTAGTGTGGAAAAAGTGTCCCACATGCCAGTCTTTTGTAGCACTGAAATAATGCCATTTCTTGATCAGTCAGGCCAAAAGGATTACCTGGTTGTTAATTGTTTGGGTTTGACTTTACTGAAAGTTTTTCACATTTAAAAATAAGCTCAAATTGATAAGCAGACACATACTGTTCTCTTATTCCATTTCCTCTCAGATTTGTCAAGTTTGTGCTGGTTCTCACTAGTAGAATGAATCCTATATAGCAGGTAGAGAAAAGAAGCCATATGTATTTTTATAGGTAGGACATGTGTTCACACGAGTATTACCTGAACTGGAATTTCCTCTGCTAGTGCATGGTTTGCTTTAGGAAATCTCTCTATTAGTGCAAACAGAATCTTAAAACAGGAGAAAGAATTTTTCAAGAAGGCAAAAGCCTAGAATTACATCTATTTTGAGCACACATTTTAAGATCACTTTAGAAAATATATACTACTATTGATTTTATTTCATCACGGCTTTTCATCCTTTATTTAGTCATTTACACAGTATCCATCATGATAAAATTTAACCATCTGTACTATGTCACACAAGCCAAATATTCCTTCTAATGAAGTTCCTTGGGAATATTGTCATTAATTTCCAGCTATACTGGGAATTTTTCCCAGTGTTTAAAATTAAGTAATGTCTTTCATCTCCAGAGATCCTCAGAGTTTCTCACATGCTGTGGACCTGCCCCTAGTCATACTTAATTCTTCAAAGAACTTGGCTGCAGTGATGGGATTTAGGTTTTAGTTCAGCACATGCAGTGTTTGGTGTGTATATATAGTGTTTTTATATCAAAAGCAAACACATTTTGTGTGAGTGCTTGAGCCTGTACATGCACAAAGGCAGGTTGTGTGCTTTAAAGAGCCATTGTTTCATTTACTGGCAGAGCGTAACACGGGAGAGGCTGACGGGAGGCAACGGAAATATTAACTATTTTGGCATGAGAGTCAGGAAGATAGCTGAGATCCAAAGAAGAAATTTGATGCTTTTTCACCGTCTGCAAAAGGATTTTTCTCAGCTGGTTGGTACAGGCAACTACAGACCACGAGTGAGCTCATGCCTGTGTCTGTCTCATAGAGCTTCCTGCTGCAGTTGCTGGAAAGCCAATTTTCTCTCTCTGCAGTTTCAGGCAACTTTGCTAAGGAAGGACCATGACAGCATGAAAGTGGAACATTGAAGAGCTTCCTATAAGAGATCAGCTTCCAAAAACCAGTTTTATTCCTTTTATTTTGTCCTTTGACCTAAGAAATAAGTTACAATTCAATTGTAATAGGAAACTACTAATAACTTTTCCTCAATATCCATGATTCTTGCTGGACTCTAAACTTCACCAGCCACTAATAGCTGCTCAAATTCTTCTTTACTTTCATCTATGTTCTTTATCCATCCTTCTTCTGGAGAGAAGGAAGGGTTAAGTCCACATCCTCACAGAGGAGTAACTGTTCTCCCCAAAAGACAAGTCACAACCAAACTATTTAATTGTAAACGTCTCACTGAAGAATTGGTACAAGAATGAGACATGACTTCATCCTTTAACCTACATGCTTCACTGGTCTAGGGAACCCTGGTGGGCTTGGCCCATTTTAGTCATAGTTGTCATGGGAGATCCTTAATGACTTAGTAAAGTAGCTTGAAAAAAATCTCCATACAGAATCCAGCATATGGTATATTTATTGGCAAATGTTAATCCCCCTAGGAACAAGTTCTGTAGTAACAAATGATGAATTATGTGGCTTCATAAGCACTCATGTCATCAAATGCACCACTGACCTTTTTACATTTTCAGGGGGATTTTCTGCTGTGTGCAGTTTCCCTGGTTTGGAAGTGAAGCAGTTTAACACCGTGTCCTGAAGGAAACAGGTAATCAATAATTTCAGTTTTGGTTACTGTAAAAGGTAAATGAGGCCTGTACATTTGTTGGGCAAGTAAGCAATACAGGGTTTAGCAAAGCTTAAGCAGGGTCTGTGAGAGAACTTGAATACTCATAGTACAAGGACACAAAGTAGACTTCCTTTATGGGAGAAAAGAAGTAAGAGTAGGCCAAAAAGGTCTTACAGTGCCAGAGTGAAAAAACAAACAAACAAACAAAGCAAAAAAACCCAACTAATTTCAAGCTTGTTTTCTGGGGGCAAGAAACAAAACCGGGAAATACCTCACTCCGCTGAACAAGTCTGTTACGAATTTTAACAGGAGATGGCTACCATAACCTGCAGTTAACAAGCAAGAGGTTAAGCTCCCATTGCGGTTAATGTGAGAGATGATCTGAATCTGTTGCTCGGATCCTGTGATTATAATTTTGGTCTTGGGCTCGTTTGGAGGTGGAAACTCTAGGAGCAGTACTGAGAACAGAGGAGGGCTGCCTGAAATTACCAGACTGAGAAAGGGGGCTGAAGATCAGGATGCAGTCATGTCTGGACATTCCCATAATTTAAGAATAATCTGCCCAGAAGAGCAGCGTCTGAACCATCAGTTCTGCAAAGTAAGATTGCTGCTGAAACCAGAGCACCTTTTCCAGCAGAATGGTTTTCCAAAACTAACATTTTAGGCTCTGATAGAAAGAAGCAGCTATTACCACGTGTATGTAACACACGCAGCTCTGTATACAGCCTACAATCAGTGCTGCACACAGGTACCCACTGGCTGCAGTACAGAGCTTTGACAAAGAATGCTTTTTCTCATTGGCTATAGACCATGTTAAATTCAAAACTAAACTCTGTGTTGAGCCTGATGATGAGTTTGAGTTCTTCTGTTCTTGACTTAATCACTACTACACTCTGCTTTACCCAGCAAGAGCTGGTATCAGGTAAGGCAGCCCCCATGAGAAAAATCGAACCTATATTTCACAAGGTGCATCAGAGCATGAGTGAAACAAAGGAATCCATAGCTGCAGTGATAACGTAGTTGTTTTTGGTCCTGGCTTCTCTCTGTTGCTCTGCCTGACAGCTGAGATGAACTAACAGAACACAGGGTAGCAATGCATGTACCCAGCTACAGACAGGCAGGTAGCTGTTGCAAACACCTTTTATCCCTATGGATGAATCTGTAGAAGGCATGTAAGTAAATACGCAGGTAAGTTATCTTGATTTTAAGTCACTTATGTAGTAGATATCAGCACAATTCTGAGGAACAGCTAATTTTATTTTACCAAGTGTTGCACTACATGGCACTAAAATCCCCGCTGGAATTGTAGGTGAGTAGTCAGAGGGAAAGAGTGAGCTGTTGGCTGGATCGCCACCACTGTTTCTTACTTTTGATGTAAATCCTATCGGGCTTTTCTCCACTGCTTGTCTGGGCTGCACCATGCTTCACTGCAGGAGCTGAACAGATTGCAGGTGAAGCTTAGCTAGAAGTGCCACCTTCATCATTTTTGTGAAGACGGACCACAGCCACAGAAAGCTGTCCAGAAAGCTGTGCACTTCTGCAGCTCCTCTCCAATCTTATGCCTCAGGATGACCATGCACATCCACAGGTAATGTTCACCAGAGACCTCTTATCCCTGTTGCTCACCCTCAGGCCCCAAGGTACGTAGATGCTTTGTCAGCATCCCAGAAACAGTCCTTGAGGTACCACTAACTGGAGAAGTATAAGGCAAAGAAAGTAGACCAGCACACGCACACTGGAAAACACAGTAATTTAAGCAGACTGAATCGCTTGGGGCTAGGGTTGCCAAGAGAATTTTTCGGCCATGAGAACATTTATACACCCTGGGCCTGGGCTGCCTTCTCCATCCCATCATGACTTCCAGCCCTAATTGATTGGAACTGCCAAGCCTGGCTGCCAAGCAGAATATTTTTACAATTCTGGTTCTATTTATGCACTGACAAATACAAAACTTGGTGTCAGAAAAGAAACTGTGAAGCACAACTGCAGAAAAAGAAAGGAATTGGCAGAGAGGACTACGAAATGATGAACAAGGCACTGAGGGGTGGTGCCACATGCTAGTACTGTGCCTGGTGTGAGCAAGTGCTGAGAGTAGATCTAGAAACATGCCTGTATGGGTCTCTGAAACACCCTTTGGCAAGAGGCTTTATTTTGAAATATGCACTGGCCTCTGCTGGAGATGAACTTGCTTTTCTGCTTTCAGTCTGGTTCAGAGACAAATGACACCCAAATCTATCACCTTTATCAGGGCATTTTAAAGCATGGAACCAAATCTATTACAAAATGAAAACCACAAAGGAGCTCAATAGAAGCAGAATATTTTTATTGTCTATCACAGAAAAAGAAAGGTGTTTTGGAAAAAAACCCTCTTCTTTCTCAGGCAGCAAGGCAGCCTTTTTAGCCGTGGAGGAAAAGGAAGTGTCCTAGTTTGATTTCTTCTGTTAGCCAGAAGAATTGGTGCGTGTCCACTTGTTATAGGGGAATCACCTTGGAGGACCACGATGATCCTAAAGCTGTTTTTTACACCAGTACATGACAACCTAGGCATTTATTACAGCTGACCTAATCTAAAACATCTTTTCTTTTTCATTGCTACCTAAAAAAGACACAAGAATAGTAACACTTCTCTCGCAACAGCTTCTCAGCTCTGCTTCTGCTTATGCACTGACCACAAGCCTTCATGAGCTTGCTTGTCATACTTTTAGTTAGATAGGGCTGTCTCTCTAGTTACACTTGCTGTACTTTCATGAATGCATCAAGCTTGGTAAAATCCAGAGAATATCTCGAGTAGACCCTAGGAGATAGAAAGGTGAGGATATTTTGTGATGTGATGATTTTTACGATATCCGAGTTTGCATTCTCTCTGCTTTTGCTCTTTTGCTATTTGGTATGATGAACTTTCAATTCCTGTCAGTCTCTGAGCTTCCTACAGCACAGGCTGTCTGCAGCTGCTGATCAGGCTTCTAGATCAAAGAGTAAAAGCGAGAAGTGGGTGCATTTCCAATATTTGGTAAGAGTTTATCTGAACACTTTCTGTTGGTTTCCTGACTGTAGCCATGAGCAACGAGATACCCAGGCAGAGACTGGAAGGAGATAAACTCATCAAAGGACAGTAACAAAGCAAGGAGGTTCAATAAGTAGCTGCGTTGCTCATTGAGTAAGTACAGCTGCCATCACAACACAGAAGGCAGACCCAGAATTGGTTTACTGTAGTAAGATCAGTGCCCCTTCTCATGCATTAAGTAGGTGACCTGATCTTTTCTGTGATCCACCAGGAGTGTTTTATAAGCAGAACTGCCACATAGTCATTTGTCACTGCAGGACTGAGAAGATGACTGCTGAGTTCTGCCCTTCTGTCTACCTCCAGTTATGAAAATTGATTGCGTATTGATTGTATGGTATATTGACTTACTGCTAACATCATAAATAAGGACTGTAAATCTGCCTACTCTTTCATAGCTGAGATAAGGGACTGCCTACACGTGAAGAGTGCCCTACTGTGTTTTCACATCTAGGCTTTTGTAGCAGCAGCTACGAAGGGGGAGAAAAAATGCCCAGCCATCTCCTATGACAGAGCATCAGACTGAGGCACAGCCAGGTAGGTGGCTGCGGGCATAGGAGGTGAAAATATCCTGTGAGGTGACCTAATCACCTCTTTCTTCCCACTCAGCCGCGCTGGAATGAAGAGATGCCAAACCTTCCTTCGGGCATCCCGCCAGCAGGTGAGACGCGAGGCTTCAGCCTCTCTTCTAAAGCAGCGCCGTCGGCCGTGCGCAGGAGCGATGATTTCCTTGGAAGCTCGTTTCCTCAAGGATAGCAGCAGAGGGGGCCCTCGCCCCGCGGAGAGGCGAGGCGGCGGCGGCCGGGAGCGTCCCGCGGGCACCGGGGCGCAGGAGGGCCCAGGAGCGGCAGGGAGCCGCAGGGATCCGCAGGGAGCTGCAGGGAGCCTCAGGGAGCCTCAGGGAGCCTCAGGGAACCCGGCCGCCCCCCGGCACCTCCGCGCTACCCCGAACTCTTCTCGCTCGCCAGCTTCTTCTGCCGCCTGACAGCGGGGACGGAGCGAAGCGGAGGAAGGAAATAAAATTTTCAGGTGCCGCCTCTGAATTAAAGGGTGCTCTGGAACGTTTCTGCCATCGGAGGTAGCGTGTTCGCCCTCTGCAAAAATAAAATTAAGCTTAGCAACCCAGGAGACGCGTCACTGTGAGCAGCCGTCTTTTTCCGGCTCTCCCCTCAATCCCCCTTCCCTGCAAGAGGCAATCTGAGAAAACGCCTCTTCCCCATCATGCCCCAGTGACTTGTGCAAGCAAGATGATTTCGCCACTTTTACTAAGGCACAGTTTGGTCTTGAGTGTTTTTGGAATGGGCAGGCCTCAAAGAGAAAATAAGAGAAATTCTGAGATTTAATTTCTTCCTCTGTATCCAGGAAAACCAGAGGTGTAATTTTCTCAGTCTTGTCTGATTTTCCACGGAAGTAATTTGTTTGCAACTATCATAAATCGAGAGTCTGAAATGAGGACTCTCCAGAATATTTGTCCTTTGCTTATCAAGTGTATTGGATGAAAATCATAAAGAAAGATACAGAAAGAGTTTTCTCTAACAAGACAGCGGGTTTTTTTAATCATACATAGAATCAAAGTAAAGATAGTGAAGAATTGATTTATCACTCATCACTAGAATTCATTTTATCTCTCAGCCTGATTCCACAGCACAGCATTAATGCCAACAGCATAGTGCACAGAAGTATTCAAGAAGAAACCACTAGTTTCCTAGTCTTAAAGTACGATCATGATTACAGAAATCACTGCAGAACAGTTTGTTTTAGTAATTATCATTTCCTGATATTTCATGTTCTCTACAGGAATAAAAGAGTGAAGAGTTGTTACGTATAATTCAAACTTGTTCCATTTGTATTTAATAAGCAAGAACTACGTACCTGATCATAAACTAAAACCAATTCCTGATGCAACAGTCCTACCATTCAGAGACAAGACAGAAACAGAACGGGAAGGAACAATGAATGGAAAACTCCCCTAGTTTTATTTACTTGTGAGATTTAACCTTTCCCTGGGTTTCTACCTTGTGCAACCATCTCACTTTTGGGGCTGTCTTCAGGTATAATATTTGATTATTTGATTCCTCAAATGAGCCAGAAGTTTCATCATGACCTGGAAAAGAATTTGTGTGGAAATTGTAAAGTACTTCCTTTTTACCTTCTTTTAAAGTGTCAGGGTAATAAATAGACTGCAAGAAAAAAAGAGATAAAAGCCCCAGGACATATAATAATATAATATAATACAATATATATACAATATATATACAATATAATCTTAATTAAATAATAATCATTTTTACGTGTAAAGGAGCTAACATTGGTTTTGAGAGTTTTGAAGTAGTCATTGGATTATTTAAAAGCTATGTATAGTGTGTATTTCTGAAGAATTTTTTCTCTGTAGGAAAATGTACAAGAAATGTCAAAGTTACTGCACGGTTAATCTTTATGGAGTACATCTTTATAAGTATAAGGGAAATACCTGGGAAAGCATGAGAAGGTAGAACCAAGTTGAAATTGCTTGCGATCAGCTGGGGCATCAGTTTGCTGCACACCACAGCACAGCATGGATACATCCATGTGCCCCTACAACATCAGCTCCACAGAGACTGAGATTTGAAACTGGGTTTGTGACTCCTTGCAGCTCAGGAACCTTTGCAGGTCCCTCCTTTTTGCGTGTTCCTCTACCGACTGTCAGCTTCTCGTGTAAGCATGTTTGTCCACCTTCCTCTCCTCAGGCAGAGAGTGTCTGAGCAGTTGTGGCAGAAGTGGAGTCACAAGGAGATGGAGCAGCCATAGGAGAGGGAATGGACTACTTTTGGAAGAGCAATGCAAGCAGACTGTGAACATGGAGAGCGGAAGGTTCTCTCTCTGGCTGGAAAGACAACAGGTGAAAGTAAGGAAAAGCCAGAAACCTAGACCATATACTTGCACCCACACGTCTCTGCCACCTTTGGGTGACATCATGTCACTCATCTGTCAGCCTGGAGCCATGGAGCCATTTGATGTGTCCAGTTGCCAGTGGCTAGCCAAAAAGCACAAGGAGGCTGGGACTGGGCTGGCAATTACCACTCAGTGATGCTGAACACTGACTATGTTTCTAGTGACCTTCATGCTCAAACTTTCTCTGACACCAGTCAATGTTTCTAATGCTTCTCTAAACTGGATAAGGAAGCAAAGCACTGCTGCTCTGAGTTTTCTGACAAAAGTACAGTGGCAGAGAAGGTATGTGACAGCCTTGAAACATCACCTCAGTAATGTTCTTCCTCCCAGCTCCATACTCAGTGCGGTACAAAGGTGTCACTTCTGTCACTTTCCCATGGGCTGAACACTAGAGATGCTACGGCTCAGTTACAGTGCGCAGCCACCTGGAAAGAGCTAAACCTTCCTTGATACTTCATGTGTCATCCATATAATCATGCTTTAGAGTTTTTACTTTTCAGTGGATCCTGATTTTATGATAAGCCCTGTGGGGGGGAAAAACGGTTGGAATAATAAATAAGCGTGAATAGGATGCATGAATAATGGTCTGAGATCTCGTCTTTCACAGCATTCAGGGAAGCCATCCTTTTCTGGCTTGCATTATGCCGCTGAGATGCTGCTGCTAACCTGATACTATTTCTTGTCCATCTTGACTAAAAAGGTAGCATTTGATTTGGAAATAGTACATTTTTTATTTTAAATGGAATAGAAAAAAATTGATTTTAAGCCCTAATTGCATACATGTCAAATAACATGTCACATTTAAAGGCTGTTGTGGGAGCCAACTGGTGTAATTGTATATGGACAGTGTTATCTAATTTACCCTGCTTTGTATGATTTACTGGTATGTTTTGCTGTGGGTTGCATTATTTAGTTGTTTGATAATCTCTTTTCTTTCTGTTGTGATTTATGACATGGCATTTCTGCTTGTTTTATACCAGTGTGTTATTTTGTCAATCAAAATCTCTGTGTGCAACAGCAATATACAAAAAAGATAGTGGAGAACAGCCCATATAGCGTATCTGATGTTTACTTTAAACAGATTATTTACGGCAAAATATATCAGAGGAACCAATTTGCAAAGCAATGGTTGGTTATATGTAAAGAACAAATGCTGCAATCAGCACTCTATGGGTTTGCTTGTGTATGTTTTGTGGATCTGTACAGTTGTCTAAATGATTAACGGGGACAAAATGAAAACTCTTTTTTTCCCTTTTGAGCCTTTGTACTTTTCCCTTCTTTTTCCTGATGGTGGAGTCATATCCTTTGTCTTTGCTGCATCACATCTCCTCACCTTTCCAGCCTTCTCTGGGACCAAGCACAGAAGGAGTACAGGGCCTGGCTGTTGCCTTTCCCTGCTGAAGGCTGGGGAGGCACAGAGGGTTTTGTCTGGTTTGGTGGCTGTGTGCCCCTGAGGCACAGATGATGATCAAAAAGAGGATGGAATATATCCTAAAGATTCAAGGCTGTATGCTCAAGAGGCTGTGTATGAAAGCCAAAGGCAAGATGTAGAAGAATACATTAACTGTGGTCCTTAATATCTCCTAGTGGGATGAGAATGCCCGTGCTCCTTCTGATTGCTTTCCGCACAGTTACCAAACTTTGCAGTACACAATATATAATTGTACAAGCTCTTTACTGATCACTTATTGAGTACTTTATTCGTGAGAAGGAAATGCAAGAATTTACTGAAATGGAATAAAATGCACTTTAGACATGTGAAATGCATGGTTTACTACGAACTCTTCACAAAATATGGCAGTGGAGTGACAGTGATACTAATACTATCACACAAGGTAGAAAGAGCAATCTGTACGCTAATGCTTAAAAGAAATTTTCAATTATAGTGTTTTCCATTTTACGAGAACCAATTCTACTAAGACAGGCACTCATTCAGAAAACCAGCTTGAGTACTAAGCAGTTGAATGATGATGCATAGTACATGCAAGCAGCCTTCTTAGATCACTGCAGAGGGCATAAAGTGTTAAATTAGTACTGCTCAGGTTTGTACCTGTATGAATTCACGATCTTGTTCCCAGCAAAAGCAGAAATCAAATTGGCTTTCGAAGACTCAAACTCACCCGTGCTATTAATTTACAAGTTTAAGCATTAAATCTCTGACTATGAGTTATTTACATATGATTTAGATGTCAGCATGGTGTAATCAGGACTTTGGATGGTTACAAAGAAGACAAAAATAAGTTGTATTTATTGAGAAGGAGCAAACATGCCTGAAGCTGCTTAGGAAGGTGGAGACTTTTTGTTGATTTCAAAGAGAATGCAAAAGAGTTCAATGTTGCATGGGATGTACTTTAACACCTCTCACATATTTGTCATGGGGAAAAAGTGAATCCGTTTTTATAAAGAAACCTTGCCAAAAAAAAAAAAAAAGGGAGCATGAGAAAGTCCAGTTCCCACCCCAGCTGCCAACTGGTATTTCCGAGTTAAGTGACCAGAAGGTTTTATGGCCCTTCTCAGAATTACAGGTTTACATGCTTGCTTTCTCTGTCTTTATCTCCGCATTCACAGGCTCAACGGATCCTAGGTATTTAACAAAAAGATGACAATTTATTCACTTGAAAAAAGAAAACTTGACAGGTCCAGATGACTTTAAAATTTACAACATAAACAAAAGCAAGATAGAAAATAAATAAATACTTCACATCAAAGCTGCTGTTGAGACTATCCTTATTTTTCTAAAGTATCTAGAAAGGTAATTTTTTAAGGAAATGAGAAGATAAGAGGCATGCTGGTTTAGATGGAGGAAATAAACAGGTACTGTATTTTGTTATCTTTCCAACAAAATGCAAAAATTCAAAAAATTAACTGTGGAGGCAGTGTTCAGAGCGTATATAAATCAAAGGCTTTCCTTTAATCCTTTACTAATCCCTTACTTATCTTGCCTACTGTACATGCATTGTTAACAAAGATACAAACAGAGCAAAGACACACACACATGCTAAAGGAGTTAAATTCCAGTATTTCAAATACAAAATGCAGAATGCCCACCACTGAAAAAGTCTTTGTACTGACCCAGTTTTTAAGATTAATAAAACACTCTCACAGTAATTAGCAGCTGATGTATTTTTGAATTATTGAACCACTTCCTTTTTTTTAATTACAATAAATACAGAAGATTTATAAAGATAATGTAATGATCACCTTTGGATTATACCAATGTACTAGATTCTCTTTATAATTTAGGAATAAGTAACAAAAATGTAATTCAAATGCTTTATTTTTATGTGTATTCTATGAGCGAAATTCAATTAATATATTTATCTTTTGCTAGAAAAATACTTCTAACGAAAGCACAGAAGTTGGTCCCTAAGTAATATTCCAGTTCTTTCTTCAAATTTAGTTCAAGATGAAGGTTGTTGAAAATAATACAAATTATTGGCAGTGACACTGCTCATATCTGAAGAACAGACTATTCTTGGTGATAATGAATTTGACATTTGAGTGTTCCAGAGATCTGCAATATTTTCTTAAAGGATGCAACGCAACTGGAATTTTCAGTCTGCTGTGTTTCAGATAATTCGAAAGAGATATGACTACAAAATTGAAGTGCAACTTTGTTTAGCTTTACTTTGGGTTTTGTTTTATTTTATGTTACCCCAGTCATCTTGATTTTAAAATTGAAGAGGAAAACCTTTCCAGATATGACTTGTATAATCAAGCGTTGTTGATTATATTCAGTGCATATTTTAATGGTTAAATGAGAAGGATTATCAAGTCATCGAGTACAGAGGTGTCTGTGACTGTATTATTTAATGATAGATATTTTTCTGAAAACTCTACACCACTGTTCGTTGCGTGTATGATGGCTCTGCTGGAGGACGTATGAATCAAAGTTAAAACAAAATAAACTAAAGAAAACAACCAAACAACCAAAAATCCCAACCAAAAGAACCACAACTCTTTAGAGACTGGATAAATAGTAAGAAGCATGTTTAATACAACTAATTTATAGATGAATGTGGTGCCAAGCTAGAATACATTAACAAGGTAAGGCTGCAGGGTCTCTAGGTAAGATAATATATTGCTTTCATTAAAAAGCAATCTGCATGGACCATATCCACTAACACTGGAAACTCTGCAGCTGTCACCTTTATCAGGGGAACAAGAGCAAGCCACTACATTTTAATCACTGGAGTTTGTCAGGAACGAAAAACAGCCAGCTTCCCACAAATCAACAGACATGTATCCTGATAAGGAGAGTGAATTGGAAAAGGACAGCTACACCCCACACTACACCACCTATTCTGGAGTGATCAAAGCAGTGTAATTGTAGCAGATAAATCTACTGAATTAGGTTCTGGGATGAAACACCCGTCTTTTCACAAAACAAACGCAGGTTTACTTGAGTCATCTGTGACATATTTCATTTTTTCATTTGAGTTTTCCCAGTACTTGCCACAAAGGCAACAAGAAAGAAAAATAGGATGCTAGTATCCAAAATTTAGTGGCATTTTTCCCAAAATCTCCTTCCTGGTCATTACACAGTAATTAATATCTGAACTGCTGTTGCTGGGGTATTCTTTTGCATAGCTCTGACAATAAAATTAAACATTGTTATTTATTAATACTCACAGCCTTTGAATTTGTCATATCTGATAAACAAGAGAGCAGATACTGTTTTTCTATGGTAGATAATTATTCTTCAAAGAGAAAGCACTAAGGAATTGAAAGGGGCAATGCTTGGGACAAGAAGAACTCAAATATTCTTGTAGAAGACATACTATGAAAGTCAAATTTTAACCTCTAGTGCGATCATAGTTATGATACAGCTTTATTTTAGATGCTGATAGCAGATGTGACCCCTGTAATGGATAATACAACAAGGATTTCCTGTAATAAAAGAAGTATTAAATAAAGAATTCCATGTAAAATGTTTTAGTCCAAAGGAAATAAGGAGATCTGCTTGTTTGTGGAGGGGTGACAGTAACTTTTTAAGGCAGGGAGGGACTGATAGACAAGAAATTTTTTTATGTGAACAAACACAGTAAAAGAAAATTACCTTTTTTAGGAGCAGTTTTTTTGATTTCCAAAAGCTTGGGAGTACTGATTAAAATCAGTTTAATGTGACAGAGGGATCTTTTAAAAAGGAGTTATTCTACTACCGTGCATGCAAGGCTTGTAGGGAATTAGATATATTCATTTCATAGGATTTACAGTTCTGAACTCCCCACCATGTATTAAATTTGGTAGAATTAGCCCTTTTCTATGAGCTGGTATGATCCTTCCTGGCAGTCCAGATGAGAGGGCTTGCTAAGCAGTTTATTACCATTTGTACCTGAAGTTCGAGATCTTAATCAGCAGTGAGAGGGAAACAAAATAAATACTGCCTCAGTAGTGAGGTACCAGTATCAGTACTAATCTTGAAAAGTACAATGCAGCAAGGATCATTACAGTGATCTGTTATTTGCTGATTATGCTACACGTCTTCTTATTTATAGCATTTCAAAACTCTCCAGCATTCCGAAAATATTCCAAATAAATCAATTAAATATGTGTTATTGGAACCCTCCAAGGCAGTTTCATGAATGAGATCCACGCTCCTGTTGCATATTCACATGCAGCTAACAATTACCAAATGTCAAAGCCACAGATCTCAAAAATTAAACGGAGTTCCTAACTAGAAAAGTTACTGTGAGGCTGTCCTAGGAGCTAAGTGTCAGAGAGATTGTTCTGTGACATATTCTCCGCAAGGACACACATCCCACCTGCAGCAATTAAAAGGCACGTAGAGCCCAGCACCAACAGGTCACCACAGAGACTCCGGGAAGCACCCAAGCAGTTGTGCAGGACACACTTCCAAGCCTCCATCAGAAGCCTTGGACATGGGCAGTCTGACTTCCCCTGGCACTCTGACAAGGTATGGGCTGGGGGTTTGCTTCTCCCCGTGCCCCAGGGTGACGTGGTTACGCCGTGCAATAAACCAGAGTTCACAGGACTGTCGGCCGTATCTCTGCCTTGCTTGTAGGCCTGGCCGGCTATCCATGAGAACAGCAAGGGGTGACTACAGCACTCACTGCCGAGCAGGTAGCTAAGAAAACCAGCCCCTGTCACTTTCTCCCTGTTTTTGTTCATGCTGAAAGCTCTGGTATCCAGGCATCACCCCCAGCACTCATACAAAGAGAGAGAGCTACGCGTATGAACACTTTTCCTGCATGCTCAGCTGCCCTGTGGAGGGGATTCACAAACACATGATTTTCCGTGTTGCCACTGAGAGATTTAATTAATTAATTAATTTCAATATCATAGTGGCTATATACATCTTACTGTTACTGAGATGGGGATATCAGAATCTATTGCAAAGGGTGTAAGAATTTCACTAGAGAACAAAGATGTACCTACCTCTGTTTTCAGGCAGTTTAATTCTATAACTGGATGATGTTGATGAACATTTCTAGAAAATAATAGGTACTCGTGTTTGCATTTTCTAAATTCTCCACATTTTTATGTATGAGAGAGAAACAAAAAATCCAGGTTGGATTTTTTTTATATACACTTGAAACCTGTTGGTTAGCTGAAAACCAGAAAACCAAACATGAAATCAGTTTATTCTGATGTTTAATCCCTCAAAATCAATTATTTTTATCTCCTCAGCATTTCAACAGCCCTTCTATGTGTAAAATAATATCGAGAAAGGCAAGAGAATCAAAGATTTCTTTTTGGCTATCATTTGCCTCTGAAATAAAAATTTGGATTATCCATCATCTGGAGAGCTACTAGAAAAAAATCACCAATATTCTGTCAACTCTATGAGGGAAGTCCCATTGTCTTTCTGTTTTCTTGTACTTTACAAGAGAAGATCTGAGTATTTCATGTTGATTGCTTGATTGGCTGCACTGGGACTCTTTAAAAATACTAAAAAAATCAACAGTCTGGTACAAATCAAACACAGGCTTCTATCAATCATGAGCCTGGGGTATTATCTGAGGTTTTTACCCAGAAACATGTCATTAAAAGTTGCAGAAATTAATTGGTGCCATTGGCTGTAATGGCCTTTCCTGACACAGTTTCTCAAATGTAAAGAAAAATTATGGATAAGGCAAATTCCTCATGGGATTTTTATAGATGTCTGCTTTGTTCTGTTATTGTTTATTGCAAATGTTATTACTGTGATCTATTGCCCCATCATGCTTTGTCTGTACTGCTTACACCATTTTGCAGCCCGCAACACAACTGAGGGCTTCTGTCACTGACCAAGATAGCACTTATTTTTAAATCCTTATGTTTTATATATTCCTATGGTGATCTCTAGGTGTTAATTTTGTGTGTTTAAAATTTCATACTTAAACAGATCTTGTTCTGATTGAATAAATGTTGCCAGTGATCTGCCTAGAAGAACTGTGAATCTTGTCTCAGTGTGTGCATCTGCTGTTGTTAGTCGCTAGCTGCACAAAGCTGCAGGAATTACTCATTTATTTCAGTTGTTCTGATTTGCATATCTATGAAGCAGGTCTGTTAGATGACAGCTGTCACTCCCTTTCTTTTTAAATTTATACTTACAAAACCATCATCTTAATTACAAGTTATTTTACCCTGAGAGCTAACCTTTCAGAAAGGTAAATATTTTAGGAGCAGAAAACTAAGAAATGCAGCCTATGCCTTACAGCAGCGTAAAAAGTAGTAAATGAATCCCCCCAAATTAGATTTAAGATTCACAAAAGATTTTGTACCTGAGACCACCAGGTCATCCTAATACCAATATATAAGTTGCCTTATACATGCATTTCCAATTAATTAATTACATGCATTTCCAATTAAGCAATTATATTGCATTTTTGATTCTGAGGCTTGAATGATCTGCCTATAGGCATTTGGGACTGTAAGTCTCTCTCAAAAAAACAAAAAAAAACCAAACAAGCCAACAAACTGTTGTGAATTAAACTTTAAAGTATATTTTTCCTCATTAAACCCACTCAGAATATTCTGTGTATAATTTATTGGACCTTTAGGTCAACCTGTTCAGTGTTTTCTGTAAAATGCTAATGGTTATATGTGTGATACGCTCTGTCAATATAACCAAAACCCAACAAACACGGGCAAAGAGGAAAACCTATTGCTATATGACAATCTCAGCAATGTAGGGGTGTTTCCTTTTCTCCCCCTAGGCTTCAGGCTCATTATACACATGTGGGAAGTGAAGTAAAAGGATCAGCACCGTTAACCATCTGCGCAGCATTCAGTCTGTTCTGTAAAACAGTGATGTTTAGCCTGTCATCTTTCAGTTTTAATCTCTTTCTGCTGTGCACATTAGTAGTCTGTCTTCTGCCCATACATTTTGATTCTGCCTGGTGACGCAACGCCACTATACTCTCAAGTTCTGGTAATGTCAGTGTGCAGCTTCCAAACACACACTTTATCTCTTTGTCACTGTCAGTTTGGTTTTGATTGGATAGTTTCAGAGCTGTGCTTTCAGAGTATTTGAATTGATTATCCTGTGCTAAAGTTGTAAATCCTTGCAGAGCCCCAGCAAGAGCTCAGCGAAAACAGAAACAATGGGCTGTGTAGTCTCACAGGATCAGTAACAGAAACACAGATTTTCTTTCATAAGGGGTTTTTTGTGGTGTGCCTTCTCTTGCCACTGACAGTAGTATTCTACAAGGTCAAGGTTCATGTAGTGATATGTACCAAAGGGTAGGTTTTTGGTGACCTATTTTACACGTCATTATAACGGCATCCTCATTGTAATAGCCAATCATCCTTACAACAAAAGTATGACCATTTTATTTAGATTTTTGCTATCATTCTCAGGAAAATAAAGTCTGCATTTTAATAACTGTATAGGTTATGGCCTTTCTTACAAAGGCTGTTCCTGCAGGGCAGCATTGTTAGGCTGGAGAGGTTGACAAGTCCCACTCTGTGATTCTTGGATCAAGGGAAAGGCTTTCTCCACCCTTTTGTGATTTCCAAGACCACTACTCTACCATCTTTCTTTCTTCATGTTTATTGTTTCATCCTCATCTCTCCATTATGGGTCATACATCCCATATATTTTAATGACCCTCACTGGGGAACTGCTAAGAACAGCTGTATTTGGTATCACACCACGTCTTCAGAAGACCACATCAAAGGTGTCTAAGCTGGTGCTCCCAGTGACATTGTTCCCATCTGAAATTATTTCTTTTAGGACCACAAACACCACCATCCATTTAGCTAGGTACTTGTGGCACAACATCTTTTAACACTAAAGCAGCCAGTGTACATGTACTTTTGCAATGCCTGGAAGTTAAAGAGGTTCCTAAGTCAAGAGATGTTGCCTGCTCTTGTCTGATCACCTTCCATATCCTTGCGACTTTTTAGCTGGTCATTATGAGTATGATGCTGAAGCTGTTCAGTGAAGGTGTCACACAGCATGTCAAGTGTTGTGACATTTACAGTGAAATCATGTATTTTTATTTTAAATCATCTAAATTAATTATTCATCACACAATTTAAATTATTTATTATTTTGCAAAATTGTGATTTATTCTTCAACGTCTCACAAAAATGCTACATTTGTTGGATTGTTTTCAACACTCAGTTTAATTCTCTGTAATTCACACCTAGAAATCTAAAATGATGTCTGAGGTCTCGTAAGCAGTATGTGTCTTTGTACTGAAAATACAAAAGAGTTGCATGTCAAGTCCCTCACTCATATTTGTTTAATTTCATTGCAAGAGTAATGCTTGGACAGTATTATGTTTCTTCTTTCTCATTCAGATAAACTTGTACATAGGTCGTCAGAAGCAAGGTATCAGAAAGTTTCTTAGTGTCCATGTGAACTCCATGTACCTAGCACGCTCCCTCGGCTGCCAGCTCCCAAGGTAAGCCCCTGAGGAGATGTGAGGAGCAACCCAGAGAGGGTGAACAGTTGTCTGCTACAGTAATTTCTACCATTCCATGTTACTTTTCCTGTGTCTTATAGGGTAAGGCAGCAGGATGCCCTTACCCAACTTCCCTTTCCCCCAGCAGCTGATCAAAGGATAGCTAAGATGGATATAAGGACACCACTTGCTGAAGCTCAGCCATTTCCTCTGCTTCCCAGCAGCTTCCAGTAGCAGCAACCAACAGGTCTCAGACCAGTATTTCCTAATTATACTCTGTGCACTGCTCTTCTGACAGTCATCCTTACAAAGAACAGCTATAAAAATCAGCTTGTCAGTGGCCTCAGGGAGTGGAGTTAGGTTTTCTTAGAGAATATGGGTCTGATTTATAGAAGCTGCTGATCACTTGACAAAATCAGCAGAGAAAAGCCTTTATTTCTATCTGGTCATCCATGTAGCCAGGCTACGAGCGTCTGCATGAAGACCGTGCAGCACACATGGAAAAGGGCTGTTGTGGTTCCACACACAGGAATGTTGAGGTGATGTGGAGTGGACCTGCTCCTACTTTCTCACTGGTGTAGTTGTGCTTTTCCCAGAGTGTTCTCAGGTTCTTTTAAAGCCCTAGAACAACAGGATCCAGACCAGAACATTTTTCAGAAATGAGCATGGGTTTGATCCTTAGTTTGTGTAAACTGGCACGGCTGCAACTTGCTTTTGTAGGGAACTTAGCGGCAGTTTAAAACATTTGAGAGGCTAGCTTACCAAGCAAAGCAATGAAAAAGGAGACATAGACCATTAAAATATGTTGATAATAGAGTTTTCTATATGTATTCTGCAGGCTTGTCTTTAATCTTTAAAATTTACATAATTTGCTGTCTCTGAGATGGAACATTAAGTGTTTTTGATATATTTTCAAAGGTCAGGCAGAAAGTCACGCTCCTTTAGAGGCCTTATGGCTGTTTGTGCTTTTTTGATGTTTGTACCATCATGCAGACCTGATAAGTAGATGAATGACCATGATAAATGTGCATAATGAGAAAGTGATAAGAATTGCAGCATCTGACATGAGTTATGTCTCTGTTTTCCAGAAATGGAGATGCTCTACTTTTATCTTTGCTCTCTAATTTCTTAATTAGGAAAAAAGCATATTTTCCACCCAGCGCATATATATTTGGCAAGGTTGCTGTCTAATAACAAGATACGTCAGCCAATTACCTTATTTTAGATACTGCTGTATTCTTTTTGCTTAAAAATGTCTCTCCTCCTTGTAGAGCAGGACTCACAGGATCAAGGTTTAGCAGTGATACACACCAAAAATTTCCAGTCATAAAAAAAAGAGAATGATCAGGGAGCAATCCAGCAAGTGTTTGAAAATAATGTGCACATTTTCTCATATATAAGGTCTGATTCAAGTTGCTGGGATTAGTTTTATGAGTAATGACACACAGATGTATTTTGAAAAACCTAGCTATTGAGATCAGATTCTAATCTGAGTTGCCCAGAACGTCTGGATCCTGGAAGCCTTATAAGGGCAAAATTCCCTTTAATAAGATTTCTCCAATTGATAGGCCTCTTTAGAAAAACAACTGAAATGAAATTGTCCTCTAAAACTGAGCCACTGCACGCTGTTGGAGAATTAGACCTGAGGATTTTTTATGAAACTGCAGTCTGCGTTCAAGCACCTTAATTTTGCAGAAATGAGCTGAGTGGTCTGAACGATTTTATTCCCTTGATGCTTTCAAGACAATGATTGTTCATTGTCTTACGTCTCTACTCTGCAAAGATTCACACATTTGCATGTGTTTTCATGCCAAGCACTTCCAGATTTGTGGAAGCAGAGCTTAATGGATTGAACCTACTTCTCTCAAAGTGAGTGGCAAAACTGTTCTCTTGAGTGAGAGGAAGATAAGATTAACAGCAATAAGGCCATACCAAGCTAAGAAATTCTGCATGCTGTGAGCTACAAAACTGTATTGATTTCAAAACCCATAGAAAAGGAAATTAAAATTAATCTCTTCTGATTATATACTGCACCGTTGTTGTAATACAGTATTTCATTCTGCCATTTAATTATTTGCATTAATTTTCTGTAATAATTCGAAATTATTCATGCATAAAAGCTATCATGAATATTTGAAAGCAACTATCTGGCATAACTGCAAAAGCATATAGTGCATATGTTTTTGTTTTGCTTGCACCAAAAGCCAAAGTTTATAAGATATCAGCAATACTACATGTAACAAAGAGGAGAGAAGCATTTTTTGGAGGGTGTTTATTTAGATTTCTTGGTTTCCTTTCAAGCCAAGATTTGTTTACTAGAGGCATTACAATTTAGTGAGACAAATTAGGCTAAACTTTTTATCTCTGGTGGTTTGCACATGCACTGATTAAACTAGTATTTCTTCTAAAGATTGCCTAGGAAGATAAATGAACAAGAGGAGCAATTAGAGTAAGGAAAAACTAAAGATTGGCTGACATGATTTAAGTTTACCTCTAAGGCAGTTTGTCATTTTGTCTCTATAATCTCTATCAGAATTGACTAAAACCGTAAACATAAATCATTATACTAATTTATTTCACTACACTGTGGTCTGGGAGAGGAAGATTTCATTTTTTTCAGCAGACTTTGGGGGATTCAAACATTTTCAAAACTTTTTTAATGTAGCATAAAAACAAGTCAGCCTAAAGCATCATCGATTAGTATTTCAGCTTCTTAAAATCTGATTTTTGTGGTGTTAAGACAAGAAATGTTCCTGTTACTATTGGTAAAATATCTATTAAGAATTCAGAATACATGGGCATGGATTTGATTTTTGAAGAGACTAGATACAGCTTAATGCATGACAAAACGTAATGCAAGGCCATCAGTTAATACTTCACACTAGACGAGTTAATAAGCAGCGTTCTCTCCTGAGACGCATGAGAACGAAGTCTGTAGGACCACGGAATACCTTTGCGGGAGGGAAACCAGTAGATGCCTGAGGACATCCTGCAGTATAAATCTCCATGAGCTGTCACAAGACCTGTTATAGACTCTCCAAAAATAGAGTCCTGTATATCTTCATTAGGAACCGTGCTAACAACAGTGTCCGCCTGCAATTTTATTCAGACACCACAGTAAAGCAAGGATTATATTATGTTGCTCTTGTCAAGTGAAGTATTCCTTATCAGTAACTTTAAGGAACAGATATTCCAATGCCATTTAGACATCTACATCCTGCTGACTGTTTGTGAATGGTCTCATTTGGTTCAGTGGAGCTGCTTGTGTGTGCCGATGGCAGCAGGGTCACTGGCTAAACTGTTCCTCCAGACGAAATCTCATCAGAGATTTTGCCTCCCTCATGCCTGCACTCCCACAGACCCTGGACGGCACAGGCTACTGCCTAATTTCACCACCTGCCAACCCTACCAAAACCAAAGCGAATGAAAAGTTCTTTCTGGCAGAAGAGAGGGAACATATCCGCAAGTCTGGGAGGGCGGTCTGCAGTATGGTTAAGCATATTCTAAATACTCTGAAAGTATTTCTGAACCTGAGCTAGGGGTGGCACTTTCCTACCAAACCCTAATTTAAAAATAGCTAATTTCAGGGTGACCAGAATGTCGAGAGTCTGATTTCCTACAGATTTGTGTTTCCTTGTTAATTTATTTAGTACTCCAAGAAGGAAAGTATCTGACACAGTCACACCCCTGTCAGATTATTTATGGTCTCTGTGCCCTGTCTTGGCACCTGTTTTCATGAAACCCTGAGGAATTTAACTCAAGTTCATACCGCTCTCTCTGCATCTTCCATAATTCCATGCAATCAAGGGTTCAAATGCTGTTAAAACAGAATACATAGATGAACACTAACATACTTACAGGATTCCATAAGACATAGAAAAAACTGAGTGAAATCCCATTATTTCTTGAATCTGTATTTCTAGACCAGAGCTTTTACTAATTAAGTTGTGTGAACAACTCTGAGCACAAACAAAAACCTCTGTGGCTCCATACAGTCAAATTTACGCAGAATGCAGAAGCACATCAAGGGCTTTTCTTTTTAAGATTTAATTTCATATATTATTTCTTAAAACTGTTCTTCATAAGGATGGGTGATTTCTTATCTTCATACACAAACACAAAAAAAACCTGCTGTGATGACTGGGATTGGGGATTAAGGCTGGAACAGTAATTTCCATAATTAATGGCAATGTGTGGGAACAAGAAACCACTCATGCCCAAAAATGTCACAGACTTCTAAACTTCTTTACAATCATTCTAAAGTTGAGATAAGCATTAATGATGTAATGAGCAAGGATTAGCTCCACCATCGGTGGCTTCACCCCAAAGAAAAAGATGTAATTCCAGGGAGCAAATATTTCACTGCTGTCTATGCAGGTAAACCAGGCTGACTGAAAGCCAGAAAAATTCCTGCTTGGTTGTAAACTCACTCAGCCGAGGGAAAAGAGGCAAGCAGGGAAAAATCTCCAGTCTGAACAGGGAAGACACATTGAGAAAACGCTCATCCCAGCTTTGAACTCCAGAGGGCAATAGTCCACAGCACGACGGGCATGTGGGTATGTGTTCGTTTAAANAAAAAAAAAAGAAAGCTTCCTTGATACTACCAGCAGGACGGGAGCCATGCCAATAGACCCACAGTACTGGTAGGTGCAGAATGTACAGCCAGGGTTGCCAGAAGTGCAGCTGGCAACTGAGTGTGGGTCTGTTTGGGGAAAATAGGACACTGTCACTCTGAAAATAGTCAAATGGGAGTTCAGTGGCATGCTTGAGGAAGAACAGGATAGGATATAAGTGAGGAGAAGATAGGTCATGAAAGCAGGGTTGTGTAATTTGGACAAGCCCTCACAGGTTTTTACTAATAGCTTTAACATAAGTGTGGCAAGTGTATAAAATCTTATGATTATTTTTTCTGATTTTACTTTTTAAAATTACAATTTTCACCTGCTAAGAACAGAAACTCTTGCAAGCATCATCTAAGCTGCAAAAAGTCTTGCACAGCTTTGTTAACACAACATAATGTTTGATTCTGAACCAGGAACAAAAATACCTTAGTACCATTAAATTCTTTAATAATGTCATTATTTTTTGAATGGTGTGCTAGATAGGGCTTATGTTTCTCAAGTAAATCACTCCCACACTGACTGTCACTGGCAGTACCAGAAAGCACTCTCAAGCTTCTCTCAGGAGGTCACTTCTACCGCGGGTTTTGCTACTGCCTGGAGCCCAAGAGTCGTTCTAACTCCTCACCAAGATGTTTGCTGCCCATCCTGTCACTGCTGGCACTGTGCCTCTTCTCCCATTACACAGAGGAGGCTTCCTCGTTTTACTCCAGGTCTAGGCAGAAATGTACTCACATGAGCACCATTATAAGTTTAATCATACGATCAAAAGCAAAACTTGGAGATAGAGAAGGTAAGAAGGAAACTGAAGTTGTCTATTTGTGTGTCACTTTTTTGTGGTTCCGTAAGTCGTATTTTTCTCGTAAAGACTGTGCAGTGTTTTTTGTTACATGCTAGTACCACTTCTCTCCCTGGCATTAAGGAAGAGCTATACCTGCCTGCCAAGGCTTTGCTGGGGAAGAAAAGTGGATCAGGAAGCAGTAGGAAATTAGTTGGCAACACATCACACATTCAGAGAGGCGAGAGACGAAAAAGTTCTTCATAACACATAGATAGTTCTGTTTGGTTTTTTTTTAATTATTCCCTAATTGATTTTGACCAAATGCTCCTGTTCCTGTAGCTATTTGTTTACATTCTAAAAATAACTTGTTATTTGGCTTTATTAGTTTTAGGTTTTCTGTGGTTTGCCTTCCTGCACTAGCTTTCAGAGTGGATACTGTACAGTTGCATTTTGTTGTAGTTTTAAAGGGGCAGTGTGGGTGTAAGGTCTATTACCTACCTTTAATGTAAACAGCACCGTCAGAGCTGCTCAATGAACAGTTTGAGGCTATGTCTGGTTCAGGTTAAGTAGGAGTAAATTTCAGATAAATCCAGGCTTGAAGGCTTTTTCTGTTAGTTAGGTTTAGTGCTGCGTTCTTTTTAAAACACCTAAAATTTAGTTTTTCTTTGCTTGAACCATTAACTGGAGCAACAGCACAGGTTCTTCCTTTTTAATAAGAACAGCATTTAGGATGGAATTATTGACACAATACAAAGGGACACTGAGGGAGGGGATCATATCCAAGATAGAAGCCTCAAATTTACATTTAACTATTTGGGTTCAATGTACATTTAAAATAGAGGGAGCAAATAATCTCTGTGTGACAAGCTTGTAGGCTCTGGTTTATAAATTCACAAGTCAGGCAGGGTTTGTAAGAATATGTGATACCACTCTGTAAAAAATTCTGCTTCAAGAGAGAATTTGTAGTTGAAAATGAGAGAGGGAGATACTCTGCAATGATCATAGATCGCCATGTAGTCCTCAGTCATGGACGAGAAGAAAAAAAAATGGTAATATAGTAGACCAACTGTACAGCAACACTGTAGAAAGACTTGCTGAGATTTCATGGGGATGTATGAGGCATATGAAATTTTAGTGTCTGTTAAAGATAAATGAAGTCTGAAAGTGTTGAGAAAGGAGGTCAGGAAAAATGAGTAGATTACAAAGTCATTCCACTCTACTCTTGTCCCTTCGATGTGTCTTAGAGGTGAAGAGAGTTCCTGTTGACTCATTTTGATGTTACAGAGAGTGATTCTTTACATGTGGATTTGTGATTCTCATTAATTTTGTAACTTTCATACTTTTCTTTCACTTTCATCCACTGTTTCTCCTTCTTGACAGGTTTTTTTTTTTTTGTGGGCGAGGCTTTCAAAGCTTAATTCTAATGGTGTCTTCTTTCTGAATGGGGAAATGCAGTGCCTTCTGACTTTTGCCAGACTGATTCTTCTTGTCTTGTTTACAAGCTTAGAGTCTAAAATGTTTCCTTTGTGCCACACTAGTATCAGTGGTATAATGAACCTCAATGTTAAATTAAGGTTCTTACGTTGTATGAGAGGGCGGTTTCAGGTTAGGAGAAGTGTGTTGCAGACACCTTTGGATCAAAACAGAGGCTAGCAAGTTGAGAAAGTTACACAGAAAATGTATTACATCTCATCTGACGGTGTGACAATGTAGTATGCGTCAGGTTTTTGTTCATGAGCAAGACATCTTCTCCACAGATTTCAAATCCTGCATTGGGTAGAATTGAATTTAAAAAAAAATGCCCCGAAGTAGCAGCTCACATGAGAATGTCTTTGCCTGACTGAGAAACTTCGCTTCGATAATAAAAAAATCCTAAAACACATAAAAGTATCACTTCAGCTTAGTTTATATATGCAATTAAAGCTGCCCTGTGTTACCAGAATTTCCATTACTACTGATGTATATTAATGCTGACACATGCGAAAGCAAAAGTTTTGTTCCTAGCACAAGCTTTGTCTATAGTGAAAGATTATTTTACTTTTTAATGCTAGAAGACCACTACTTTTCTGGCATTAAAATTTTGCTCGCTGTATATTTTATTTCCTAAATTTTTATCCTGCCTTTCCGGCCTTTTGAGACTGTGCCTGATACTTTTGGAGTGCTGGTTGTAAGCCACCCTGCACCTCATTTTTGAAAAGCGTATCCTGTGAAAGAGTGTCTCCTATGATGGCTACAGAATTCCTGCACCTCAAGACAGATTCCATTGTTTCTGCACAGGGTCAATGAAAAAGCATTGCAGGAAAAGTAACAAGGGGCTGTGTTTTAAGGTGTGATCCAACCCTCCTATTCCAAAACCAGAAATGAGCTGCGTTTAAGTCCTTTTATTCATTTTCCAAGGTATGGTTTATTGGGATACCATACTGCACAAGTCCACATCACTCAAGTATATTTTATTCAAATAGGTCTTTCAAATTGGGAGAAAAGGCATGACAGACAAAACATGTGACTGCTAACATGAGCTCATCCAACTTTCAAAATGCGACGTGGCAGGCATCTCTTCACACTCTGGGCAAATGGCACACGGTACCAGGAGACATTAGGTTTTTAAAAGTGAAGTTAAACTGATAAATTAGACCTCATTTATTGAACAGCAGTTACAGCCAATTGCCCAGGGAGTCATTTGACACCTTTGAAGACCCTGCTAACTTAATTGGTGATAGTTTGGGGGCTGAAGGAAACATTTAAGCCCGTAGCAGCAGGACACCGTGCAGCATGAAAATGGAGAAGACAGGCATTCTCACTGACAAGGGGAGTCATATATAGATTTTTGTGTCCATTGTTTTTGCTTATTTGTGTGTGTGCTTTACTCAGTCAATCAAATATAATTGACACCACTGGGTTCTGTTGTTTTGTGGATGACAGGAGCTAATGCAAGGGAAAAAAAGCTGGGAGTAAACTTCCCCCTGAAAGGCTGTGTAAAGGTTTTTCCACTGGGCTTGTGACATTTTTTGCTCAATTGTATTAATTGATGTAGTGACAAGGCAGTTGGAAAGATGATGGATACTGATCACTATACTTTTCTTTTTTTTTCTTTTAAGTATCTGGGCATTAACATAAACTCTGCTTTTGTGCAAGCAGTAGGAATGCAGCCAGTAAAAACGTAAGATGAAGATTTTAGCACCTGCAGACCAAGTTTATAGGACTCAACAGTCACAGCTGGATATTACTACAGACTGAAAAATGGATGTTGCTTTGGGACAGATTTTACTCAGGACACTCACGTTCTCACCTTGATTTTTTCCCTTGTGTTAGAAACTTTGATATTTACTGTCTGTTCCATTAGATCAAGGGGTATAATTAATTAAAACTAATCTGGCTCTTCCCTAGATTTAAAGTATCTCCAAACTCAGGTTGGAAACCTAATTACCTGACTGAAGTGGTCAGGGAGGTCAGGTTTCCACAGTCAGTCACCACAGCTGGGTGACTGGCTCCCAGCTCTGCATGGACAAGGGTAGGTCCCTGGATTCAAGCTACTGCAATGTAGCAACTATCCTGAGCATTTCCGTGGGGCTGCTGACATAATCACACATACGCACATTTATTATTCTGCCTCCCAGCTTTCCACAGAGGACACTGCAGCTCCAGCACAAAGGAGATGCCTTCACGTGCATGTGACTGAGTGCAGAGTGCAGAAAAAATGTGGCAACGCAAGCATAGCTTTGCCTTTGAAGACAGATGCTTGATCTGAGTTAACACAGACATCAATCAGTCAGTTTCCTGAAGGACATCATCTCTGGAATCGTCTCAGTATGTAAATTGCATAATCATAAGCACAGTTTTTCTGAAAAGACCTCTAAGTCAGTTCCTTTCTTCAGGACTACATTCAAAGGAGGTGGATAAAAAGGAAGTTTGTAAGAGTCCAGACTTCTAAAGAAGAAAGTCTGAGGCCTTGACACAAAAATGTAAATACACCTGTTAATCGACATTAGGGGGAGCATAGCCATCATCTATGAACACACGGGTTGAATGAATATTGAACCAGTCATACTCTTCCATTTATTCATTTTCTGTGGTTATGGTTACTAGGCTGGGATCATAATAACATTTTATGCGTTAATCTCCTAATTAGAAACTTGGTTTTAAATGTCCCACCATCTTCTTCTGATTTAAGACCTCCAGGTAAGAGGAGCCTAGAGAAAGTTATTCCCTAAGATCTCATGCAGATCCAGAAATTCATGAAGGAAATTCAGGCAAATCCAAGAAAACCAAAGAATTTTGTTCTCAACTAATATTCCCATGAGTGCCTCTGTCCCATAAATATTTCCTTAGTAAACTGATATAAAAGACCCGTGCCCACAGATTAAGTGATCTGAATTCACTTCCTCCTCTACCAGAGACATTGTTTATGATGGTGGCAATTTAGGGTGAGAGGCACAAAGAAAACAAAAACAAGTATGTTGAATGGGGAGACTCAGCTCTACTCTGAGAGCTATCGCTTTTAGCCAGACCTGTAGCCAGATGCAACCTCTTTTCTCTAGATTTCTGAGCTGGTTCTTCTCACACAACGTGAGTCAGAGGTATAGTGGATCACAACAAATGGTGTCTGGTCATGGGGTCATGGCTTCTCTGCCCTTCTCTGTGTGATAGGGAGCAACATTTGGTATCTGGGCTTGGGAAAGTGTCACGACACCAGATGTCTGTAGGACACCAGATGGAGGTGATTCCATTGACTTGGTGAAGCTGCTATAGGAAAGGTAGATTCAGCCAGCATGAAGCCTGACTTTTACTGGTAATGAGAACTAGTAGTGAGAACCTCTCTGAACTAGGAACAGTTTGGTGTCAGGGCTTGTCTGATTGTGCAGCAGTACAACAGCTTTACTGGTGGACACGTAAGAATCTGGAGACTGTCTCTTTTTGCATTTAAAAACTGCAAAATTATTTTACTCCTATTTCCACAAATCCCCAGGAAAAGTGCAACAAAGAAAATCCATTGTTTGCCTCTGATCTCAAGCTTCACAACCTTCCCCTTTGGATAGACTGGTGTTCCTGATTGTAATGCATAGTGTGCAAAATGTGAAACAGTTGGGTCTCCTGTAAGGGCAGATATGTCTAGAAAAAAAAAGTGTAAACATTTGCAATTTACATGGTAGATAATCAAATTCAGATACTAAAACAAAGTAAACTATGAATTATCTTCATAGTACAGTTAAAGAGCAATAAATTCTTTCTTATTATTGCTTGGGTACATATTGAGACGGCTTTCTTATTTGGAAAATGGAGATTCATCAACACAAACCTGTGATCATTTCAAAGTATTAGGCTGTTATCGTTTCTGGTCTCAGTCAGAAAGCAGTAATAAGCTGTATATAATTAGACTGTATAGATGTTTGCATTGTGTACTTTTATTGCACAAGCTGACAGGAAAGGAAAAGCTGGTCAGAGATGCATTCCTGCTTGAAGAAAACCAAGTAGCTACAAATGGAGAGCCATGAGTTTCACACTTTATTGAAGAATGGGGTTGTCTACCTACCAGAGCAGACTCCTGATAGAAAAATTGGTATGTTTATGTACCGGTGGAAGGGAAAAAATTTTTTGTTAGGAGGACTAACATCAAATAAGATCATTAGAGGGCACTTTCTTGATACAGCCTTAGCATAAAGAGATTAACTGTTGTTGTTGCGGATTCTTCAGCTTTGTCTATTGTATGTATAATATTTCTGGTTTTTTATTTTATGGACAATTACTAAACAGGCTGTTTTGATTAGAGGCTTAAATGAACTACAAGACAACATGATACTGCTCATCCAATGATGTCGTGAGGCTATAAAAAGGGCCCAGGGACCCCTGAAATATTTCATCCCCTCAGCACATTTCCACACTCTGAGCAAAGGATCTCAGACTCCTCTTTGAGCTGGATGGGCCATGGGAGAGTGGGAGTCACCAGGATCAAGGGAAATGTGTTTCAGCAGTGACTGCTGATGACACTGAATGTTCTCCGCATGCAATAAAATAATAGGATATAACTCGAAGCCTGTAGGCACACCAAAAATGCGTCACATTTGAGAAAAAGAGATTTTCCAGCTCATGTAGGAACTTGTGAATGATGAGGAAAAAACTCAGTATCTTAAAAGAAGGCATGAAAGTCTGTCTTCTGATCAAACAGAAACTGCCTGATGATACTTTCAATTTTGATGTCAAGTTCCTATAAACTACTCGAATTCCATTTATTTCATTAAACTTTCAGTCATACCCCTGTAATGTTTTAGCATATAAAACTGTCCTCCATGTTCATGTGGTGTATGACACAGGTGATTTCCCTGGGATGACATACACAGCAAACCGATGAACCAAATCTGGGACACTGGTTTTCTGAAACCAGCGTAAGACCTTGCGCTTTGAAAGGTACTGTTACTTCAAGTGACTGATCCACCAGGGAAATAGTATATTACTGTGCTTGTAATTTAGCAGGTAGCTTCTAAAATGTGTAAATGGAACCATCCATTTTCTCCTGCCAGAGAAAGCACCGCATGCCTGGAATCGTGGATTTCTTGCAAGGTGCCAGGAAACTAGTAATGCATGCTGGGAACTCCCCTGCAGGTCCATCAATACAGGTCTGCCAAAGACAAGGACCTACACAGAGGAGGATGATTTGGAGACACTCAGGTGAAAGAGGGTTTAGAACAATTTCTATAATCTTTACGTTTTTTCCCTCCACATCACTTCCAGATACTTCAGGGAGTATTGCTGACAACTGGAGTTGACCTTAAAATTAATCATGCAGAAATTTGATCATATGCATATCAATTTATGTTTCTGTCATGTTGCATCATTATACAAAGTAAAAGCGTGGTGTGGAATCACTGAAAAAATCTGTCAGTGAATGTTTTATTCCATTTCTATGGAATTGTCTATACAGTTCTCATAGAAACAGAGAGGGAGCTATTTTCAGACATCCCTGAAACTGAAATAACTCCAAAGTCTTAGTACAAACAGTATTAAACAAAGGTATAGAGTCTTCTCTCTGCAGATGTGTTGGGGTTCTTTTCTCATTAATTCTCTCAGTGTAAATATGGTAGCTTTTAAAACATTGGCAACAAGTGTGAGCCTCTAGTCAACATATTTTATGTGTTACATTAGGAAGTTGGAATACTCCTCTGTGCTAGGAAGATAGAATTCAGTAGAGCTTGGGAACTGTGGCTCTAGAATATGCTATATCTTCACAGTGGAATGAGTTCTACTTTCAGTTAAAACCCAAGGAAAAAAAAGGCAATTATTGGTGTTTCTTCTTGAGGTGGTGAACTTCCTAACTTCATTACTACATTTTTTTTCAGTTATTCTTTGCTTGTTTGTATGGTCATTATTCAAGTCCATAAGAAAAATGACAAGTGGAAATCACTATACTGAAAATTGTGAAGAAGAGTGAATTCATTCAAAGAAAGATGTTTCCTAAAATAGCCCATAATCTGTCATTTGTGGAAACTATGATGCTGTTAGGAAAGCTCACTAACGCATGGAACAGCTCATCATTCAATTCACCACACACTGAAAAAAATCCATGCATTGTTATTTATTACTCTTCTTGATGTAAACTGATTGCTTCACAGAAGACATGGGAAAACGCACAATTTATTTGTGGGCTTTTCAGTGTGTGCTTAAGCTATATCACAGTAATAGCGACAAAAACAGAGGCTGCAGTTGATGTATCCCGGTATAAACAAATGCATGTGTGATTCTTCATGGCAGTACTGAGGAATGCAGTCTCACGCTGCTGTCACTCCCTTCATGCTTAGTCATATATGCTGAAGTTTCTTATCAAAAACATTTTTTATCTCCAAACCACCAGTTGCAAACTCCTTGGTAGAATCTTTTGGTTGCATATAATGTGTGTGCCATACCAGTGTGCAGACGGATATTGGTGTATGCCAGATAACCATAGATGTCTTGACAATTGTATTTCAGTTTTGCTTTATCTGTAAGTGCAAGTGTGTGTTTGTATTTTGTGTCAAGCCAGAATTGTCCATTTATCCTCTAACCAGATCTGCAGGAATGGAAAAGCTGAAATTCTCTTTTGCACAGATTTGATGAGGTTATCCTGGGTGTGGCACAGGCAGAGACCAGATCCTCCATGGGCAGAGGTGAACCTGATCAATGTGCACATGCCAGATTTACTCACAGTACTTTGTGCTACTTCTTTAAGGTCTTCAATAGATAAATTTCGTACTAAGATACAGTCTGACCCTGAGTAATGTCCATGGAAATTGTGGACGTAAAACAAGGGTTTATGTCCAGACAGAGACGGATGGAGCAGCTGAGCCGTGTCTGCCCATCAGATCTTCAACACCTCATGGCAAACCCGGGTTATGGCATGAAGCCACCACAGCACAACTTGTTCCATTTCCCATCCACAGACCGTAGGCTCAACTCTGTTGCAGCAAACAGTATGGGAGCTGACTTTTTAAATATACCCACTACTGAGATTTCTATGTATTGAGGCTTTTCTAATAGCCTTGATCAGCAAGCAGTTCCCTTTCCTACTTCGTAATTAGCATCTACATTATGTCAATTAGTTCAAATTTTTAATAAGGCTTCAAAGCATCTAAGTCAGGAGAGTGCATCAAGGAAATACAGATATATTTTAAAAGGTGGGATGTATAAAGCATTATGTGCACATACAGAATATAATGAAAGTGTATTACTTCTGATAATGTCCTGAGATAAATATTCTAAGATCAACACACCTGCAGTATAAAATTCTTTAGTTCATGGAATTTAAATACTGAAACCCATCCAAACATTTCAAATTTCTGGTTTTTAACTCCTAGCCGAGTCAGGTGTTTGGATGCATGTGCAGGCCAGTGAGCTAACAACACAGTAACTACAGCGGCCCCCTGGAAGGATGAGCCCTGAAAGGACTCCGAGGTTGGGGCGACAGAGAAGGCTTCTCCCAGGCTACCTTGCTCTGTTATGTTAATGTACCCCAGTTCTGTTTCCCTGATTGGCCCATTGGTCTCCCCACCCCTTTTTGCCCTATTAGTCTCCCCTCCAGAAAGTTCTCTCATCCCCATTCTCCCATTGGCCTGTGTCCCCTTGCCACTCCCTCACTGTTTTCCTTATTGGCTCCCATACCCTGACTCCTCCTATATATTGCCCTTGTGCTCTCAGACTATTTGGCTGTGGTGCTCTCTCTGCCTCGAACTTCTACAAAATTCTGGGTGCTCCCCAGTTCTTGGTCTTCATCCGTGGACCCCCTCATGTGTGTGGCTGTAATAAACCTCCTGTGGAACCCCATACAAAGACCATTCCTGGATTCTTTGTCGTTGACCCATTCTTGGAGCTATCTGTGGTGTGAGTGTGTGTGTGTGTAGTGGCCGTACTGAGCAGTTTCCAGTTCCCTCTGGAGACACTTTTGGGAAGGTTGTGGCACCTCGCCACCAGCACCCGCCGTGACAGATGTATATACAAACATGTTGATATGGCTTATATGAATGCAGACAGTTGCCAAAATCCATTGTAAAACCAAAACCACCTTTAGTAAACAAATGAAAGACCAGCTTTTGTATCAATATCTTTACACTTTTTTGCTAAACTTATTCTAAAAAAAAGACTAGTTATTTGTGCAGAAAAATGAAATGCAGTGATATCATAGAAACAGAGAAAGCTCAGGAAAAATACGATGAAATTGAGACTTTCAGTGGGTTGTCTTACCTTTCTGTTTTTGCTGAAGCTACACCAATGTCATGTAAGTCTAAACTTTGTTTAATCACCCTATTCAGGTGTATATTTGAATTTGCCAAGCAAGATGACTTTTTCATCTGATTTAAACCAGCATATTGGATCAATGCTGTTAAAGTTTTACATCAGTGGAGAATGATGTCTGTACTATGCAGCTGGCATGCTAAAAGAAAAAAAGACAGGGTTTCTTCAACTCTGTGCCTTCCTTGCCACAGTGAGAAGCAGAAATGTAGGGTACATCTGCCTTAAGACTGTCGTAGCTGAAAATGTGTGCAAGAAATACTTGAAACAGATGTGTTTGGAGTCATGTAATACACAATAAGAGTTCATGGACACCTGCTCTTCACGTATCAAGTGTTATCATGCTTCCATGATGGAACGAAGCTGACAGCATTCTTGCAGGCCTCCCAGGGGCTTGTGTTTTTACTTTACACAGTAATAGATGAAAAACGAGCAACACAAACTGTTGGTATGGTTATCCAAAGTTCATGTTCTCTTCCTCTTTATTGTCCTGCCATAATTTCTTCATCTCTTTCTATTGATCTAGAGAGGGGAAGCTTAATACTGTGCCAAAATCACCTGTTCATTGGGGAAAGAATAAACAATCCCAGAAAAAGAAGGGGAAGGAAAAAAGCCTTGAAGATTGACTGGGGGCCCTGGCGGATTCCTTCTTACACCAGAGCATCATTTAAGTCTATGTTCTTCCATCTACCTTGTTTGCAGTAAATAGCTGCCCATTATGTCAGGTCAGGCAAGCACTGTGGCGTCACAGCCCAGCAGCCATGATCAGCTTGCCAAGCTGCAGGACAGCCCCCAGGGAGCTGGCGCATGTGTCAGGCTCTTGAGCTGTCAAGGCTCAAAGCGACAGTTTATCTGGAGGCTTTAAAACATCCTTGCAAAGTTTCCCCTCCTTCCCTTCCCCCCGCCTCTTGTTGACAATCCGCTTGAAAGAAGACAGATGCTGGAGTAGTTTTCTTTAGACTTGTGTAATTCCACAAGGCCCAATGCACCAAATGCAATTCCACCCATCTTTTAAGAGGCCAAGTTGAGGAGGCAGACATGTTTTTGCAGGGAGGACAAGGGGTCCTTTATGCTAACACAAATATTTCCAGATGAATTTAATACTGTCAGTGTGCCTTCTTTACGTTCTTTGCCCACAATAAACAAACTACAAGTTCCTAGTGAAACCAAGGAATTATGTCTGGGGTCACATTTTTCATGACACTTTTCAACTGTATTTAGTTGAATATTTTATAGTCTTTTAAGAGAGCACAGACTTACCAATATGACACGTATTTTCCCCTTGCATTGCTTTAGACTTAGAACACAATAGGGTTCTCTGTAGATTCGTTTGCATGAGAATAAGATTTATCTTGTAAACAGAACTACATGACTTATGAGGACGTATCTTAAAATGCCAGTTTTATGTCACTTCCACCTTTGCAGGCTGATTCTATTCACAGTGCAAATCCAGAGCCATTTGTCTCAGATATTATGTCCAGTAGAGTATGTTTTAAAAATATAACCTCTAAAAACGCCATGAATTATGATATATTCTCTGTGTAGTTTGTCATCCTGCAATCACAAGGAAGCACACTTTCACTCAGGGCCAACCTTTTTCTGATCCTGAGTGCCTTTTGCCACAAATGACAGATAATTTCTGTATTCATTTCCTAAATTGCACCTGCACCAGGAGAAAGGAAGCATACCTTTTCAAGACATCACCTCTCTTTCTTCTGTTCTTATTTTCTGTCTTTTACAAATGTATCCCAGGCACTCAGTAATAGAAAATCTTCCTTTGAGATGATCCTGCCCTTGCCCCTCTCCATAGGAAAAAGAAACTGATAAAATAAGTGAAGAAGAGCAGAGATTTTCCTCCCTCACCAACGCTTTTGCCATGCCTGATCTGCTTGAATAATTGCCTTTCTTCATCAGAAGTTACAGAATTTAGAAGAGTTTGCAATGGAGAGAGACAGATTTTAAACCACTGAGTTGACAGAAAAGTGCATCAAATTTATTCTTATGCTTTCTTCATTCTTTAGACAAGTCAGGGAGGGCCCTTCAGCTGTCTGCATACACAAGTAATCAAATGCTTTGGAGTTCACATGTGTATCCTCAAGCTGACCTGCATGGCATTCTCTCTTCTCTGTATGGTTTCCAACACACCCGGAACAGAACTCATCCTCACTTTGAGAGGTAACCAGCCAGGTTTGGAGCTATCATCACAGCCCTCTGGTTGTTCTATTTGATTTGCACCTTCCAAAAGCATGTCTGCAAAGCCTCTTCTCACAAAAGCCATCTGCCTAACCAACGAGCTTCATTATAGCATCCATCCATCCTTTGATATCTGTTTCTTCAGAAGGGGAGTGCTCACAATAAGCACATTTGCAAAAGACATCAGGTAATGACCAAACCTATACTTAGATGCTCATCGCTAAATGTCTTTAGGTGGTCATGGTATTGTCAATTCCTGTTAATTTAATTCTGATTTTCACACAAATTCAGATAAGTGAAATGTATACTGACCCTCACAGCACCAGTGATGGCATCAAGTCTTCTTCTCTGGTCTAGACATTTTCCTGTGCTTGTCCCAAATTTGTTAAACATCTTGCATTAGATACTGCATCCAAACCTGAATTGACAAGTCAGTTACTGGCAATAGGGCACACTGAATCTTATCCAGATACATCACAGAATGATTTCCAGTAGCACTAAACTTTACACACGTGGCCTGCTGAACTCAGCATGCGCAACTAGAAATGAAGAAAAGGAAGTTCTGTCACTATGGTACAAGTGATTTTTCTTTTCCCATACTATGAGCAGACTATTAAGGTTATTTTTGATCAAAAAAAAAAAATTGTCATATTTATTTCTTTATTGCTCTGCAGATCAAATCCTTTGGTGTTAGCCCCTCTTTTGCCCGGCTGCAGACCATCCAGTGGATGAGCATTATGGAATCTTTCAGGTCTGTAAACTAAACTTGGATATGATAGTACAGAGATGCCACAATATAAGGTCTCTGAGTTAGTTTCCACAATTCAAAAAAAAAGTGAGCTTCTCCACCAGTAAAATTTCATTAGCAGTCCAAGTACGTACAGTAACTTTTAGGGTCCTCAAGCCTATGCTTAGCACAGCCCAGGCTCAGACAAGTACCGAGTCATGAAGATTTGAAGTTATCTGAGGGTATGAGATATCCAGATCGTGCTCTGTGCTGCTTGAGCAGCCTCATTTCTCTGTGGTACTACTTCACAAGAACAGCGGAAGCTGGCTTTCCAGAGCTAAACCTACACTATCTTCAGCCCCAGCCACTGCCTCTCTTATCTGTGCTGCTGCATAACGAAGTGTCAATGACCGGTGTTCTTCCTGTTGGTTGAATCCAGCATCCTTAATCTTTTCTTCCACTGGATGACTGCACACTGTGTGAGAAAGACTGAAATAAATGAAGTAAATGTAACACTTACGTTAGACTTTCTTTACGTCCTTTGCATAATCTGGTAAATGGCATAGAAATGTTCTTGAGACAATTAACCTTTTTTTAATGCAATAGAGAGTGTAAGAAAAGTATCCTAAGCATAGGGCTATGCTCTGAATAATGAAGAGAAAATTAAATATTGAACATGCTTTGTTTCTCTGTACTGAACAATAAAATGAACCTATGAAAAATATGTGATCATAATTCATATGAATGGTTGCACAACCTCATGGTTAGCCTAATTTGGCTTTTGAAGGTGTAATGCACCAACAAACACATAATTTCAACAAAGTTGAAAGTCTGTAAAGTCTTCAATACAGAAACTGAGCAGATAGTTAGTAGAGATTATATTTTTCCTTAAATGGCTTTAACATATGTCTGCATGGAGAGCAATGTTTGTTCATACCATATAGGAAAGCATAAGTTAGATTATAGAAAAGTACTACAGTGACTTATGAATGTATATTTTAAAATTATTTTTTCCTATTACATTGAAATCGATAGCCTCAATATACCAGGACTAACATGATTCCAAAATCACAGTTTTTCTGTCTCTTCTACATCCTTCAGTAAATTGAAAAAGCTATGAGCTTAACAACTTTATGTGGCATTTGGATTTGGTTTTGACAGTGGGCTATGAACATTAACCTTGTTCACAGCAACCCATACCATGCCTTTTGAAAGAACTGTTCTATGCTGTTTTGTGACCACTTAAAAAAATAAAATACCATTGACAAAAAGCCTTCCTGAACTTTGAAGAATGTTTTTTAAAAGATGTACTTAAACTTAAGGAGCAGAACTTATGAATTTGGCTTTCTCTACTAAATTCAAGATTTCTCCTGGTAAGAGAATACAAAATAACACTGTTAGGATTCTGTTAGTGTTCTACTGGTTATACAGTGCAGTGAAAACTTCCTAAGGTATCCTTTAGGAAACCAAGTCTCCATCCACTTCAGGAATCCTCAGAATTATGAAAAGGGAGCACTTCAGTTCATAAAAACCTGGCTGGATTGCTCAGAATGAAGTCTTTCAGTGCTTTTTTTTCCTTCTAAAATGCATCAAACTGAATAACTGAGCTGTATTATTGCTATTCAAGGAAAATCTACCTAGTGGTTAGAAAATGTCATTAAAAGCAAAATGATTGTCTGTAAAGTCTTTCCATGGTAAAATGTGTTGACCTAAATTATATTCCTCAAAGGTAAGTCAGAGTGTTATGTGCTGTTCTCTTATCGATTGTTGATTCTATGTGTACCTCTGGGAACATAAACCACAAAGAAATGTTTTGAAAGGAAGAAGAGTGACCTTTTATACGTAGGCATTTTAATACTATATGATCATTAAATAAATAAGTATTAAAAAGGGGGGGGGGAAATCTTTGTGAAAAAGTGGGTATTTTTGTTTATTCAGGATTAAATCAGAGTTGTAATACAGCACCTGCCATCTACACTGAAAGCTATAACTTCAAGCCAGCCCTTCATATTCATGAAGTTAATATTGGAGAGGTAAAGTAAAGTAGCAATGTTTTGGACAGAAAGCATGAAAGTTCCATCTGGGATGATAAATAAAATGTTGCATCATTGTCATTGTTAAGAAGCATAATTTCCACTGTGATTTTTTTGCAATCCTTCTATATGTATTAAAAAAAAGGAAAAAAGTTCTGGGTTTCTTTTGTTTGTGTGATGTTTGATAAAATAGTGGTATTGTTTATTAGCCAAACCAACTCTCATATTCTTAAAAGAAGAGGTTTTGTAGATGCTGTAACAGAAGAAGGAAATTTAATTACTTTTATGCAACTGAAATAACTTGCAGATCATGATTACTTTAAGCGCAATATTTGAGTCATGTTACTGGAAAGCTTATTTCTAGCCATCTGTCAGACTGACTTATAAATGCTCAGTTATATACAAGCCTTACAGGGAGCACCATCTGACTTATTCTTCATCAGTTTCTTTATGGTCTAAAGAGAACTAAACAATCCATCCTAAGCCTAATGTATTCCAAATCCCAAGAGGAGGAAGGAGGGTAAGTGTGGATCTATAGAGGGTTATGACCTTTAAGAGAACTCCAATTACAGGTATGGTAGGTAATTTCTCTTGGATCTTTACACTCCTCAAGACTAAGTGGTTACTATTCCTGTGTTCAAGATATGGCTATATAAACTAACATATATCATGGAAGTGTACCTAAATATTTTAGCTGGAATATATTTTGGACATGGTATTAATGAATCATAGAAACAGTTTAACACTGAAAATCAAACATAGCAGAGTGGAAATAACAAGGCATTTATATTAGAAGGACTTTTTGTAACACAGTACAAATATCAATATATTTTGTTTAGACAGGTTATTCCATCTGTGTTTTGTATCTTGTTATGGCTAAATTATAGTAGTCATAAAACTGAATAAACTGAGATGAGTAACTAGTATTACAAAGAACTAAATCTAATGACTGGATACAAAGTCTTGACAAGGGTATGGTGTAGAGACTTAAATCTTCACCTTTCCTTCCAACAAAAAATAACTTTTTTTTCCTTAGAAATAAAAATACTTAGTTATTTCCAAGTAGCTAAGTTTTTGTGCATTTTTAAAATCCTAGCTAGAATTAGAAATAAAGTACAGAAAAAATATGGTACACAATATTGTCAGTCTGTTTTGGACAGGGAAGAAAGGAAAGAAGAGCAAGTAAGCACAGGCTTCCTAATATTTAGTCAGAGCTTTGTGGCTTCCTTACTGTGGCATCAAAGATATAAACAAGTATACAGAGTTTCTACCCTCCAAATTTGGACAACAGAATTTGTTCACTTCTATAGTCATCACTTGTGTGAATTTACCCAGTATTTACTTCTGCTCCTTATCAGTATTTGAAGCCAGGGGAAAGATGTCACTCTGCCATGTCCTGGAAAAATGTCTTTTCTGTTTGGGGCAAATTATTTCCAAACTTAGAAGCTACATGATGATCATTTATGTGATTCCAATTAGTGACAAAATATAATTGATTTCCCTGTGACTGAAGATTTGAATGTCCAGCGGTTGGAACTAAGGAAATATTTTACAACAGTGTGTTGCAGTCCAGCAACAGAAGAGGGAAGGACCAGAAGTGCCCGGGGCAGAAGCTGGGGTGGACTTCTGTCTATCCAGCAGATCTGTTTGGGCCACAAGTTGGGATTAACCCAGTGCAAACTAGAAATCAGCAAGGCAAGTGCTTCAACAGAGGTGGAGGTGGGACAAGAGATGTTTTCCTGGTCTGTTGGAGAAGATGGCTGGAAGGAAGGAGGAAGAATAAAAATGCCTGGCACAGGAGAGCACTGCAGAAAAAAAGTGGTGTTTTGATACTAATCAAAAATTCTCCCAACATCTCCAGGGTGTTCTTGCATTGAAGAGATGGATCATGCCAGCAATATGACACCTAGCCAACTCTCCTTCCTCTATTTCACGAGCTGTATGCCTGCTCTGTTGCAAGAGTGTCCCCTCCAGATGGCTACCCAGGTTAGCCGACTTTTCATTTAGGCACTCACTTAGCTCCAGCACTTGCCTGTTCTCTGCATAGCAGTAATACCTGCACGTCTCCCACCCTTTGTCACATCCCAGCAGCCAGACCTGCCTGAGAAAGAGGTTATTTGAGACTCTGCCTGCTGTGGAGGCTGTAGCAGCCGCCTTCCAGCCACACAGCCTACGTGCCACCCTCCAGCACTTGTACCTTGCCCTCAGACCTCTCTGCTCTTACTGGAGCAGTAGTTTTCCACAGAAGCAGTTTTGGGGGCTGTTGCCACATACAGTGGTGGTCACTGTTTCAAGTGTTGACACAAGTTTTTATCATTTTCACCCTTTGGTTTATTTCTTAAGTTTTATCTTCCTTTTATGGTCCCATGAATGTTGTCACCTGCGCTTTCTCAACAACAGTACAGAGTATTTGCACTATAAGAACTACCCCTGCATAGACACAGTTGCTTATTTTTTACTTTATGTGTTTCATTACTTTTTTTTTCAACATCTTTATGCACCTTTGCTGATGTTATTTCCCTTTAATATTTGTGCTTTTTAAATTTATACTTCTTTTTATTTATACTATTGACTTAATTTACTTATCTAGTTTGCTCATGCAATCTGTTTGCATTTGATTTCTATTCTTATCTCTCTTTGCATTTGATACCACTGTTTGCACAATTAATTCCAGCTAAATATTTCTGCATCACTGCACTGTTTGCACAAGCAGCGTGCCTTCCAGGTGAAAGGACAAAGGATTAGGGTAGCACTAAGATCTCTAAGAGCCTTTTGCTTTCCATACACAGTGACATTGGAATCGAGAGAATGTGGAGGGGGAAAAATGACGGAAGAGTAAGACAAGAGCAAATGGGAGATGGTGCTGTGGAAAACACTTGCAGAAAGAAAGATCTACAAACTTAGAAAACAGGACATGCCAAATATTTCAGATGCTATACAAAACAGTTATTTAGATTTTTGTTACTCTCGTAAGTAGCAAAAAAGAAAAATTGATCCTATCATTTCGCTTTGAGTGGATAATCCCACCCTCCATTTGTGAAAAAAAGTGAAAAAATTATTTCATTGGCTGAGTCAGCAATTGAATGCAATCAAAAATGTTTCTGCCTTTTCTTTGACTTGTTTTGTATATGAAAATCATTGTGAAGGGCCTGGAGGGAGAAGCCATTCAAGGAGTGGCTGAGGTCACTTGTTCTGTTCAGCCTGGAGAAGAGGAAACTGAGGGGAGACCTCACTGCAGTTACAACTTCCTTATGAGGGGAAGAGGAAGGGCAGGCACTGATCTCTTCTCTGTGGTGACAGTGACAGGACCCGAGGGAATGGCCTGAAGTTGCGTCAGTGTAGGTTTAGGTTGGATGTCAGGAAAAGATTCTTCACCCAGAGGGTGGCTGGGCACTGAACAGGCTCCCCAGGGAAATGGTCACAGCATCAGCCTGACAGAGTTCAGGAAGGTTTTGGACAATGCTCTCAGGCACATGGTGTCATTTTCAGGACGGGCCTGTGTAGGCCCAGGAGTTGGACTTCGATGATTCTTGTGGGACCCATCTAGCTCAGAATATTCTGTGATTCTATGATTTTATTTTCTTTTGTAATTATTGTAATTATCCCTTTCCCTTTCTGTCCTATTACACTGTCTTTATCTCAACCCACAAGTTTTACCTTTTGCCAGTTCTCTCTCCCATCCCTCTGGGGAGCAGTGAGTGAACAGCTGTGTAGTGCTAAGCTGCCTGCTGGGCTAAACGACAATACTTGTGAATGGCTTTCAAAGCAGGAGGCACCCAGAGGTATTGCCACACACAGTCACCACTCTGCTAAATTCCAGGGCTTCTCTGGCTGTTACGAAAAGGTCACACTGAGCTTAGCCCAGCTAGAGCTGTGTGACACACTGGTGTCATGCAGCTGCCCACACTGCCTGCCACTGAGCATGGTCACATACCAGCCAGCATCTACCGTGGTCTGAACACACACATGGCACCCTTTATGGCTGAAGCCCAGTATGGCCCTCAGGAAAGCAAACAGACACTAGGATCCTGTCTGTACCTCTAGTGCACTCTAGAGACCGTGCATGCAGGGTTCCTTGCTTTGGTACCTGCATGACATCAAGCCTGTGAATTGCAAACCAGCAATGTATTCTCACAGGCTGCTATGGGGACCGATAACCTTGTTGCTCCAAACAGGTCAGGAGGAAAGCTGGAGCTCTTGGAAGCAGTTGACAAAAGACAGGAAAGCTTGTTTTTCCTTGCAGGTACAGGAAGGGTGTATTCAGTCACTGATGCAATAGACAAAGGCCAAGCTCAGAAGAAAACCCAGGGAATACTGTCTCTCTGCCTGTAAACGTGAACACCTTTTCATGAGCCTCCCTACTTTGTTGCCTGCTGAAGGTGGTGATGCTTGCAATCCTCTGGCAGCAGCATTGTGAGCAGAATACAAACACAGACTGAGAAAAAACTTACCTGATCAAATAACTCCCTAGAGAGCAAGTAGGCTCCAAGCAGGCCAGAGCACAGGGCTATGAGCAAGGGGCTACAGCAACCAGCCAGACCACTTTCCACAGCTGCTTCCTTGCGGAATGTTCAACAACGGCTCAAAAACTACTCTGTGCTTCTTCTAATTTCACAGAATCACAGAATGGTTTGGATGGAAGGTAGCTCTAGAGATCATCTTGTCCAGTTCCCCTGCTGAAGCAGGTTCTCCTAGAGCAGATGGCACAGGATTGTGTCTAGACGGCTTTTGAAAATCTCCAGAGAAGGAGATTCCACCACCTCTCCTCACAGCCTGTTTCAGTGCTCTCCCACACTCACAGTAAAGAAGTTTAACCTCGTATGCAGATGAAACTTCCTTTATTCCAGTTTGTGCCTGTTGACCCTTGTGCTGTCATTGGGCACCAGAGAGAACAGTCTGGACCCATCCTCTTGAAACCCACTTTTAAACTATTTGTAATAAATATTTATGTAATCTTAAAAACGTTTAAAGTAGGTGCCACTAACTAATAATTTAGGGAGAGTAAATACCTTTTGATGGACTAAAAATGCTGCCAAGTTATAGTGAAGACTTGGCAGCTTTGTGTGAGTACTCTACAGTATATGCATTCACACAAGATACTGTCACTGCAGCAATTTGATGCCTTTTTACAAACCAGTACAATGTGTTTGTGCTCAGACTTAGCTAGACAATCACAGTGAACAAAGTTGTTGGTGTTTGGAATTTGTAGGTACAGAATTCAGAGATCTCTTGGTAAACATGGTCCCCTCCAACATTTTGTCAAAGTTTACCTTTTTCTTTTTCTAAGTTCCTTGCATTTGCATAATCTCAATTTTTTAAACTAAAACAAAAATGTTAGCATGGATTAAAAACTTAATTTACCCATTGTTGGTCTCTTAAGTAGCACCAGGGGTAATAACATTCCAAGGAAAGAGACTAACATATGACACTTATCAGATATATTGAGCTGTACGATAGTTTCTAGATAAAGAGATTCTTTAAAGAAAATGTTTTACAAATATACTGATCATCCTTTTTCTTTCACATTGTGTGGCCTGCATATTTTTTAAATTTTTTCTTCACTTATCTACCAGGATTTCACACATTTTAAAATTTGGTATTTTCCTATGGAACTGTTGAACATTTCTAATGATAGATGCTCCATTAGGCTTCCCTTTTGACCTTTGTTCTAATCTCAGAAGCAAGTTTCAGAGTTACCTTACACCAAATTAAACTGAGTCTCTATACTGAAGTGAGTGGAGTTACAGAAACGTTTAATACAAAGGAATCTGTCTGCAGGTGGCTGTAAATATTTTTTTAGCTAGTATATTAATTAGATTGTTTTCACACAAAAAGACCCAAGGTAGGGGGAGAGCTGACTGGTGGAAACCTGCTTGAGTACCATATTTTTCAGTCACGGCAGAGAACACAATCTCGTGTTGGGTAATATTCTTTAAGCATATAAGCCAGGCAATGGTCTAGAGTCCATGCCTTGAAGAAGATAAACACAGTTTAGTGTTGTCATACAGATCTCTCATTCTCTCTCTCTCTACCCCCTCTCCCTTTCTCTCTCTCCCTTTTTTTTTTTTTTATGAATTGTAACAAATGTTTGGATACATTCTGATAACATCTCTTCTATGTAAGTTCCAGATTGCACAAGATCAGGATATTTTTCAGAGTCACATTTTTGCCTTACAGCAAAATGTTGATACAATCAAGACTGGCTAGATTACAAGCAATCACAATTCTTTAAAGCCATGTTTCGTATTAACACAATAAATCTATCACCTGAGCAGATAAAATTATACAACGGATAAAATCTTATAGTTTATTTGTTTACAAAACTGCCAGGATGATTTTTAGGATCTTATTTCATGGTGTCCATGTAGACACAACTGATAAAAGCACTGGATAAGATTACGGTTTTGTTCTGCCTCCAAGAAAACATGTGGTATTCTTCCTTTGTTGAAGGAAGTTACCATGCCTTAGTTTTTCTGTTAAGGTCTCCAGATTGGTGACTGCACGCTCTTTTAGGACACTGGAAGCAGCTATAAAACAATTTAAATGTTGTGCTCATTCTTTTCAAGGTGGAGGTACCCAGCCCACACTGAAGCGGGTGGGTGGCAGTTTTACCTGTGGGACAGCCAAAACGATCATGTGAGCTAGATAGGAAGAATAACCTCTCATCCCAGGTTGTGTTTGTTTTCGCAGTGGCTGACAGTGGATGGGTCAGAGCGGGCTTCTCATTGCAGTGCCTCTTGGGGAGAGAAGGCCAGGTCCTGTACTTCAGTTACAACAGCCCCAGGCAGCTCCACAGGCTGGGGCAGGGGGTCTGTAAAGCTGCCCAGAGGGTTGACAGTGGCTGAACATGAACCAGCGTGTGCCCAGGTGTCCAAGAAGGCCAATGGCATCCTGGCCTGTATCAGCAATAGCATGGCCAGAAGGGCCAGGGCAGTGATCCTTCCCCTGTACTTGTAAATAGATATTTATTTAGCATTTGTTTTCATTGTAGATCTACATGAAATACGTCTTTGGGATTTTTAATTGAAAGTGCTACCGAGTGATCTGTTTTGTAGTTGTTCATTACAATACTGAAAAGAAAAGACTTTGTGATTGGATTTGTACTCTTCTGTCCTTAGTGTGTTTACATTCCTATTGATTTAGTTAATGCATCCATCAGGGAAATAAAAATGTTAGCCCTCATTTAATTAAACCGAATTACTTCTGTAGCTTTTACATAGTTTTGCTTGGGTTTTTTTCTCTTATGGGACTCCCATTAACATGTGTTGAGCTTTGCATTTTGTTTATAACAAAAAAAAATTAGTGCAGGACATAACTTATGTGAATCAGAGTCCTATGTAACCTATCAGACAATACAAACCAAAGAGCACTAAGTGAAAGTCCTTTCAAGTAACATTTAACTTTAGAAAAGAATTAGAAAGCTGGAGGATCTAAAATTACTTAGTTTGAATGTCTGCTGCTGTATTTCTTTTTGTACCAACCTCTTTGTACTTTTAGAATTGCATCTGACTGCAAAGTAGGTTCCAGATATAAAAAGGCTCTGTAGATAAGGACCAGGTAAATATCTGTAGGCAAATATCTATACAATATAGCTATCAGCAGTAGAATAATCTCACATTACATGCAATCTGCGGGGGTAGAAGAAGGTTTTCTGGAACACGTGTTCCAGAAGACCCAGGCTTGCCCCGTGTAAAAGTAATCTTAATTCACAAAATTATGGAATTATCTTGTGCATCCATGATCTAGACTTTTAGCAAAAATGCTAAGAATTTTGTGAAAAGTGTTTGCTGTAATATGCATTTCTCTATGCACCTGTGTTTATGAAATAGATGACAATAAGTGGCAAACCTCTGTATTTCTTGGTTATTCCTATTCTGCCATGGTCTCAGCATTTCTGTGTGCTAGACTTGCCTGGAACTGTGACAAGCAGAAATCAGTCTAAATGAACAGTAATATTAAAGAAAACAAGTTCTCCACTATATTGAATAGGTTTTATAATGTTAGTAATTAGATTCTCAGCTAAGATAAACTTTCACAATTCCTGTCTAAATTAGAGTTTTCTTTCTTCTATAAATCTTCCAAACTATGCAAAAAGAGTAGCCTATTTTTCCTGTGAATCTATCCTGAAACATAGCTTTCCAAAGGGAAAAAAATTAAAAGGGGATCTCAAATATACAAAGAGGTGAATAATTCATAATAGTGGACAACCCTCTTAATTTCTGCTTGTTTTAATTTTCGTAGTAACTTATAAGGAATATATCAGTAACTCAAGAAGACAGCAATTACCTCGAAGCACTAATTTGTTTTCAGTAAGAATGTATCTGTAAATATCTAGATAAGTAGACTGAAAATTTTACCAGCAGTCATCATGCAGCAACTTCCTGAGCATCCTGGGAACACTGTAGTCTCTTTCTGATTACAGAGGGCTTTCATTTTCTTACTCGTAAATTTAGCATTGCACAGAATTTCTGAACTAAGTAAATAGTTTTCCACACTATTAGCTGCATGATGTAACACTGAGAAACAAGCTGGGTCTCTGGACATAAAAATACAGGTTCATTCACCCAATTGAGTTTTTTTTTCCCGCATGCAATATGTATGCAGTTAAAATATATTGTTCACAGACATTATTGTGTTTCACCAACTAACCTAAGTGAGCAAAAAATACTAATTGAGCCTTTAACAACTGAAGTATATTCTGAGAAATTGTCCCCTATTAACTCTGCAAGAACAGGAAATCTGTCCCCACAGATGATAAGAAAAACCAGTAGCTGTAGCTCTGACTGTTGGAGAGAAACTTATGTGTTCCCTGGAATGATTAATGCTCCTCATGAGTGAAAAAGCTTTTTCTTTTTGCCCAGATACCTGTTAAGACTTTCTCAACCCTTAGCACTTTTAAAGAGTATCAAGAGCTGTAAGCAAGCAGGATAGGATGAGACACCCATGCAAGTCACAGGAGAGCATGATGGAAAAAGAAAAGTGATTCAGCCACAGCTGCTAGGAGTACACCAGCATCACAGCTAACCCAAAGAGATTGTAGCCCCGATTAGGCTTAGTGCAGTAATGGAAAACCATCAGATTCATTCAGTATTCAAGGTAAGCAGCTGTATAACAATTTGTTTCACAACAAAAAGTTGACAGAACAAATCCAAAACAACTCTGTGTGCATGTTTACATGGGAAGCTATTGGCATCAGCAGTGCATTTGAAGGTGTGCTTCAAGTCCCTTATGCTTTTTGTAACATTTTCAAATTCATTGCTGTCTTCAAGATGACAGGAAATCCAGGTCTGCCTTCCTCCTGGGAGATCTTTATTCACAGACAAGTCAAAAACCCTTGACAAAAGGCAACCAAGGGAACTTGCTGACCTTTTAGCTGCCTGTCTAACATCAGTGCAAGTATTGCTTCCTGATAAAATGAGAAATTCAATTTAAGGGGAAACATAGCAGGTATTTGAGTAGGCTCTCATTTTATTTTGCTTCTTGGGCTGTCTCTCAAGCAGAAAACAAATGTAAATAAACAGGACTTCATTCTTCATTCCTGTGCAGTTACCAGAGCTAACAATGCTACGCACCAGGGTAACATCGTTCTTGCACCACAGTCCACTCTTCTGTCTGGTCTCTTGTTCACTAATTGATGTTTATCTCCCAGAATAAAACTGTCCTTTAGAAATCCTAGCTTTGTTGCATCCCATTATTTTTGTCCCTAATTTCAGGAAGACAGGACCCATGCATTGAAAACCCGTCATTAATACCACAGTTCTTTGGAAATTAGCTGATTCCTCAGTCATGGTTAACCAGAGTAAATTCCATAGTTTAGATGTCAGGTATAATGCCAGCATGCACAAAGCTTGCAGAGTTATTGAGGTAGTCTAGGTTGGTTCCCAACATGGCCAGTACCTTTCCTGTAGGAACCTTTGAGAGAGCTGGGACTGTTCAGCCTGGAGAAAGGAAGGCAGCTCAGGGGAATTTTATTAATGTATATAAACATTTAAAGTGAGGGTGCAAAGATGATGGAACCAGGATCTTTCAAGTGGTGCCCAGTGACAGAACCAGTTGCTATGGGCACAAACTGAAACACAGGTGGTTTCCTCTGATGGTAAGAAAACTTACTGCTAGGGATGACCAAGCTGGCACAGGTTTCCTGAGGAGTTGGCTGAGTCTCCATCCTTGGAGATATTCCATACCTCAGTAACTGGCTCTGCGTGGCCCTGCTTGAGCAAGCAAGCTGGACCAGATGACCTCTGGGGGTCTCCTCTAACCTCACTTCTTCTGTGATTATGTGATGCGTGCAGGTCATTTGAAGGCAGTAGATAATCTGGGTTCCTCCAAGGAGAAGAGGTGTCATTTTATACATAGGCAGAAAATTATTAGAGAATGGGTCTCCAATTCTGAGAAAGACTGAGAATAGCATTAAAGATGCTTGGATTCATACAGAGTAATTTGGAAATATCTCCCTGTTTTGTTCTGCCAGTATTTTTTTGGTTGGTTGGTTGGTTGGTTAGTTGGTTGGGTTTTTTTGCTTTTTGTGGGGTTTTCTTTGTCTTTAGTGTATTAACAATTAAAACCATTCCAGAGAAGGTACCTTCTCTGCTTTGGTGTGTACATAAGCATGTATTATTTTATGTGTATGTGGGATACAAACTATACAGAAGTTTCAAAACTAAATTCTCTGATGGTTGTAGAGAATAACGTATGGATGTAATTAAGTTGTGGTCTGTTTTGAAAACTAACACAAAAATATGGAAATGTTCAAGTACGAAGGTTAGCCTTAGAGATTTACGCATCAGGCTCGATTTGCACATATTTATTGCACATCTAACAATTTAGTAATATTTTCCTTCAAGTAATTAGCAATACTAATATCTGCTGTGAAGATGCATATGGAAATTGGGGTAACCAACAGTCAGTGGTCAAAGTCAACAAAGGAGCTGAAATCTATGTTCTTGTATTTTTCACTTTACCCTCTCAGTAAAACAGCGATGAATGTTGATTCATGAGTCCCAGAACTGCTCCCTGTGACACCACGAGGAAAATTAAAAATATTAGGAGTTACTTGTCCTTCACTCATGTCCACGGTAACAAACATTATCATACGTGTTCTGTATGTGCAGTCCTACAATGCTGAGTCCCTATCCTTCAGACTGAGCAGTGAAGATATTCTTTCCTTAGTATTTTAGCTATGTATTTCTGCCTTTTCTGCTTGGGCAGTAGGATAGGAAAGGGTTTATTTGAAGAGACTTTGTAAGAGGCAGGAAAAGGGCAAGAAATTTTGAAGAATGCTGTCTGTTCTGCATTGCTTCATTGATGATGTATCTTTGTCTAGTTGGTTGGGTTTTTGTTTGTGTTTTTTTTAAAGGGACTGTTTCAGTATACTGAAGATAACCCAAGGATATAAACCAATCCGATCTCACCAGCTGCTTCATATTCAGGCCATGCATCATACGAGGAATGAAACCTGCCCTCTCAGAACAGCAAAGAACAAAGAAAAGAACAAAGAAAAGGCAAAACAAATTGTCATAACAGATAAAAATGAGCCAGCTGCCTTTCTAGGGAAATTTGCCTCTTACATTTACATTTGCTTAAATGGTGCACTCTGTGCACTGCAGGGCATCCTCCTTCACTCACATATATGTATTCTGGTAGTGCCCATTAGCGTGCTTAAACTTTATTGCAGTTCTGTGTACAGGAAGCAGGGACTTTACCAGCAGGAGGCTGGAATGAAATGCAAACAGGTTATTTATTCAGATGTTCATATCACCTTCCAATATATTCATATGTGTAGATTAATCTCTTAAGTGCTCAGTACTAAGATTTTATGCTAACCAGCATAAATTCCAGCATAGTATTGCTTTTGGCTGCCTGTGGTTATGCTGCAAATCCACTGGATCATCTGAAGGAATTTATGTCTTTCCCAAGCATGAGCTGAAGGAAGTCTCCTCAAAGTCGTGATGGTTGATATCACCGCACTGTTCTTGAGTTCTGCATCAATGGAGTGGGAGCAGTCCAGTGGCCGTCAAAAAGAAAGCATTTTGTACTGTCTGGGGGCGCAACGGGTCATAGCAGTAGCTGCATTTCTGTGAAGAAGAATAATTATTGCTCTATTCTTAAAGAACATAGACATTTCCATGTGAAGTAAATACGTACTGTATAGCAAAGTTCCCTTGATGCTGCAAATCTTACTCTTCCTATGTCTCATTCTGCAAAAATTTCAACTTTTAAGGTACAGTAACAGTGCCGTTGAAAAATCTAAATTAAACCAATAGAAACTGTTTTCTAAACCTGACTGTGATATTCACCATCTGTGAGTTCAGAGGTAAAATGTGGCCTCAGAAAAAAGATGTCACACAGCAGTTTCTTTGTGACGTTAACCTCCAAGGATTCTAAGACATGGATGCATGAACTGGAATAAGGACAGTATAGTAAAGACTGAGAAAAGAGGGAAAAACAAGTGACTGCACAACATATTCTGAATTTAAGAGAGTGGGTGACAGGCACTTAATCACAGTGAATGGTGGCAAAGCTGGCATTCAGATGAATGCCGTATTTTATGTTGCACCTTTGTTCCTGAACACAGAAGATAATGGCTTATTCTGCTTTTTTAAAAAAAGGCTTATTTTGGGCTGCTCTATCTTCTTTCTTAACTACAGGTGCCACGATGCCACTTTGGTCCCAGCTGACTGCCAGGTGTCCAACAAATATAATCACCCCATAGCCAGGTTCTCTTTTTTTCACATTTGCTTCACCTGCCTTGAGGGAATTGCAAAGACACTGACCAGGTGAGACGTTTAACACTAGGAGGACACCTTGAAGTAAACCTGCAAAAGGATTTTTTCAGCACAACCTATCTGAAGCGAGTTTTCAGATCCATGATCATCAGGTGTCATCCTTGTCTAGGAGGTGACCTCTATAAGGTATGAAATACCTAAGTATGGCAATATAGGTGAGAAGGAAGTTAAGCAAATATGCCAGTTTGTTATAGCTTTAGAAAGGAAATTTTGCTTGTGTCTTGCTACAGCCACCAAGTGATGAGTAGTGATAGGTAAGGAGATATGCAGGGCTTACCCCTTTAAAGAAAAGAGCACTGCTCTTGGCATCAGAACAAAAAGAAAATGCACATTCCTAGCTTCCTGTCCCACGCAGTTCCCATGCCGTCCTAGTGCTTGTACAAAGGGGCAGGACCTGCCACTGTGCTGCCACAAGGAGCATCTGGCTTTGCAGAGAAAAAAAGTAATTTTGAGCGGACCTGTGCCAGCAGGTGCAATGCATCTGACAGCTCTCCTGCTGTAAAGAGTGTGTTGGGTTGGGTGGGGATTGAAATGAAAGTCTGTTCAGGAAGCTTTCAGCTGGCAGCTGATCCAGAGACCACTTTATTTTCAGTCTGGGGCGATGCTGAGAATGCTGGGTCTTGAGACCAGGGAGGCAAAGAAGATCTCTCAGGCTTCAGATCTTCCCCAAGCCCTCCCTTTCTCTGCACTTCGTAAAAAGCATGAGGGAATACCCTGGAGACAATTTACAGTCCAGTCATCTATGTAACCTACGGGATTCAACTAAATTTAGAGATAAATCAAGAGTAATCCAGTTGGTTTTTCACAGTTTGTCCCTGCAAAACTTGTCATTTCCTGAGTATATTTATTGCTTCTGAGTCTACTTCTGACAATGGATATCAATAAAGTGGACAGATTTATTATTTAAGTTTAAATCATATTTGATACAATTTGGTGGTTAATATTTTATTTTGTACCAACAGTTCATCTAGAAACACTACTTTTTCCTAATTTTTCCTTACACTTTGAAAATCTCTGCATCCAGCATAAAGAAAATGAACCATCTGTGTGCCTGCATGAAATCCTCTCTCTGGCAGTTCCCCTGGCTGAAGTGCAAGTTCTCTGTGGAGGAGACCCAGACAGCTACAGAGTATTGATCACAGATGAACAGACTACAGTAACAAATCTTAGGGATAGCTCACCATTTTTTTTCTGAAGACCTTTTCAAACCTTTCTCTAATCACTGGATAGAAAGATGTAAATTAAAGCAGCCAGTTCAGGCTTTGGAAATGCTTAGCAGGCAGGGTGCAGCAGGAGAACATGTAAGAGTTTGAATTATTGCAGGCTGCAACCTTCCACATTTACAGTCAAGTCATAATTTCTGGAAGTAAGCATAAATAAGAATTAAATATCTGCTAAGTCTTTTTCCTTCTGTCCTTTGATTACAGTTCTATTTTATTTATGACTCCCAAAAGAGAGCCAAACTTCTATTATGTGCCATTTCTTCTGTAAATTGTTGAAGAATCACAAAAATGAAATACTTCACAGCAGGTTTTTCCTCTATTGCTACCTGCCTGTGGTATTAGCTTGGTCCCTTTCCCAAAACACTCTTTAGTAGGTGATTTTTTTTTTTCTGGTAGGGAAGCATCTTATTATAGTTTGTCTGCCTCTTTCTGTGATTTTCTCTGAAGACAGGTGATTTAGCTGTACCAGGTATTTGATGCTTCTGCCACTTTCTGTGTTGCAACAGATTCATTGTTAGTACCTGAAATATATTTTAAAAAAATTATTAAAAACACACTCAAACTTTACATTAGCATATGGCAAGTTGTCTACTGAATACCGTTAAAGGCTACATAGAATTTCATGTTATTGGTCAAAGCAGCATTTTCTTGTCCCCATTACACATCTGAACCTTTTTTCCAGACTTCTCAGCTCTGATAGAAATGTTCCAGTCTCTCTTTATTTTTTGCCAGGTCATATTTATTTTTCCTTGTATCAACAGTCTCCTTAGAGAGCTGGTCTCACTCACAAGGTATTTATATCTAGCTGTATTTACAGAAGAGTCTTTTGTAACCTTGGCTTTTATTTTGGTAAACAATCCTAAAGATATAAGAAATGGTGCCATAGAGGGCATAAATATGAGAGGATGATATGTAAAACTTTAGAGGCCACTGTCTTCTCCAGCATTTTTAATTATTTATTTAATTCTTCCCCAAGCTGAGCACCCCTTTAAGTACTGCAAGCTTGGCTGGTAGTCCAGCCCATTTCTCTTATTTCTGTTATTTCACCTCTTGCACTGGTAGTGGTTGTTCTTGCAGCACATTATGTAACTTCTTGAACCAGTATAAAAACATTTCAGTAATTTCTCTTCAGCCACACTCAAATTCTTCAGTGAACTATATCCATCCCTCTAGTTGGTGCTTTTATCTACAAGACTTCTGCTATTATCCTTGGTATTCTGCATTTTCCTTATCATCCTGCTTTCTCTTCTTCTTTTTCATCTCCTGTTCTGTGCTTTTATACCCGAGGGTTTTTCGTTAAAACTAGGTTTGGAAAATACAATACTGTTTCACATTGTTTTAAAGTTCCTATCAGTCATGGTAGCATCCATTCTGAAAAGGCAGTGCCTCAGGGCCCAAGGACAGTCTGTCTGCCAAATAGGGGCACTTCTCTAGCAAGCAATTGTGCAGTTGACTTCCTTCCTCATCATGTTGTCCTTTCCTCTAGAAGATGTAATTTTGAGCAACTTTCCTGTTCATGCTTGATCTTTTCCCAGGGGAACTTGTACTGTCATTTGACCTGGTGGGAAAGCTAGCATTAGATCAGGATTGTCTCCCTATTTTATCTGTGCTCCTACATCGCATCTGTGCTCCTGGTGTTCAGTGACACTTACCTGGCACTTCTCAGGTGCTAGTCCAACCCTTTCATTTGCTGAAGGAGACAATGCCTGCTGGTGCCGGGATAGCATTTCTGTTCCATCCTTGCAAAGCTTGTCACAGCCCAGAGACCAATGTTCTTCACTGTCATAGCATTAAACCTCTTGACCATCGTCATTGGCTTGCATTTCTTGGGTACAAAAAAGGGTTATTCCCTGTCCCGTTCTCTTCTCCCGAGAGGCAGGAGCTCAGGAGTACAGGCAAGCACTGCAACCAAGCAGTCACACGGAGCAGGGCACAGCGGGCAGTTCCCACGGAGCAGTGCCGGCTGCCTGTGGGCGTGAGCCGGGTACTTGTCAGACACTTCCTGCAAAGGTAAAATGAGCACAGAAAAATCTCTACAGGAAGATTGTGTGTTTCAACCCCAGAACAAACTTCAGATTTGCAGCACAGCAACTGGGCTGACATGGGTTTTATTTTTAAGAATTCCTTACAAGTCTCTGTTTAGAACACTATTCACCCTTCTGACAGCAATGAATCTGGTGAGTATCTGAGTAGAGGCATCTAACTGTTTATAATTCTATCTAGTTAGTTCAGTCAGCCAAGTATAGTGACTCAATAACCAGCTTCAGTAATTTTTCTTTTTTAGCTCACATAGAAATTTTGTTTTTATTAATTGCGTGTTTATTGTTTCAGTACTCTTTCGAGAAGAAACTTATCCAATAAGTAGAGAAAAACCATTCCTAGGCAATATTCCCAAAACTCAGACAAAAAATAACTTTTTTGTAATCCTGAAAATACAAAACCCAATCCAACCAACCAAATAAACAGCAAACAAACAAACAACAACAACACCACCACCAAACAAAACCCCACCAGACAGGAATTTTATAGAGCCTTTATTTTACTATTTCTTACTTCCTGCCTGTTTCTGACATAATTTTGTTCTGACCTGTGTTATAACAAACTATTAATAACCAGGATGAGGTTAATTTTGCACAGGCTTATTTTGAAGATCTGGCCAGGCTGCAATGTCAAAAGGCAAATTGCTGCTTGAGCTTTTAGTTGCATCTATTAATTCCTCTTTCTTTTGTAGTAAGGCTTGTATATAGCTTTACATTAAAAAAAAATATTTAGTAATAGACATCTATGCAGGAAATACATTTTGTTAAGCACTGCTGTCCTCAGCATACAGCAGTGATAGGAGATGGCAGAGAAGGTAAGTTGCTCTCTAACACCTTATATCCTTATTCTGAGTCCATTATCCTGAATGCTGGAAAAGTCCGAACTGAGACCTCTTTGCCATCTGGCTGTCTTTCAACGTTTGCTCCTGCAACACCTATCTCCATTCTATTTATGGACTGAAGGGCACATATTGAGCTGGCTCATCACTTCACAAACTTTTCTCGTATCTGTGGAAATAGCAGTCTTCTGACCATAGACTCTGTGTACTTGCAACAGAAGTAATCCTAGCAATACATTTAATACATATTTGCAAAGAAAAGTGAAATCCAGAGAGATCCCTTCAATCTAGGGTACCTGTTGTTCACAAATTCAGAAAAACACCTGCAGCAGAGAATAATTCAAACATGAGCCCAAACAGGAAAGGCAAAAGATATCCTAGTGATTAGACACAGATCAACCTAAGCTGCACACAAAGGAGTTATTTCCACTTTTTTTCCATTAGTAGTATATTATCAATAAACCCACAAATAAAAGTATATCAGATTGTCATCAGCCTTTTCTTGACTCACTTTGAAAATATTCATCATCGAAATCTGTTTCTCACTCAAGCCCAGCTTTGGAAGTGATTCAAAAAGATTAAACAGAGTTCTCCCAGATCAGGCTTTATCATAGCAGACTGGTAGTGACACTCCCTCTTCTTCCTGTCTCTTGCTCTTAAATGTTTACATAAACGAATTTACTGCTCTAAGTTCTCATTAGCACTGCCAGTTTAGGGAAACACATTGCTTCTATTAAGGTGCAGGCTGTGCACATGTTCCTTTTGGGGGCTGGTGTAACAGCTTTTATAAGGATTGTGCCAGCGAAAGGAAAAGAGTATTAACATTCCTCTTTTCTTAGCCAAGAGATTTCCTCAAGATTTCTTCAGTGTGCTATTTGCAAAAAATGGCTCTAATGCAGCTGTTGCATCAGCCAAGTATTGTCTTCTTACAAGGGGTACTCTTTGTCTAGATATTCTGTGCTTCTATCTTGCACCAGTCTAATCCCACATCATACAAATCCCAGCCAGTCTTCCAAGTGTCAAAAGTCTACAGGTTCTCTCTGTGTTTGCCTTTTTGCATGCAATAATTTGTTCAGCACTGAACTGCTGCATAAAACTGCTGCATATTGTCTGTATAAAATATTCCTTTGCCTGTGTGGAATACAATGTGTTAGGGTCATTAAACTATCACCTTCAAATTACTAATATGTTGTTTTCATCCACTTCCTGTCTTCTCCTTACAAAAATAATTTTTGAACAATTTTACTCTGTAGTGGGTTTTATTATTCTAAACATCTGTGTTAGCTGCGTTGTGTCATGTAAACTTCCCAGCATTACTACATAATATTGTCCTCTGACAGAATCTTAATTTTTTTCTCTCACTTATAAAGTAAGCTGATAATTAAAAGCTGCATTTCTCCCTTAATAAGTTTTTCTGTTTATTTTTTTTTTAATTAAAATCATATGCAGCACTTAGACATTAATTATGTTTCTTAAATGGAAGGAAGTTATAGCACAAAGCACTGATTTGCAAATTAAAGTTTTCTAATATTATTGGACAAATGGGTCGTTAAATACAAAAAAGAGAAAGAAAATTTCATATCTTCAAAGGAATATTCTAAATAAGGACTTTAAAAAATTAACTGAGGGCTATTGGGAAAACACAGGGATTTTCAAAGTAGTTTTTTAATGGCATGTCAGATACTTTTAACAGTAATTGGTCTCAATTAGACGACAAGATAAGTTATTATTATTTTACTCCTTTTTAGTGTGTAACACTTAGGCAATGGTTTACATCAGAGGATCTTTGCTTTACTCACAGCAGAGAGCTCATCTTTCTGGATAAACGTCCAGTCCTTGTAAACAAGAAAATTCAGACTTGGGATGGGGGCCCAAAACACCTTGCCTCTCATCCCAGTATTGTCACTGGCCATTTTTCCACACACTCTCCAACATCAGACAGTGAACAGCTGTGTTACAGAGAGGAGTGTGTAAGCTGGACCACTTTGGCACAGAAGTGACAGACAGCTGGTGTAGCCTGGATGGGAAGACGGCACCATGATCCACTCAGGAGACTAAGGAAGGTAGGGGTAAGCCTGTATGTCCTGTGAATGACAAATACAGATTGAAGAGCAAGCCAGCAGCATCCAGTGCTACCAGTTCGTATAACACAGAAGATGTACTGTTCTTGCTCTTGGAGTCGGGGACCTCTCAAATCCCCTCTTACTGCATTGGCATTTCCTAGTGAAGCAAACTGGTAACGAACATGATGAACTGGCACTGGAAAATGCTAAATGGGTGAGATCCTTTGGTAAAATCTCATCACTGTGATTTAATTCCCTGGGTATGTCCAATGCTAGCATCATCTTTTGACCTCGAAAATGTTTTTTCAGGACCTGTGCTCCAGGAAGCTCTGGTTTAAGTGGTTACAGTTTGCTTTACTGACCAAATCAGGAATCCCATAGGGAAGTCTATGAAAAGAATGAGCTTCTATACTGAAAATGAAAGTAGATTATAAATTATTATATTATATTATATTATATTATATTTTACAATTTAGCAGTCGTGAAAAATTCTGTACACTCTTAAGCACCTAATCCCTCATTGCTCTGTACATATTTCACTTATGAAATTTCACCTGAACTCTCAAAATGTAAAATGCTACTAGACTTGTTTGCACTGTACTTAGGTAAAGACGAATCTGTTAGAAACCAAGTGATTTGTATGCTATGTACACACATTCGAGATCTGACACTCAACTTCTTACCTTGCAGTGATACCTGGCAGCTGAAATATCTTCCTGCCAGCCATGGGAAGTAAAAGCATTCCTTTTCCACTTTACACTGTTTTGTAGTTACCCCTGACTTTTGTTTTGGCTGTCCTTCCCTTTACCTTTTCCTTGTCTGGAAATCAAAAAAGGTATTTAGTTACCAAACCTTCTTCCTGCTTTCATATAATCTAAGAGCTGCCCCTCTAAGGATTTAAACCATACTTGTAGTTCCTGACTTAAGAAGACAGTAGCAGAGTTGAATCTGAAGTCTGAAAAGCACAGTCCCTTCTCAGGTTTTTCTCCCTGTTTGAGCAATATCAAGAGCTTTTCATTTTTTCTCTCTGTTGAGCGGTGTGAACACCTGAAGAGCAAATTGCTCCATCCCCAGTGCTGCAGTGAAGCTCTTATAAAGAGATACTGTAATATCAGCCTGTGAAGATGTTGAGAAGGCTGGCAGCCTCAGTGCTTTTAACATCCCTGCTCTGACATGAGGTGATGTACTAGCCGGCAAGCCTTCGGCTGCTGGGGGAAAATGTGCAGACGTCCTGAGAGATTAGATATGCCCATCTGAGCTTCAAAGAAATGGAAACTAAATGTGATTGAAACATGTCAAAGTCCTCAGCTTCTGTCCCTTTTCAGGAGACCTTGTCCTATACGTGTGCACTGACATTTCAGCCAGCTCAGGACACAGGCATGGGACCAGAAGGAGCAGCCCCCAGCGCTCCTTCTCCCCCTGCCCCACACGGCACTGCCAACCTGGAGCCTCGGCAGCATCGGCTTCGGCAGGGGCGCGAGGCAGTGCTGGACCCACAGGGAGATAAGGGCTGATGGATGGCGTGGATGGCCTGGGGGACGAGATAACGCTGGGATCTACCCAGCAAGTATGCAGTGGGAGGAGATGTTCCCTGCTACTGCCACAGCCCTATCTCCCACTGCTGTTTGGGAAGAAGTGAGGGCCTGACCCTGTATTTTTTGGTTTTCCACAAGAACATTTCCACCCTCTTGAAGAGAAAAATCCTACCTGGGAAAAAGGTTGGAAAGTGAGTTCATACTTTCAAAGGCCTTCCTGGCCTTCCTCACCCACACATGTACACCTTCGTCACACTCCTCTCATTCCTTGTCTTCCTGCTTGCTCAAGCATAAGGTCCCCAGTGACCACAAGTGTTTGGTAGGTTCAGTGCCACTTCTCACACAACTAATTTTACCTTTACTTGGTAATATGAAAATCTTCCATCACTGGTCTGGTGTTCCAATATCTTCAAGAGAAGACATAGGCTTTCAGTGTTTTATATCTAAGTCATTGCTGCAACTGGTAAAATTCAGTATAACCCAGCAGAAGAAGAGATGCTCTGTACTTCTTTCGAAAAAACAGTGCAAGATTTTTGAAATTGTATTTTCACCCTTTTTCCTTACACGACCTTGTTATATTAATAAAACCTCAAACCAAACTGATGAGTAATGCTTTGGATCTCACTAGTATGGTGTTGATAACGCTGCTGTCACAAAGATATCTGCAAAGATGAGTGTATTAGGGTTTTCTTAAAATGAAGTCAAAAAAGAAGGCGTTTTTAAAAATGTGAGGACATGGAATGCGGGAAATAAGAGCAGACCAAATTTACTGTCCTTTGAAGAGATTTTTAACATTATCAACTAAAGCCTGTTGATGTAGTCTTTTCGGGAGTGAAGTCTTTTCAGCAAATGAGTGTTTAATAATCCTCATGCTCTCATTTTTGTAATAATTTCAGTCTGATATTAAATATGACTTGTTCAGATGTCTCTTTGATACAAGGTATGTGTGTCAGTGTTTGGACAGAGAAAAATTGGATTCATATCTCTGTTATGCTTTCAAATTGCTAGGTCAGATTTGGGTCTCTGGCTGTAAATTCTTCAATTCTATTCTAAGTCAAAGGAATGTGACAGATTTAATACCTAGGATAAGTTATTAACTGCAATGATGCATAAACCAGTGGCACTTTCCAAAAAAGTAGTCTTTGCTGCTTCTGTTTTCTAAAGAAAAATTAAAATATAATCCTATTTCCTTGTTTCTTATAGTTCTTGCAAAAATTTTTCTTGATTAATCCATCAAGAACTTGAAACTGATGTGCCCATAAATACAATCTTCTGAGTTTTTTTTATTGCAGTAATATTTCTGTCGGGATTAGTCACCCTTTCAAAATCTTAAAAGCAAGAGGAATTCATACATGCACAAAGCATTGAAGAATCACTAGCTATAAACAGAAAGTGCCTGTATCCACCACGAACTGTTTATAGAAGACTAATATAGAATTACGGGCTGTGTGGAAAGAAATCAAGAAAGATTGGGAGAGTAGGGAACTTTGCCAGCCTGTGCATGTGCTCAGCTGAAAAATAGATAGAGTGACCTGTTGACTTTGTAAGACTGAAAACACTTGGATTTGCTTCTCCTGCAGGCTAGTGAGTTATGGTTGGCTCCATGCTTTACACATCAGCCTGGTTTACCCCTGCTGTTGTAGGGACTCTTGTATGGATCGTCAAGGTGGAAGCTGCGGTTCCTACACACAATTTTGCACTTGAGAGATATATTTTTCTAATTTTGCTAACGATCACTGTTCATGAGGAGAGGCTGTTACATTTCCCTCTTTAGGTATTGGATGATAATTTTTGGTGATTACCAAGGGCTTGGAGAAGGCAACCTACTATGCTTGTCAAGAAATAAGCTGTGTTTTTAAGGTATTAGAGAATTTGTCCCTGAGCAGCAGTCTAAAGAATCACTGGACTACTGTGAATGTCTGTACTTGGAGAAAGGTCTGTGGGAAAAACATATTAATTTTTATTACAAAAGCTAAACCAATAAGAAAAAAAGGAAACAAACAGGGTAGAACTCCAGCACACAAACCATATTTGGGAATTCTGATACATGAAATGATGCCATATCTCTCCACAGCTGGTATTTGGTTAATGTAAGCTAAAAAACAACTGCCATAGCTCACATTTCACATCCTGATATCCTCAATAATTGGCTAGAGCATTGTGCATATCATTATTGCCTGGTATCTTATTCTCTTCTCAGCTATTTGCATGACTAAGTTCAGAAATGAGCACATTTTTAATTTTTTTAATGAATAATATATTTTTTCAACCATTACATTACCTTCCCTTGTTGTTAAAAGGGTGGAACTGTGCTCCTAAGTTAATGCAAGAGAAGTAATTTAGAGTCTGGACTTGAACTGAGGGCTCCTATGTCCTGGATGAGCAGCATAGTTTCAGAATTTTATCTCTCATTTTGACTGTAAAATTTATCTTAAATCTGAGAAAAAAAAGTAATGTTTTTGTAAAAAGGTTGCATCTCAGTATTTGCTTTCAGAAAAAACTTAAACAGAAATGTTGTCATTTTGCCCTAACTAGATACGGATTGTAGTATATAGCACTGAGCAATTCTACAAGAAATGAGCTTTAATCTTTCCTGCTACAACTGCGGTGTTTTGGGAAAACTACCTACTAGGCCAGAGCCAAGAGAATTTAAAAAGTTGTCATGAAAGCCTGTGAGAATGAGCCTGGCTCGCCTGCAAAGGACAATTTTGCTTTTTAAGCAGAAGAATAATCACAGGACAGGTTTATAATGTATTTTCCTCCTAGGAGTACTCTCCTGATAGTCTTCACTGTGCCCATTCAGAAGCCGTGTTTAATAAGTATTAAATATTTACCCTGAGGTAGTACTGTAAGATCTAGCATGTCTTAGCTGCTACCCCACTAAGCACTAGGGACGAAGGCAAATGATTAGAGGATACTACTTCATATTTTTATGATCACCTTATTATATAATTTTAAACTTGCTTTTCAGGTTTTTTTCAATATTATGCAAAGTAATTTAATATATATATATACATGACTTCATCATGGCTAAGCGCTTGGGCCAAAGTGATAAATTATAGGAAATCTTGAAGCTGAGACTGCTGTGCTACCTTTAATTCACCATGTTGTGTCTAGTTGAAGCTGGGATCCCGAAGCAGTGGGGAACATTCTGTAACTATAAATCACTACCAGTCATGTGCACACTTATGTCCTCACTCTTATTTTGTTATGAGAATCACTTTTTGTTGTTTTAGGTACCCTTGGCATTTCTGATGGTTTATGAGTAGTTACTCTCATACCAAATTACGTGTTCTCTGTGACAGAGTGATCAGACACATTTTGTCTTTCACACATTATGCCAGGGTGTTGCACAGGGCACCATTTATTACTGGTGTCACTAGCACCCTGCCTCCAGCAGCCAGCATGAAAGTAGGAGATACACAGGGTGGTGGAAACAATTGCAAAGGTGTTTATTAGCATTGCTTTAATGTTTTTCATAACCAGAAATTGTAGCTGCTGTAAGGAGGTAATAGGTGGACTGCGGTTTGTAAGATGTGATAGAGATCTATCAGGGGGTTGACTTAGATGTAAAAGTCCATGAAATTCAAGAATGAGAATCACCACCCTGCTCATGGCAGCAGGGTTGGAACTAGATGATCTTCCAGGTGCCTTCCAGCCCCAGCAATTCTGTGATTCTGTGATATAAAAGGGAGTGCACAGTTCAGAAAATTGCTGCTAAGATCCTTCAACTGCTACTTCACACTGTGTGCAAAGCTACTGTGAAAAACTCGATCATTTGAAAGTTGTGGTTAGATTTTAAAGAGTAGGGGAAAATCCAATTATTTGGGAAGTAGAGCCAACTGAATTGAAATTAATTCTGTAAGTGCTGAGGTTCCAAATTCTGTTTTTTAGAAAAAATGAAGCATAACACAAGTCATATCTTTTAAAAAATGTTAAAATGGGCTTTCATTTCATATTTTTTTTGATGTATTGAAGGTAGTTTTCATGATGTCATCCACATAGTTTAAATAAACTGTTTGCATATAAGGTTAACAAGCTGCAGTGGTAGCAGGGTCTGTGTGGGATTATATTAGAATTAATTTGATCAATTACTTTAAGTTCCAGAGGTCTCCAGATGAGCCAGAAGGCAGCATAAGCAGTTTGGCAGATGAAGAATCAGTGCAGTCAACACATGCCGTGAAGGTAATGAACATCCTTTCAAACTTCATTTCTCACCCTGAGCAGAGAAGACAAGTAAGCCAAGACACTGCTGCTCAGAGCAGCCAAAATGATAACTATAAATAATCATAATAGAAAGCCCATGGCTTAAATGAAATGGGGAAGGATAAAATAAGTATTTTGCCATTAAAATGATGTTTCTAAACCTAGAATTTTCATTATGATTTGCCCTGGAGTACATGAAGTTTCCTCAACCTTGAGATGCAGCTTTTGAATTAAAAGATTGCTGAACATTTTCTTTTGATAAACTGCTCACAAGAAGAGGCTGTTATAAACAACATTTAGTCAAATCACGGGAAATTTTTATAATATTGTATTTAATTTCCACTACTGAACTGAAACCCAGGAGGATTGATTCTACTGGCCAGCTTTCATGGAAGAGAGTGACAGGCACACCTGTGAAAGGATGCCATGGGCTCAGTGATGTCTGGAGCTCATACTCCTGTCCACACAAAACTTCTGATAACTTATTAGACACTTTTAACCAGGCTAGATCTACAAAATAGGATCACAGATTTGAAATGCTCAACAAGAGCAAGCTGCCTGCAGTCCATGTCCTTAATCTGTTTCTTGCTGCTGAGAGAAATTTGTTATTGGCTTGAAATTTGTTAGTATCCAAGCATAATTAAAATCACACCTTACTGGAAATTGAAAAATTTGTGCAAAAAAACAAGTGCGAAAAAAGTAATCATTGCATTTCATTATATAGTCATGCACGGCATTATACATATACACTGTATTTTCTATCAGCTATATCTTCTTTCTTTTCCTGTCTCTCACTAATAACTTACCTGTATGAGCAAGCTTGATGTACTTAAAACAATCCATAGGAGCATGGATACCAAACATTGTGATTTTTTATTGACAAATATAATAATGTTGCTCTAAAAGAAGACTGTTTTATACTTAAATGCCTAAGTGTGGATCTAGAATGTTATGTTTTATTAATATGGTAACCTGCTATAAATTTTCATTTAACTGTAGGTGCACAGTTTCATGTTAAGTTGAAATTTTCAGGTGGTTTGTATGTGTTAAAAATATAAAGGTTAGGATTTGTCTTTCATATTATGCAAGATTAAGACAGAAGCTAATACAGTCTAAAAAATCTCTCCTCGTCTGATGCATCTGTTGGAAAGGAGAATTTAGTTTGACTATTTCCATACAACTTTTTTAAATGACAACCGTTAAAGGTAAGATGATGCCAAAATAAAGCAGATTAGCTCTGCTAAAAGATTTTAATCAGAATTGCCTATACCTTCACCTTCTTCTTTCAAAAAAATCTGTGACAGCAGTGTTTGCAACTCAGTAATTTTTTTTAACAGTATTTTGATAACTTTTCCTCTTATTGAAATAGCAAAGATAGTTAAATTCACTGCAAGCCACTCTGTTTTAATTTTTACATTTTAGATTCACAGTGTTACAGTATTTTCAATTTGTATGCATAAAAGCAGATTTCAATCGAGCAAGCTCTGATGGCCAGACGTCTGGTTTCTTTCACTTCTCAGAACAGTCTGTTATCCATACGCAGTTACTGCCAAGTGATTTGCTTCATGTTCATACCTTGGCATTTCTCAGTCATGCAGCCATTGCATTTTGTTACCTCCGAACAGAGATTCTGGGCAGAAATCCTGTAGTTCACTTGGCACATGGATTATTGTCGTGTAAGTTTTAATGTGCTCTGTAAAAGTAAAGATGGGGCCTATTAAAGAGTGCATTACCCCTGTCTTCTTCCTTCACATCTCCCACTGTTTTTTCAACAGCTCAAATAAATGCTCTTTCAGGCTTTTCCATTTGCAGCTCCTGAAAGAAGCAAGCTGTACATAGTGCAGACACAGCCGGCAGCGGGTGGCCATCAGGTTTACAGCAAACCAGGTCATTAAGACTTGCAGTTTGCAGGGAAAGCAGAAAATTTGGCATGTGCAATCAACACCCACAGTTCATTAAATGCCTCTCAGTTGTCATAGGTGATGTTGCCTGATAAGGGGGAGCAACCCACTGCAGTCAATTTTGATAACATTATTTCCCTATCAAAAATTTGGCTATTACAGTTATAATGAAATGTTGACAGTAGGTGATTTTAAATGTTTTCAGCATTCAGGTACTGGATCTTACTGCTCACAAGACACAGTTGCTTTCACCATGGCTTTTACTAGATAGGAAACTCTACCTTCACCCGGCGTCTGTAGCATTATTGGCTGTCAGATATGTTCCTTTTCTCTTGCTCTGTTTTATCTGGATACGTAACAATGCACATCTGAAGAAATGTTTATTGACTTCAGTGAGATTTAGAGTTTATATGCCTGGGAACACTCAAGAAAACTAATACAAATTAACTAAAGGTGTGAATTTAAAGTTGTGATTACTTTAACTGCATTATGTGCACATTCTCATTCAAAATTAAAGTGGCCCTAATTCAATTTAACTACATTTACTTCCAAAGTAAATTAATACATTCTAAATGAGAGTTGGCTACACAGGAATTTAAAGTGGTTCAGCCAATCTATTTTAAAAGTTAATTCAGATTGATTTTTCTGCATGTTCTAGACAAAACCATCAGGTCTTAAATGGAATGTGAAATCCTATTTCATTTAGGTGTATAGTCTAAAATGTTACTTGCTAGTTCCTCTAAGGATTATTCTGCATGTCTGCAGCCTATGCGTTATACCTAGAGATATTTTTTAAGGATCAAAATACTACTTTTGTCATGAGTTTCTCATTACTATTCCTTTGCAACAGTGGATTCCTACAGGTATGTCACTCAACCTCTCTGGACCTTAGATCAGCAGTATCTGAGTGTTTTTAAAAGAAATGCTTTTATGTCAGGCTTTGAAAGCTGTTGCAAGTCTTCAGAAGGAAGAGAAATTAACATATTATTACTATATCTTGAACCTGAACGAAACAAAACTCAGGGCCATAAAGAATATATAAGTAAAAGACGGCGTACCAGGCTGGCTTAGAGAAGTTATTGTGAACTTCATACAGTATACATATATACACACAGATCCAAGCTCCCCACAGATTAAAAAATAATGGCTATGGACTATAATGTGTAACAGCAGAGATACACATTAACTGCTGGGCTGCTGTTAATGTCACAAGCTTATTTACTGGCTCTTACAGCAGCAGAATAAAATGCAGCAAGAAAGATGATTGCAGATGATTCTTGTTAACAACCACCCCTATCAATACAGAAGTAGTTAATGGTATTTTCTTAGAGCATGATATCATGTAGTATGTTTTGCCTACTTATCAAATTCAGAGCAAGAGAAGAAAAATTAAAAAGCTGAAGCAAGCTGTATTCTTCCAGAGAGAAGCATTAGTATATCATTAGTTCACCATTAGCTCAAACAACCTCATTTGCTGATTGATTGATAGATGTACAGAAGAACAATATTTATGGTACGTATAACCTGCAAAGATAAATTAGAGGAAGACTTATGAAGTGCCTCAATGAGTTAGTATAACAAATTTTACTGGTGGTCAATAAAGATTCGTGCTCCTAACCTACTTGGTGGTTTTGATGAGAAAGGAAAGATATGCCTGCCTGTTAAAGTGCAGCTGTACCATATCCTAGTATACTGCTTTTAATTTAACTAAGGGTCCCTGGAGAACTTCTTTTCTGATAGCACACACCAAGACTGCCCTGATGCAATGACTGTTATTGTTATCAGTGTTTCTTCTATAAGGTTGATGTGGAAAAACTACCGCCATGCCTTCGTTTGATTGTGTAGTTGTGCCTGAAGAGAACAGTGTCTTAGAGAAATAGATTACTATTTAAATTAGGTTAAAAAAACATTTTGGGCTGTGAAAGTCAGGGGTAGGAAGAACTTTAGGATTTTCAAAATTTGAGTTATGAACGACTGGATAAGAATTCTTTAATTAATTTGCAACTGGAATAATTTGAATGCCTAAATGCATTCAATCTACATGCATGAATTTATTCATGCTTAATATGTCACAATTTTAACATCCGGCCTTGAAATCTTATCTTCTTCTTTTGGATCAGTTGGTATTTCAAAGAACTAAATGTACTAAATCTTCTAAAATCAAATAGAGAATGCCCAGCAAAGTGTCACAAGTTTAGATCTAAAGCAAGCTAAATCTTATCTTTCAACACAAGCCTGTCTAGAAGCCACACACAAATTTAAGCTCTCAGTGTGCTCAAGCTGCATCTTGCATCCAAAGTCAGTTCTTGTTGTTCAGAACTGCTTTTTCATGCTTACTTGTGGCTACTTATGGAAAGGATATTCAATATCTAAGGAACTTCCTACAACCCTTTTCAAAGTCTCATGAGAACAGAAAAAATAAATCTATCTTTGGAAAATTGTAATGATGACAAACCTGTTACTCACATTCATGTCATATTTTGTGTGCTACCCCAAAGCACTCCATGTTATACGTGCCTTCTCTAGAATTTGTTCTTATGTTGATAAGATGAGGATAATTTGATACACAATAAAACACATTGAACAAATGAAAAAGCTTTAGTCAACTATGGAGTGAATTGATTCAACTTTCTATTTGGTAAAGTCTATACAACATTTCTACCTGAATGTAAAAAGATTTCTCTGGAACTGCTGAATCAAAATAGTAATAAGAAGGGCATATTCACTGTAAATTTTAAACAGCAGCACCAACTCCATGACATAGAAAGTTTACTTAGCGTAATGTTGGTTACTTGATCTGCTAAGGGTACAGCTGATCAGTCAGTGTGGTCTGGTATTGAACATATTCTATATGTGTGCAAGCTGTAGTTAAGCTGGAATAAAACTGTCCAAAAAGGCTAAGATTAGAACTGTTTGTGAAACGAGCCTACAGCTCTGACTGTAAGAGTGCAAACAGGTTGGGGCTGGCTGGTTGGGGCTGGCAGGTTGCAGTCCTTTGCACAGGCACCTGGCAGTTCAGCAGTGGCAAAAAGGGCTCCCTGAGCTCTCCCTGAACAGTGCCTTGCTGTCTTAGTGTAAGGACCCTGCTTCAGTGCAAGGGTGTTGGTTTAAACCACTGCCACATACCGTGATTTATCAGATAAGAATACCTCATGGAACTGGGCTCGAGCTTATGTTGCATCTGCACAGCTAGTGTTGTCCCTGAGGGACAGGAATGAACACTACCTCCACTGCAGTCGGCACAAAGTAATATTATCTGACGTCATATGTGAAGTCCAGCTACAGAGCAAGTCATTAAAAACACCTAAATTAAGAATGAGGAACTCATTCTGATTAGGCTCAGGGAAAAACCTATAAAGCTACTAAACTCTGAATGTCTAGAAGACATTTTAATTCCTCCTATCTCTGTCATCTATGAGTAAAATTTAGGCCTAATTGCTATTATTCTATGACAAGAATTAATCAGTGACATAAAGATTCCTTACATCAGTAGTATGAGAGGAATCACTTGCTCCATTTGTGGCATCTTACCACTGAATTTTTTGCTTGAGTGAGTTTTGTAATTCTTTAATCATAAATGGATTTGGTGAGAACTCCTTGAAACAAGCAACTCTTTTAAGGTCACTTAGTCATCTGGGAGGTATGCACGTACATTGCACCACCAAGGAGTGTGTCCTTGTTTTGCCTTGGATTAAGTTAATTTTCTTCCTAGTAGCTGGTACAGTGCTGTGTTTTGGATTTAGCATGAGAATAGTGTTAACAATGTCATTGGTAAGTAGTGCTTACCCTAAACTAAGGACTTTTCAGCGTTCCCTGCTTTGGCACTGAGCTGCTGCATAAGAAGCTGGGAGGGGGCACAACCAGGACAGCTGATCTGAACTGGCCAAAAGGATATTCCATACCACAGAATGTTATGTCCAGTGTATAAACTGGGGACAGTTGGCCAGGAGACACTGAATTTAAGCTCAGCAGTCTCAAGCTGGGCCAGGGGAAGTTTAGGCTAGATATTAGAAAAAAATTCTCTACAGAAAGTATGGTTAAGCACTGTAATGGGCTGCCCAGGGAGGTGGTGGAGTCACTGTCCCTGGAAGTGTTTAAAATAAGAGGTGTAAAAAATGTGGCACTCAGTGCCATGGTTTTATTGATAAGGTGTTAGGTCATAAGTTGGACTTGATATCTCCAAGGTCTTTTCCAACCTAGCCAATTCTGCAATTCCATGGCTCAGGGATGGTCTGCGCATCAGTCAGCAAGTGGTGAGCATTTTATTGTGCATCACTTCTTTCTCTTGAGTTTTATTCCTCTTCCCCTCTCCTTTTTTTTACTACTATTACTACTACTATCATTAGTATTAATATTATATTGTATTTCATTTCAATTACTAAACTGTTTTTATCTTAACATGCAATCTAAGTGCAAGTATAGCATGGTAAGTTCTTCTCCAGCAGAAATCACAGCACCTGTTTAAGTTTTCTTGCAGGGTTTCAAGCTCTTTTTTTCAAGTTTTAAAGTTGGCGGCAGATTAGTTTTGATTATCCTTTTAAGAGTTTTCAGGATGGAATGAGTCATTTCCACAGAGTAGTACAGAAGTCCTTCTGATAGCAGCTTCTGTAACAACCAGGTATCTTCTGTATGGGTCACAGCAAATCTTCCGTATAGGTACCTTCAGTACTTTGGGTGCCCAGTCACAGGTAACAACTCACAGCTCTTTTGGCCCTTGATGGGTACAGCATAGAAGGACATCCACTGCCTTAAGACATTTACAGATCAGGACAGGAAATAATAGGCAATATAAACAAATGGAACAGGCTAACAAAGTAGTAGAGTAGACCTGGTATACATGAAATAGTTCAACAGAAATAGAAACATTAAAAATCTGTATTTCTAAAGGACTTAGTGACATCAAAAAACCTCTGAGTGTCAAGGGGCCAGTGCTGCAGTATACAGAATTCCTGGCCAAAAAAAGGATAAAGGACTAGCTCTGAGGAAGACCAGACTTTATTAAACCTGCATTTTTCTTTGAGGTATTGTAGCACCACTCTCCATCTTCCATTCTGTTAAAAAGCCTGATTTATTCTTTACATCCCTTCAGTCATTCACACACAGACAAAAGTTCTTACATGTTGGGAACCAAAACTTCCCTGTACTGATTTTTAGTATGATTCAAAACTCATTCAGTGTATCCATACAAACAAGCACCACTAGAAAAACAGAATTAAATTATAGTCCCTAGCATCTGTGTTTCACATACACAGAGAATTGTTTAATAATGCAACCCTATTGATCAAAACAGCATCTTATCTGAGCATTGAAAGCGACTTCTGGAATTTCAAAGACATTCCTAATCCAGATGTACATCTTCTGACTTTTTAGGCTTCAGTATTAACTGAAAGAACAATCCAGTGTTTTTCTTTTTTCTTTAGCAGCAGACGTGCAAATTTATTTTATTCTTCTTTAAAAGCATAGATTGATTTTGTTCAACTTTTAAAGAAAAATTGACTACTCCTCAGAAAACAGCATATTCCAGCCTAAAAGGTAAGAATTTGATACTGTTGCAGGGAAAAATACACCTCAAATTAAAGGCCGCTAAGTAATTCATTTGACCTAGAAGAATTCCCGCTTGAAGATGTTTTATTCCCAGGCAAGGGAATAAAAATTTGCATCTGCTAAATACAGAACAGGCTTGGAAGGTTACCCATATTATTTCAAGGACTAGATAGTCAGTTCTAAATCCTTGACTGTGTCTGAAGAACACCTTAGTGTTTCAAAGGAGCTGGTAGTCTCATTAAAGTGGTGCCTGCATTTCAGCATTTTTGATCAGGCACTTAACTGTCTTCCGATATTTTCTGAGGCTGACTCAGCTTTTAGCAGATTTAAGAGATGAACACGGTAGTCAAAGATTCTGGGCACAAACAGTGGCCATCCTTGTGTGCCATTAACCAAACAGAGCCCAACACCAGAGTTACTCCACTGGCTCTGTGCTGCCAGATGCTGCTTGTACTGGGGCACTCTGCCTGTGCCTTTAGGAAGCCGTCTGCACTGGGCTGGAGCAATAAAGACATGTGCTGTAAAGGAGACATGTTCTCTCATGCTTAGTCTTGCTCACTTGACTGTAAGACCTTTTAGATGGAGCCAAAACAAATGGTGTTTATATATGACTTAACACAGTGGGCTCCCAGCGGATGACATGGGCTCGTATTTGCTATTGCATTACAAAATATCAAGAAGCTATTGCGCTATGTCATTATTATTCAGTGCATGCCAGAAAGTGCAAATGGTGTTTTTGAAAAGCCTCCAGAAAAAGTTAATCTAGGTCTGTAGTTTTGCAGTGTAATGAATAGTCACTTTCCAGCCAGTCAGAATTCTAATTACAGCTCACTGCAAAGAGACAAATGAATTTATCTGCAGTCTCAGTTTGCAGTGCATGCACACACATGCACAATGAAGTACATGATGAATGATGATGAATCCATGATCCCTTCTATATTCCTTTCTCAAAGCACAGGATTTGATATCTGTTCAAAGCACAAAAGAAAGGATAAACAATCATCAGTCATTTTTAACAAGAGAAGTTTAGTAAAGGGAAGCAAACAAAATCTGTCTTCAGTTTATGCTACCCATAAGAAACAAATTCAAGTGCTGAGCTTTTGAGGGAAAGCAACGAGAAAAAACAACCCTTAGGTACAAAAAACCCAAACCAAAACATAACAAAAAATCACGCCCCTATGAAAACAACCCAAAACCAAAACCAAAAAGAAGAGAACCTAAACAAACAAACAAACACCCTCCACACCTTGACTGAGTAAATTTGGAGTAGGAAAAATGGAAAAATAGATTAAAGAGACAATCACTTTGCTGCACTCTCCATGAACCAGAGACCTGGACAAAATAACCTGTTAGTTCCTAAACCACCACTCCCTGTGTTTGAGAAGGACATCCTAAAGATACCAGAATGACCTCTGTGAGTATGGGTGGAGTGACCTCTCTGCCCAGTGTGAGCATTCCTCTGTGAGCATTCCAGCGGTGGCTGCCTCACACCAGGATTACTCCTCACTCGGTAGCAGTCAGTGAATTCAGACTGAAGTATTTTGACAGGTAAGAGGATAGATACCATGGCACAAAGCCATAGTACCAGTGCTGAAGAGAGAGGGGAGAGGCTTTGCCAAAATATACTCCCTCAAAGGTAGCTGCTTGCTGTAATCACACATCATTTATTGAGTATGAAAGACAGTCTGATACAGGCAGGGTGCAATGACCTTGCAATTCATTTCACTTTTCTTTGTCACAGACAAGACACAGCTGGATCAGACCAAGGTTCTTACCCGCTATCTGACCAATACGTGCTTTTTTTCCCCCCTGCCTAGCATTAGTTTTCCTTATACAAACCAATTAGGAGAAATTCCTCTTCAGAAGTTAGCAATTCAGATAGAGTGCAGGTGTTTACGCTGACCCAGCTCAACTGCTCACTGCTGAATCTGTCCAGAGCACTATCCAGTATGTCGGTGCTCTCCAGACACCAAAGGGACCTTGCAGACCTTACCTGTGCTCGCCCAGAGTGGAAGGGGAGACCACCAGGACTTCTCCCAGGGCTGTTCCAAATACTGCTTGTCCTTGCGTGGTGCATCACGGCATTTATCAGCCTGGTTGGGTGGAAAAATAGTGTTGAGGTTTTTTTCAGATAGCACTTCAGGAACATCTTAGTGTATCAGCCTGAGTTTCTCATTACTGGAATGTACAGGCCTTATTAAATACATCTGTGCAATTCCACGTATCACATGGTTTTCCTGAGTTTTAACAGGTTCATTAGTTTTGTGACAGACAACATTACTACATATAAGATATTTACACAGAATAAGATGGAACACGTATAAAAATATTAACCTTGTTAGGCAGCTCCATGTTTTAGATGTTGCCCAGTGTCTGAGTTCTTCTCTTATCTGCAGGTCCTTTTCTTTAAGTAATTAAAGGTATTTTGTTGACGTTAAAAGGCTTGAAGGCTTGAATGTCATGGTTTAAAATTATACATTCACGTCCTTTCACTGCACCCAAATTCTCTTTCAGTCTTCTCATAGCATACAAACTGTGCCATACTCCCTGGAAACTTGACTGATTTCTTTGAACTCTAGACAACCAGGATAAGTATATTGTTGACATATAAGCAGATAAGAGGATGTGGGCAAATTTTGGCAGGTGACCACCTAGTGACATGACAAATGTGCTGCTTTCAAGCCATGTGCCATAAACCAGCATGAATGCACTGCCTTTTTTTAATCCATAGCATACATTTTGCATAGATGGGACAGTTAGGAGATCTGTTCTTATAAAATAGATACGCTGTAGGTAGTAAATATGTATTTCTTTCGTTAATGGGTTTACCTGCAGAAAGTCACTAAGTCTTAACGCACGTATTTGCTGAGGATCAGCAATGTGTATTCATTCAGTAGACTCTGAGTACTCCTGTGGCAAATATCCCTTTGTTCCAGCTATACTGTAATACTTTTTTTTTCTTTATTTCTCCTAATTAATATTCAGACAGCGCTCACTGTTATTTTCACAGGAAAGCAATGCATTATTTCATTTTGGCTAATCAGATCTTCTCCATTTGTTACTCTTTTCTCTTCGTGTTTTATAGAGCAACAATATGTTTTACATCTGCTTGCCTGATCTCTTGCTTTGAGGTAAAAAAATTCATAGTGCAAAATGCAGATCAAGAATTTTTCCTCATAAATGAAATGAAAGCAAAATATTCACCGCTGTAGTACTTTTACAAATCAAAGGGTAGGAGAAGGATTTAGGATTCTCTCTGATGAAAAAAAGAAGAAAGACTATAGAGAGTACTAAGAGTCCTTGGATACAGCCACAGAAGGCAAAGGCAAACAAGGTAAGAAAAATGTTGTGTATGCCCCCAAGTCTTTGCAACATTTACTCCCAGGCACTTGGGATGCTGTTAAACAGTAACACCTGATGGTGATTTTACAAGAGCAAAAGCAGACAATCTTCAATACTAGTAGAGCTAGCCAAGCACTTCTGAATTCCCCACTGAGCTGGGATCCAGTCAGTTTAAGAAAGGGTTCTCACAGGCACCACATGGTGGCTCTGGCAGAACTCAGCCTATAGGTTCCTCCTGAGTCCCTTCTGTATTTCATAACACTTAAAGTCACACAAGGAGATATCATGGTCAAAGAACTGGAAAACAAATCCAATTTGATATAATATGGCTGGGGAAAATCAGCTCATGAAAACCAAATCTGACACTACTGTTTGGACTTCCCATTCCTCTGGGAATTATAATGTAACAGTTTTCTTCATAGCCTTTAGGCCATCAATGAAGGAAGTCTTCGAGATTTTTACTATTTGCACAAGATAAAACATAGCAAGTTCATCTATTTCCCCGTGGTGCCCAATGCGAAAATGATGGCGCTGATCTCCAAACTGAATTTTAATATCAACAAACTAAATCCTGATTCACAGACACTGCTGGTGTAAATGTCCTGAAGTACAGTCCATGTCAACTCATAGAACTTCTTGGAGAAAAACTCATTAAAAATTCGATTTCTAGCTGCTTTCTGGTGAACCAGCTTATTAGTTTCTTCAGTGAAGCCTTAGACTCCAATATTTCTCTTCATCTCTGTTTCAGCCCATACATCAATAGACCTTCTGGAACGTATGCTGTGAAGGCGCATAAGGCTAGTGAGAACCCTTTTCCAGCATCAAAGCTGGCTACCAGCTCTCGAACAAATGGGAGCCCCTGCATATAAATGGAATTCCTGTGAAATTTTTAATCATGGAAACATAATTTTTAAATTTTTTTTTAATTCGTCATCTTCAAGGATCTATGTGCTTTCTCTCTGGTCCTATCAGAGTCTCCTGTTGCTGTAGCTCACTTTTCTTGCCACAGAAGAGAAATGTACCTTGCATAACCCGCAATATTTTGTGGGTATTTCCCATATTCCACACTGAAATGGACAGTTGCCACCCAAACAATTGCTCATTCAACAGCAACAACTACAAATCAACATAGCTCTTCCATTTATACAAGCGAATGTCACACTACAAGACACTGTGCATGCATTAAACTCTCTCTTCTTCCATATTTTCAGGGCAAAGGGGTCTTTGCTATCAGGCATTCAGAAATTCAAAAGGCTTTTCAACTTTTTAAATTCTTTTTCTTGCAAATACAGTATAAGATTAAACAAAAAAGTCCAAGCCTCATGAGTTGTATTATAAAAAACCCAGTGCTTAACATTCCCTCTTTGAGCACAAGCTTGTTTTAGTTCTTTTTCATTTTAATCATGATTTATAAACTGGAGTTTCACAATCCAGCTGCTAGCATTGGGTATCCATTCCAGAGCAGCACTTGAATGGAGAGCAGTCCAGCTGTAGCAGAGGAAGTTATTGGTTTCCCCAGCTGGTCCGAAACATGACAATGACACTGGCTGCAGAATAATGTAGATACAGCGACAGATACTGAAAGATCAGAAGAAAGGAGGGAAAAAGAATCACAAAGGAGGTTGAAAATTGAAAAAAAACACTGCAAAAATTTGTATTATTGAAATCCAAATTTAGCATAACTAAACAGTTTTGATAAATCATGGGTGGCCCGTATTGCATCATCATGGAGTGTAGAATGTTATGATTCTATTCTCCAGGCATTTTTCATTAATTTTACAAACTATTCTGTTTTGCAGAGTTATTTTCTGCCTTCAGGTTTACACTGTGTATAAGAGCCTTCCAAGAAACGGGCTGGATTTTTCCCTAGAAATTTTTTCCAACACATCAGATTCCCATAAGTACATAGGTGGGAGGTCAGCCATCACTTTTGGCCTGGATTTCAGTCATGCTACTGGCATCAGATCCATCCTGAAAGAGTAGAGAAGGGAATCTGATGTCCAGAGGAAACCACAAGCAGCTGCCAAGAAGTGAGGGAGGGGAATGAGCTGCTTGGATACAACATTGGATACTCATTGTGTACTCACTCTACTCACTGTACTCATTGTGATACACAGCATGTCCAGACCACAACATAAATTCAACCAGAGTAGGGAAAAATGGACTGGGAATGTCTTGAGATGATTATCAATGATTACCAGCATCATTTCTGTGCTTATTGCATTTCCATTTTCTTCAGTGAAAAGATACTGTACTTCTGACGGCTTTTCTATAGCAAGTCATTTCACTGAGTTCTCTTTGCACCATCATCTGTGAAGATAACAGAAAATAAGGGCAAGGAAAGATGAAGCTAGAAAACAAAAATTCTAGAAAAATAATCTGTAAAATAGCATAAGGAGTAAAAGGAAAACAAAATGCACACTTAACAGAGCAAAATGTTGGAAGGCAGACAGGGAGGATCACCATATTGTCCCAGCTGCTGTTAAGGACTTTTCCCTCTACCTTTAAATTTTCATATCAGTTTGCTTCAATAATCAGAATGAAAAACAAAAAATTGTAAGTTTTAAAAATTGACCTGTGCATATTGTCAGATAGGAGACAGACAAACATAAGGCAGTGCCATGAACCAGAAGTTTCTTGAGGTCCATTCCAACTCCATCTCCTACGATCCCACGATAAGGCAGAGTGTTATCAGACAGATACCTAACTGACAAAAGTAACTGATCATGTAGAACAAATGTGAGAGATGAGATAATTTTTTAAAGAATTCTTAAGAAAATACTGTACAGGATTTATATTGTGACAGAATGATCTAAGTGATTTTGGTTTATGTTTCAGGATTACTATTTGCTTCACGTGAACTGGAACACTTGTTTCTGTTGGATGCTTCCCTTTTTAAAAAATCCCCTGTGGCTTCTTTTTCAGATATAAATAAAATTGAAAAAAATATGTGAAGTGTGGATGAAGGAGGAAAAACACCAGATCCAGACTCCCTGGTACCATTCACTGGCACCAGATGCCAAACACAACAAGTAAGTTTTACAAGCATTACCGAATAGTCACCTTTCTCATGAAAACTCTGAAGCTAGAAAAAAATGACAGTTTAATTCTGTGTCTCTTGATAAGCACTTTTCAACAATCCATAAAATGTGGGTATCTCCAACATAATGACAGAAAATCAGTGCTTGCTCTTGCATTTATAGCTACAGTCTCAAACTAAGCATACCCTGCAGAAGTTATGTAGGTCTCGTATTAAGAGATGGCACCTTGCCACCTAGAATGAAGAAAGTGACCCAATCTGCTTCCTATTCTAAGGCCACATATACATAGACCACTCACGAAAAACATTGTTCAAAATACTGTGCAGTGTCTCTTGAAAGAGTTGGTTCATATATCATCAACACTGCACATATTAGAAAGTTTTCTTATTATCTGCCCAAAACTTTCCCATATGCAGATAAGACTTTACTTCTTACCACATTATGAGGGAAATGCAAGATTGTTGACCGTCACTTCTCTTTACACCATTCTTTAAAACTTCTCATATATTAGATTAATATCACGTCCTTCATTGCTTCCTCAGCTTTTCCTCAGAGATCATGTTTTAAATTTTTTTTTCCTTTCTGTTGCTGTTCCTTGAAGTACGTTTAGCTACCTTACATCTTTTTTGCTGTCCTCTGCAGACACACAATATTCTTGGCCTGACGCCTAAATATTAAGTAAAAAAAAATAAAAATCTTTTTCTCATGCCTTATGTAAAATGCTGCTCTTAATAACCCCATAATGAAAGTCACCTATTTTGCAGATGATATTTTGTTTTCTAATTGGTTAGTTCTTGTTTTGCTTTTGTGTATTTCGTATTTTCTTCCTGATTGATAGAATTTTTTAAATTCTAGAAGACAATTTTCAAGCTCTTTAATTTAATAATTTAATCCTTTTTCAGTCTTTCACTTATCTATAAGTGCAAAGTTTTTAAGCCTGAATCTGTTTCATCAACTAAATCACATTTGAAGGACTGACCAAGACCTGTGCTATCACCTTTATGCCATCATAGCATTTTGGCTGTGAGGCACTGACTATTCCTTTTTGATATGGCTTCTTGACTCCCTGTTGTGGTAGATGAATGAGACAACAACTTCCTACCAGTTTTGGATAGCTTTTCTGGGAAGCAGATGTGTCTTTGAAAATGCACATTATGGTAATTACTCAAAGTTATCAAGGGAGATGGTTTTTCTAAAGACAAAAAGTACTTAGGGTTTTGGTTCAGTAACGTGCAATGGCTTGATCCAGTAGATTTGTATTTCTAACTATTGAAAATGATTTCTAACTCCTTTTTTCATTTGTATATTCCTCATCTTCTTGGATGGACAATGCAAGATGTACTTTTTACCTGTCTAAGAGGTGCACGGATTTTATTACATTTTTTTGCAGTACATCTCTGTGACTTTTGTTACCCACTTTGTGAGAAGGCCAAACACAGGCTCCAGTCACATTACTTTCACAGTAAGTTTTGATGCACATTGTTCTCTGCCAGTGTAGCTACTTGATCAATACAGAGAAATGCTAATCCCTGCACAACTGAGGTTGGAATTTACCACCAGAGGGAGTCTACCTAGCACCACATGTAGAACAAAATACACTCTGATTTCACAATTTCAGACAATAAATTTTACGAGAAAGTCTGAGAATAGAAAATATAATAACATGAGTGGCAACCTCGAAGTATGGTCTGAATATAAACTGTGTTACCAAGTGTAGTTTAAACACCTCTGTTAGAAAAGAAAGTTGATGTATCTTAAATTACTGAACTAAGGAAGTAACCTGCTGCTTGTGCCAGCTTTGACATAAATGTCTGATAAAAATGAAAGCCAATACATTGTTTTTCTTTGAGAAAGAATAATATAAGATCCTTTGACTGAGACCAGTTAATTTTTCCAGAAGTAACATGCTCATCTAAAATAATAGGTTCCATGTCAACACACAGATTTAGCAAAAAGAAATATATTGTGGGAAATAGCTTAGAGCTATTATAAGAGAACAAAAAGGTCACTAGCACAAAATAGCGTTTTCTTCATTTTTTTATACTCTGGTTAAAACATAGTATGGGAATTTCCTAATGCTGATGGTTTATGTTCAAGATCTCTTAAGAGAAGTGGCTTTGAAACAACATTTGCTCTCTAAACCAGAAAACTCATAATGCATTCTCATCATTCTGAAGTCATAATTACAAAGCCACTAACATTTTCCATTTGATTTTTTTTTGAATATTCTAATACTTGGATCTAATAAGCAGCACAATGTCAGCATTTAAGTATTCTGTCAGAACATCAGAGATGACTATAATTTCCTTTGTTTTAAAAGGCTTAAGTAAAAATGTATAAGCCTCTAAAAAAAGTTGGAGGACTTTATCCCATGTAATATTCAAACAGGTTACACTGATAATGACCTTAGCTCAGCATACATAAGTTGTTTAGATCATATAGAAGACATATTATACATATTTTTAATTCTACCCTGAACCCCACACTGTATATGCAAAAACTAAACAAATAATCATATCTTTATATGCTTCTCTATGTTCTCATTGGCAGCTTTCAAGACACCTCCTGAATGCTCCAGCTGTACCCTCAGTATCCCATAAATACAGGCGCGAGAATTCACAGCACCTCAAGATACACCACTCCTCCTCAATCCCCATCCACTCATCTGTGCTGGAGGATCTTGGGTATGTGAAGTAAATTTTTAGATAACAAAGCATGAAACCAGTGTCACTGCATGTGTGTGCAAAACAGAGGTGTATGTGTTGCCTTTCTAAGCATGCTGCTGACAAAACTTAGCATAATGTAGGATCAGAGCAACAGCCACAACAAAAAAAATTATGGTCTTACCCCGACCACTAAAAAAATTTTTCTCCAAAATGAATATAGGGTAAATCTTTCAGATTTCAACAACTGGATCATTTATATTTTAAAACTTGAAGACTAATTAATCTTATAGATATTTAAGCTGGTTTTGCTGGGGGTGAAAATACACCATATGAATGTCTTCTCTGAAAATTTCAACTACTATGTCTAGATCCAGATTTTAGTACTGAGTCAGATCTATTTAATTTTTAAAGTTCTAAAGGTAATGCAACTGAACAATAGTTCAATCATTATGTATGATGTAAAAAATATTCTCTAAACATGAATCTTGATTCTTAACAATTGTGCCACCATCATCATGTTTTCTTCACATCTACTCATGTGTGCTATTCATTACTTAATTGCCATACAAGAACTATATAATACTTTTAGTCCTGTGTCTCTGTCACCAAGTACAAGAGAGTGTTGTTTTCACCTGAGACAAAATCAGTCAGGCTTTTCAGAGTGCAAACTCAGCTGGGTCCTGCCTGGGCTGCCAAATCGCTTCTGACTGTGCCTCTCAACAGTCTGGTTCAGCCAACAATAACTCCCATAGGGCAGGGCAACAAAAAACAGGGTTCGAGTGGATCCTCTGCTAACACAGTAGGAACTGGGCCAAACTTAAGCTTGAGCCACGTGACACATTTGCCCAGAGGAGGTACTGATTCCAGCCCATGCCTTGAACTGCTGGTTGCCACCAAGTGATTCTCAGCATGTGGATCTTATTTGTTTGACCATTCATGTGATGGCTTCCAACAGCGATCACTTCCACTGGCACAGCAGGCAGGTCCACTGAGGCAAGTGTCCAGAGACAGCTCCCAGGCAAGCAGCTGGGGAAATGGTTTTGTAACACCTTAGATATCAACACCTCTTGGAAAAAAAAAGGCTTCAAAACAGTACATATTTTGTAGTAACTCAGTTGGTCTATGAAGAGGAAGGTGTGTATGTTTCTCGGAAGAAAGTATTCAAAATACTTCAAGGATTCCAAATATATTAAAAAAATTAATTCCATGGACTGGTTGTGTTTGTTGTTCTGCATAAATCAGCATGTCAGCTGTTTCTGATCTATATTCCTAGAATCAGGCAGGAAGTGGGAGGCTGCTCTTCCTTCTTCCATTTTAATCTTAGAACGGCAAAAAAAGGAGGAACTGAGACACCAGTCCACTGTCTTCATATTATTGTGCCAGTACACTAGCAACCACAGGAAGAGAACTTAGAGATCTCCTGGACAAACTTTTTTTGTTTTAACTAAATGTTTTTATTTTTCTCAAGTATTTACATTTGTTTCTCTTTTGGCTTATACATATGTATAGAATACACACATTGATAGATAGATATACACTGATAGACATATTTAGTACACCAAAAGAGTATATATAGATCTTTAGATAGTGAATATACTTAGTGTGTGCATGTATATATATATATATATATACTCAAATGAGAATATATATAGTCTCTATACACTACAAATATAGACTACACACTATATAAAAGTACTTTGCCTGTATGCAGTGATATGTATTTACCTCCCCATCCTTTTGCTCTCTATGTATTGGTTTATAGTGGCTTTTTCCATGTGGATATGCGTATTTTGTAAAAGACTTAAGATCAAAGCTAAAATGTAGCTGGTGTCAAAGACATCTACCTCAGTTACCCAAGGAATGGACAAAAGGTAAGGGAAGATTTTCTATAAGTTTTCTGTATGGTCAGTTGAAAGAGGTACAAGAGATAGGTGGGGTGATCTAGAGTATATTGGAATTCCTCTTTGAAGGTATGTATCTCCTAACTAAATGGGGAACATTAAAATGAGGACGCTTACATTACAGGAAATTCAATATTGTGCTTAAAAATAGTTAAGCAAAAGCTCCTTACTACCTGTCTTTATCTGAAAGGGAAAATATACCTACAATAGAATGAGTTTTCTTATGGTAGTGTTGGGTTTTTTTAAGGAGGACTGGTTAGTTGAAGTTAAAACAATCCCACTATGTGCTACTCTGGAATACTCACGCTTAATTTTACTGGTATCGCTTTCAGTTTACGCAAATATTATTCCTAAGAAGATTCCTAAGCAGATTCCAAATATTATTCCTAAGCAGAGATTTCATTAATTATCTTACTGGCAAATCATATTTGTAAACTCTATTACTGAAATGAGATGCTTGACACCCTGTTTTTTGATATATGCAAAACTAAATTAATCAATGTAATTAAAATATATTGTAGGATACAATGTAAAATTGATAAACGACTAGAAAGCCACATGCTCTTTCTGTAGCTAAATTTGTAGTTTATGCAAGTCAAGCATTTTAAAAAATCCCTTCTAAGATATCAATTTAATTTCAATGGTTTGTAACTGAAGTGCCTGTCTCTTTATCAGTGGATTCCTCCTATCTTATGACTGCATCCTCCCCTAAGAACTTCACTGAGATCTTGAAGTTATTTTGTTATGAAGGAATTCGAAAATGTGTTTATTAACTTATTTAAACACTACGTTGATTGCTTTCTCAACACTCTTGAGAGATTAATCTTTTTTTTTCTTACTCTGTCTTTAGCATCTGTTATCGCTTGAAGTACAAGCTTGAAGGAAATAGATTTTTCAAAGCCCAAATTTATGCCTCCAGAGGATAAAATTAGCCAGAGCATAGTGAAATAAAATTTGTCAAAGGGGAATTATGTTGCAAAGCCAGAGTTTTGCTTAAAATGTCTGAAAATATCTTAAAGAAAAGTAAATATATGTATTAGATATTGGATCAGCTCTAGTGGCAACAGTGCCAGATTCTTTTGCATTGCTGTTCAGTGGATGTTTGCAAGCTTTCCTATTCCTCTTTGGGAAAGCCATAATCAACATTAAATTGATAAACTAATTGTTATAACAGCCAGAGACAGTGCTATTTGGTGGAAATCAATTATGTTAGAAGTTTTCAATTTTTCCTACTTATCTTTTGCCTGGTCTGGCTCTAATGCAGACAGATGCCTCAAGTCAGTTTACAGCAAAATTGTAAATGATGCAAATTACAGCTGCATTTGGGCTGTGAAACTCTGAAATAAAGCAAATTCTGGTTCATGCATATCCACTGTGCAATTTTCAATAAAAAATTGCTTTCACATGCCTTTATCTTACATGGCTACAAAGTAGAAAAAAAAAATCTCTATGAATTGGAGGCTATACTCTGAAAAAAATGACTGGAGATATTTGAAAAAAATTTTCTGGTGCCTAGCTCTCATAATCCATCATATCATTTTGAGAGATATTTGTAAACTGGAGTGTGTTTTTTGTTTTCTTTCATTTTAGGGCTCTGGTTCTTTTAAAGCAGCAGCAGACAGGTACCAGTGTGTCTGCAGGGGAGCAAAGAAATTTTTTCTCAGGCTAATTTTGGACTGAGTATTATTAATAGTATTTTATCTCAGGTTAATTCTACAGTCACTTTATAATTTTTATTAAGAAAAATACTATAATCAGCCAGAAAGCTACATTTAAGATTAAGGCTCATTAACTTAGAAAGTTTATAATTTAGGAAATGTGTGTATGTTTTGCAGAATGAGATTTTCTCACCTAATCACAGTTGTTCTAAAGTCAAGCCTCCACCTAAGTATAAGCATCCTCTCTTGGCAATGGAAATAGGCACTCATTGTTAAATCCCTCCTAGTGTAAGAGTTGAAGATGGATAGGATGCCTGAGAAATAAGCTATTTTTTTTTATTATCTACTGCTACAGTCCAAACTAAGCTCAAGAGCTTTCATTAGATTGCTGTCTTTTAGCCAGCTAAAGTTACGAGGTGTAAACTGCATATGAAAAACGTAAGGGAGAACTGAAGTGCAGGATTCTGGAAGGAAATACTGGATATGCATGTTCCTAAAATTCCAACAGTGGTTTCAGGGAGCAAATTTCCATTCTCTTACTCTCTGCTTTAAAATCTAGGTGAATTACCTCAAAGCAACCACACTCAGCGAGCTGAGAGGGACAAACTATTTAAAAGCACTAAAGACCTATATAAAACCAGATGCAACACCTCCCTCATTTTTTACATGGGTAATTGCAGCAAGGGAACAGCTGGAAGCCAAAAAGCTGACCTTTCACCATCTCTTTGGAGACCCTCTTGGCAACTCCCTAGGAATGACTTCAAAGTTATGAGAACATATAAAACACGTTGTGTCCAGTGTCTGGAATATAAATAACAAATACTGTTCCTTATCTATCCCAAAGAACTAGTTGCCATGTCACCCTTGCCTTCTATACACATTTTATAAATGAGTGAATGAACCAGCACTATAGTTTAACGTTCTGAGAATGCAGATCTTTTAGAAAAATACTGTGGTCAGTAAAACTTGCATATGTTCCTAATGTAACAACTGAAAACTCTCAGTCACCTTGTGATAGATCAAGGCCCCCATTACTGCGATCCCACACCACAGGAGTAGGCTGGTGTATATGATTATCACAGCCTCTGTTTTGTGCCAAGCAAGCAGGGAAATAAGCTTCCTTCTCACAGGCTGCCAACTTGATGGAACAATACAGTTCTCCCAAGGTTTATAGCCATGAACTGGAGAGGTTATTACACTGGTTTTTGCTTTATTTCTTTAATTTTCTTCCATGCTGCTACCTTCTCTATCCTTAGACTTCTGCCATGATTCTCCAATGAAGAAAAAATATGCAAAAGGCTTCCACTTCATTCATATTCTCCCCTACTCCCTCCTCAAATCTTCTAAACTAAGATTAGCTCAGAAATTGTAACACCTTGAAAGAGAAAGACAATATAGACCTTCTTCATCTACCAAGTGATAACACAAAATCATTTTGAACTTTCATCTTAGTAAGTCCTGCACTAGATGGAGATAGTACTGCTGGCTGATTGACATACGATGACATGTAGATCTGGTTACAGGAATTTTTTTACAAAGTGCATGTTTTCAGCAGGTGATTTTTAAAAGAATCTTCTACAAATGGACACTTGGAAATTAATTGTTGGTTTGTTTGTTCTTGTTGGTTTTGGTTTGATTTGGGTTTTTTTTCCACTGAAAGTGTTTTCATTATGGTTCTGACCTCGAAGTTCTCACCAGATTAAATTTTCCCTGGAAAAATCAGATGAAACTGAATGGCAATGTTACATTCATCACTGAAGATGATGGTAGGAGTTAGGAGGCACTGAGCATTTCCTAATGTAGTACCAGAAACTAGCTGCAGAGAAAGAGGAACACCTCTGACCCTGTCTCCCATCTGAGGAAAAGAAAATGATCCACAGTTTAAGAAACATGGAATTCATTAAAGAAAAATTTCAAAGATAAGAAAAGTTGCACAGATCATGGCCTCTCTTACACGAAACCTTTTCTCTAACTGGAGGAATTTACCAATGGTTATTTTGATGTGCCACACAGGGATAGCACCAACTGATACTGTGCACTGACTTGTCTCTGACACTGTATGGCAGGTCCTCCTTTCCTCACTGTTCTCTTTTTCTTGTGTCATCCAGATTTGGATTAAAGAATTAAGACAACTCACAACATTAATATAAACAGATAGCTCTAAAAAAAGGTGTCAAAGAATATCCACTGAAATTAATTGATACAAATATAATTTGAACAACAGCTAAGATTGCACATGAATCTTTAAATAGATCGATAGCTTCTAATGTTCTTATCTCTAACTGAAAGTCCTAGCAAGTCAGTGAATAGCAAAAAATATATGTTGACTTTAGTGATTTGACATAAAAAATCTTGTAACAATTTACCCTTGATAAAATGAGTTAAAACTGATTAATAAAATGCTTCAAATGATCATGCCTTATATGGGACAAGCTACACACCTTACATGATTTTGTTAAATTCTCTGGAAGCAGGAAAGTGGGTCAAGACAGTTATAGACAATTTATAGTTAGAGAAATGTATGAAATTGACTTAGTCATGGACCACAGGCTTGAAATTACATGATACAAAAATTTTACTGGGCTGTAACTGAACAAATGAAATTAGGTCAGGGAGATGAGATTAGCTCAATTGGTCAGAGCATGGTGCTAATAATACTAAGGTTATGGGTTCAATACCCGTACAGGCCATTTACTTAGGAGTTGGACTTGATGATCCTGGTGGGTCTCTTCCAACTCAGAATATGCTGTGAATCTGCTGTGAAATAATTACTTGGCACTTAGGAACTCTTAGTTCCCTTTAATGTGATTAAGACTATGCTTCTCTCTGTGGACAAAGGCAGATGGTTGAAGACGTATTAGCTTCAGGCAAGTGCATATGATGCCTTTTCCAAGTATTGTCCCACCTCTGTCCTTTCTGGGTTTTTTTAGATACGTCTTCTACTTTGGCAAGGGATGTCTCAGGTTTGCTAACAACATCCTGCTATTTGTTTCCAGCATGACTCCTGTATCAGAACACAACCCATGAGATTTGACAGACAGTTGTCAGGGAGCAAGTGTCTCAAGCCCAAAGCAAATCAGGATATCAGAGGCTACTGTGTCTTTTATCAAGTTGCAATGGCCTGGATTATCTAATATTAGCCATACAAAATAAAACCAAAGCTCTGCTGAAAGACATTCTCTCTCTTGTAAATCATAAACAGTGGAGGAAAGTCCAAATAGCAAGTCAGTGTATATCACAGTAACCAAAGTTTCTTGCTTAGTTCTCACCTGCTGTTAGTGCTTATGAAGATGGAAAAAAGTACTTCTACATCATCTTACTGTTTTAACAATGTAAACATACTCAGCTAATGCTAGTAGAGCTCTATATTTAAGTGTACAGGGACATTAGATGAACTAGGGAACAGAAATTCGCATTCTGTCATTTGTTAGAGGGCAAGACCTGCCACTACTCCAAAGGCAAATGAAATGTCTAACTGATGGAAGAACTGGTTTCTTTCACACACATTAAAAATATTTTTCTGTAATAAAGGAGAACACTGACAACTCACCGGCAAACAAAGGCGACAGAAAAAGTTATTTTTTTAAAAGATGTGCAATTAAATACTCAGATGGAAAGATGGAACCAAAGAACAGTCATCATGATCTGAAGTGTAAAGTTTATTTGTCTGAAAGGATGAGTGCACACATGAACCAAATGCACAGATTTGGTAAATACTTGTGCTTTGTAATTTTTCCTAGGAAGGCTGACTCACCGAAAGTCTTTACTGTTGTGTGCAAGTGCTGTCACCATAAAATAGCACAATATTCCTTTTAAAACATTTTATAAATGGGAAAAATAAAATCTCAAAAATGTATTTCATCTAATTCTAAGCACTCTGGTGGTTGTTGTTCCCCCACTGTATTTAGCCATTTTCTCGCAATATCTCTTAGTGACGAAATATTCCTTCGGTATTTCTTGAACATTTATCTTTTATGACTTTTATGACTGTTTTACAAGAAAGCTAATGAAACATTATATGTTAATCTATTATAGAGTAGGTACAAAACTGGTTAGAAAACACAGTCAAAAGCTATTTTTCAGTGATTACAATTTTTATGGAAGGATGAATTGAATGAAAGATGAATGAAGTGATCTACCATCGGGCTGATATGATTTAATATTCTCACCAGTAATAGAAAAGGGAGAATGCATACCATAAGTGACACCAAACAACTGTAGCTTAGCAAAAGAATTCAAAATCATCAAAACAAACTGGACTAAATGTTGGTAAAAAGAAAGACAAAATTCAGTAGGGAGGGATTTTATCCAGTCTGACTAAATCACTTCACAGATACAAAATGAGGCCAATATCTGTCCTGAATATGGTCACAAGCTGAACAAGCCCGGTGTCATGCTACTGCAAAATCATACTTCATATGAGGATGTTTGACTGGCAGGATAGTGATTTCTTTTCTGATCCTAGAGAGCAAAGCATTAAAGCAGTTTGCAGAAGTTTTGGGGTCTTCATCACTGGAGTTGTTGAAAAAAAGGTTTGACAAACATTTTCCAGCAAATGGACTAGATAATCCCCTTTGGTTCCCTGAAGATCCAAACCACAGGGACTGACCTTGAGCTTTTATAATTCACTATCACTCTCTCTTCCAAAACAGCTACTTCTAAGTCATGAGTCATGATTTTCTTTCAGTTTCATTGATGCTTCAGTTAAAATAACATGGTATTACAGTGGCTATTGCACTATACAATCCTAAAATAGAGTCAGTGAAGTAAGACTCTCTGAAAATCTGATATATTTGATTATAAACCTTGATTCACATTGCTTAGAGCATATCCATCTTTATTTTGCATCTAATTTAATAGGTTTTTGACAGATGGGCAGAAGGCAGTGAACAGTACACTGCCTAAACCCAAGTAACTTCTTGTAACTATTTCAAGGCTTCAGCACCTTTGTGACCTGAACCAGGGAAATGACATGGAGCCCTAATACTGTTGTACTGTTCATTTTATAAGCAATTTAAAATCAACAACATTATATTCCTGAGTGAAACCTGATTCTGCATGAAAAAAGGAAGTTATTTATTGTGTAAGAGCTCTGAAGAGTGTTTACGTAGATTACATTTTTGATTTCCATATCTCCTCTTAAGTGCTGGACTAGGAAGGCTTGCAGAGACCATAGATGCTGGGGGCAGAAGCAGGAGTGGTACAGTGACAGTTTTATGCAGCAGATATATTGACTTGGAGGAACTACCAGCTGGTGGGCCAAAACCAGAAATTACCATTTTTGAAGGGTTGTCAATGGCTCCCAAGACTAATCAAGAAAGTATGGGACCTGACAAGGGTTGATAAAGGGAAAGGAAGTGACAAAATAGAGAAGGAAAGAAATAAAAGCCTACTCCAGAAAATGGGTGGGGGTAAGGCTAGTACTGTGATATGGGGGCTTCCTGCCTAGGTGACAAAACTGTTGAAATGTTAGGTATTCTAGCAAAAAAACCCAAATCCTTGTGATCTCAATTAGGGCATCCAAACCAGCAAACACCTTAGGTTTAAATTTTTCCATCTCTGCTCAGTTCCTGTGTAATGGGCATCATACCCTGAAGATAAAGTTCATCAGTGCTTGTGAAACACTTCAATCTGGCAGTGACAAACCTCAGAGAAATGCATATGAGAAGACAAATCCTTTTGTCTTCAGAGCAGACTTGAGACTGCATATAATAAATAAAGTACAGAGCTGTTAGGAAACAAGGAAAACCTGTAAGTGTGTAGTAAATGCTCTTTGGGAAGAGGGCTCCTATAGGATGTTATCATGTAACCAGGTAATTAAAGCAGGCACATGGCATATACACAAGTTCCACATGTAAACTTAACTTTGGTATTTTGACTTCTACTGTTCAGGTCCTTGACTTTGCAGCTTAATTCGTATCCATATCACACAGCGTTACACAGGTGGATTTATTGGCTGTAAAGGAAGGGATGGCTGCAGTTTCCATCAGGACACATGCGGTAGGTCCCTCTTCCCTGAGATTTTGACTTAGTAGCAGGAGGTAGAGTTGACAGCTCTTATGTATTTGTTGAATGACATACATATTAATACACACACTGATAGGGATGAGGCTCGGCTTTAAATTGGGGTTTTGCTTTTTCCAGTAACACATCACAAACTCATATGTGATTGGCTTTTTGCAGTCACTCTAAATTTTCCTGTGGCATTAATTGTTTTCCAATTAATTTCCTTGATTGCTTTTCTCTAATTTGGGTTATTTTTTCCACACAGATTTACTAAACCAGTTTTTCAGCCTTGAATCTCAATTAGTTAAAAATCCAGGTCCTAGAGTTACGTTTGGGTTAGTCCTTGACCCCTCTGACACACACAAAAAAATACCTATAATGGATTTCTGTGGCCACAGATATCTTTAGCCTCACTGTAATTACAATGTTACCTTGAATCAAAGAAGGTAAACTTCTCACATACGTTTCTTAATGAGCGACAAAAAACAACCAACCTAACTTAAGAGAGGGAATTCTGCCCATTTACTAGGGGAGGGTAAGGGGTGTAGGATGCGGATGGAGAAACGGCTGGGGAAAGGGTTTGACAAGGGGCTGCGGATGTGGCAGGGGCTCTGGAAGGGGTTTGCGAAGAGGCTGTGGAAGCAGCTGTGGATGTGGCAGGGGAAAGGCAGGAAGGGGTTTGAGAAGAGGCTGGGGATGTGGCAGGGGCTGGGGAAGAGGCTGGGGATGTGGCAGGGGCTGGGAAGTGGTCTGAGAACGGGCTGTGTATGTGGCAGGGGCTGGGAAAGGGGTTTGAGAAGAGCTTTGGGAAGGAGCTGCGGACGTGGCGCAGGAAGGCCGGGAAGCGCCTCTGCCCCCGCCCCCGGCCCGGCCCGGCCGCCGCGGTCACGTGCCGGCGGGGCGGCGGGGC
>VZTD01005656.1:35737-170236 GCA_013397725.1 Rhagologus leucostigma | reverse complement strand
CGGGCGGGGGGCTTCTCCTGTCAAGAGAAACTCAAAACTCTTTTCGCCAAGTACCGCCGTTATCCCTTCTCTTACTCTCTTCTTGTGCTGCCAGGGAAATATTCCCACCTTTCTTCTTTCCAGTTTCGCTGGGTGGGGGTGGGGGGGTGTGTGTGTGTGTGCGTGCGTGTGTCTCTGCCTTAGACTTTGAGTGGATTAATAACGACCCATTTTCTTTGTTTGGCCTCTTTCCGAGGCTTCACCCCATTCCAGTTTGCAAATCTTGCAGAAACTTACTTCTCTCTGAGGTTTCTTCCAAGGGAGCCGGCGCAGTGCTGGGCTGCGGCGGCTGCTGGGACCTGCTGGGAAAGAAGCACCAGGAGCATGAGAAATGCTTATGTGTTCATTCTTTATAGTGAGAGCCTTTTTGGCAAGTTGTTATGATCACGTTCCACCTATGTGTTTTGCCAGTATCTTTTGGAAGAACTTTGTTCTTCCTGTACACAGATGTCCATTTAAAAAGAAAATTGTTCTCTTCCTGTTTTCCTGAAGAGTTTTCTGTCCCTGACCTTTACAGAAATAGGATTGGTGCGTGTTTCTTTGGTTTTGCTCTGGCTGTTGCCTGTCCTTAACAAAAAACCCTGCAGCATACAATGAGGCTTTTAAATGTATTTTAAAGTCACTTTCCTTTTCTCAAGCTACTTTCTTTTTTTCTTTCTTTTTATAGATGCTTAATCTGTGCATTGGTAGAAAAATATCTGTGGAAAAAATGCACTGAAGGAATAAGAAATTATGTGAACCTGCAGTGGACAAGAATTGCATGAGTAGACTTCTGTGCATCTCTGTGTGACACAGTGTGTAGTACTGGAGTCTTGTTCAGTGCACTGAGAAAGACTGCAGTGTAACATGAACAACATTTTTATTGATGTGGTCTAGAACTAAAGCTGCAGGAGATAAGATAGATTTAGTGTCCAAATCACAGTTACCATGAGATAAAAAAGTTACTGGAACTCCTCTAACTGCAAACACTGGCAAAGAAATAGGCTTTGTATCAGTTGTTTTGGCTGACAGTTCCACTCTGCTTCTTTGTTTATTTACGCAGTCTGTTTGGAATAGAGTCTCTTAAGTAGAAAGGGGAAGCCTCTTTGCCTAAAGAGAAGCTTTTAAAAGCTGTGTCAGTAAACTTTTTTTCACATCAGCATTTAGGGCACTGCCTTAATCTTGTGATTTTCCTGCAAATTTGGAAGGAAGGGGTCATGAAAATTGACTTTGGACTTCTTACTATCTTGAACATAGATTGGTGGATTCAGTGTATAGGGTACCATAGTCCAGAGAAGAATGATTATCTCGTGATGTGAGCCTAGTTAAACTTTTGTCTTGAGTGTTACTTTAATCTGGTAAATATTCGTGAAGGGACTGATTGTAAATGGCAGTGGGAGTTGTATAGTAACAACAGAACGGTGTCATGCTTTTTGTAGTTAATCGTGTATTTGTTTGGTGATACCAGAAGTAAGAGTGTGGCAAAAGACACTGTGGTCCAAAGCCAACTTACATGAAGGCTTTGGTAGCGTGAAGGGGTTCCCAACTGGTTTATCTTGGAGCTGTCCATTTGCTTTTAGCGTGATTAATTTCAATCCCTTCCTATTTTATCTTGTTTTCATTCTCTTTGCAGTTCACGAAATGTGTGCTGAGCCTTTCCTGCCTATAATTTGATTGTGCAGTGGAAAATCTGTATGGTTTCGAATAGGTCTTTCAAATAGCTTCCTTATTAGCATAAGTCTCCATTTAGAAAACACAGGCTAAGTTTCTTTTGACAAAATACACATTCAGTATATATTATGAATGGCAAACATGTAGTGTTTAAATACAGAGAGGCTTAGTTACTTCAGTGGCTTCAAATGGAGAATATTGTTTGTTTCAAGTTGAATTCTCTGATGTGAAGAAAAAAGAAGATGGAATTTTAACTTTCTCTGTGCATGTTGTAAAAAAGTTAATGTCTTGAATTGAGCTCTCTTAATTGTACAAAATAAAACATTAGAAAGAGCTCACTGAGCTGTAACACGTGGGATTTCTGGGGTGCAGTGGAAACACGTTTTAGGACTTGAAAATTTGCTGTGTGGCACAGAATGAGAACTCTTCCTTTCTGTCATCATAGGACACCTAAGAACTGGGAACCAGGTTGGGCAGAAACTTGCCTGAGCTGGTGGGATGCTCATTTCCTTGTCAGATATCCACAGTGCCTTTGAGCAGTAGAAGGAGAATGATTGCTTTGTTTTCATTGTGCCGACTGTATTGTGAGTCTGGACAACTGCCTCTCTTAAATTCATGGTTACTGAGAGGTTTGTCTTTAGCTGCCAGAGTAGCTTTCATTAGTGAGAACAGCCAGGATGAATCATGTAAATGGTTTAAGCCAAAATTGCGTTTACAGTGATAATCAGTGGTGAATTCCATGTGAATAATATTGCTGGTTATTATATATATCTGCTGGTTGGCATCTACAGTGCTCTCCTGTGTATCAAGTTTTTGTAGCTCAGTGCCTTCCTGAGGCCTACGTAGACTTATCTACTTGTTAAAATTTCAAATGCATGGATTTTGGTGGGGTTTTGGTTTGTTTGTTTGGGGTTTGTTGTTGTTGTTGTTGGGTTTTTTTAAAGAGTGTCCATGATTTGCACAGCAAGAAGTTCTGGAAGTTAGATGTGCATTATGAGAAGAATCATTCCCTGTTAATAAGTTTAATCAAGAAACTGATAATTTGCTCTCTGTGTCCTCTGCTCCTATTAGAAGGGTCCACAAACAACTGTATGGAAGTCAAATTTGATGACATGTGTGTAAGATATATGTTAGATTTTCTGAAAAAATGGTCTGTTCACTGTTACTCTCTTTTCACCGTTTCTGCCTTCTTCCTCCTCCGTGCACTAGTCTCTCTGTGACCTTCCTCATTTATATGTTGTACCACTTCTTATTTCATTTTCCCTAAACTTCTCCCTTCTGTATTGCCAGTCTGTCTTTTGTGAAGCAGCTGCCGTGTAAACACAGGAACCTGGGCTGCCACCTACTCATTCAAACAATATTTGTATTCCCATTCTCCTGTTTGTTGGTGTTTTGGGGGTTTTTTGAAATGGAAAAATATGTGGAGGAACTTGAAAACAATCAGTAAGCAGTAGATGTGGTAATTTATCAAGGACTGTCATTTAGGGCAGGGTGTGTGATCATCTCCTTGCCAGTTGATCAGTTTATGTCAAAGATCTGCAGTATGTGTTTGGTTTTTGCACATAAGGCAAACCACTAGATAGCCACAGAAGTCCAGATGGCTTTAATGATATCCATTCAGTTTAACAGTGGCCATTACAAAGGAAGCACTGAAGATCCCACTGGAATATCTGAAAGGAAAACACTAAGTCCTTCTCTACTGTACTATACCTTTGCAGAAAGCTAAGTCTGTATCCAAGATTAATTGGTGTAATTCTGCTGAAAATGTGTGTCTTGTTGCTTGATGTTAAATCCAGGCTGTAATGGAAGTATGTGGAAATTCATTCCAGTGTGGCTGCTTGTGTCATCCTCCTTTCTGCTGCAAATGATGCTGTCTTACCGTTGAGTCTGTTCTGTCTGCCCACACTGTGATATGTGAGCTCCTGTAACCCCGTTTCAGACAATGAGCTGGGTTAACCTGAACAACTAGAATATTATGATGGCCAACTTTTGTCGGCCTACTGTGTTTTGACTGAGGGAAGCTAGGAGGGGTTCATGCAAGCAGAACTAGTTTGAGGGGTACCCTACCATTAAGAGAAGGGAGGATGTCCAAACATCTAGAGCTATAATTTCAGCCAGCAGAAAATGCAAGAGCTTTTTCTTGTTTCTTCATAAGTCAGAGCTGTAAAATACTTGGTTATTGCCTCCAGATGTAATGAACAATAGAACAACAGAAAATTGAGCTTGTTATTGACATTGTAAATTGGAATGGGCCCATGGGCATCTTACCAGAAACTTGTTTTCAAGAAAAATGAGGCAGGATCCGGACTGTCCTACATATCTGGATGTCCCGGCCCTGGAGGATCTTGGCTATTGGAGGCTACACCAAACTTTCAGCTCAGGACTTGTTCAGAAATTTCACAGCTGGATACATTTCAGGAAATTGACGTGTTTGTGACATTTTGTGAATCCTTGGCATCAAGTAAGTTTAAAGTTTCTAAACAGCTATGCTGTCTGTCTCTGTCTGGGCCATGAGGTTTTTGTTAGTGTCATCTCCATTCCTTGTGTGATACAGAGATGTTCACTGCACTAACTACTACCTCCTTTGACAACCATTTTCGTTGGCCATTTTAGCTGTACTTTGTAGAGATACAAAAGCAAAGTTGGGGTCCTGTCGGATCCATTGAAGACCGTAACTGAAATAGCTTAATATGTTGTTTGCATGCATGGGTGATTTTTTTGTTTTTGAGAGGCTGAATATCACTTTCTGACTCACTGGCTGTGCAAAATAATCATATTATTAGAAAATATTGACTCTACTTTTTGATACATCAGGGCTCTGCTTTGCTGGGTTTTTATAGTTCCTTGAGGACTGTGTCCATTTCAAAGAGAACAAACTATACTTCATTGCAAAACTCTTGAATAAGCTGATGCAGTGTTCAGACTGTGAATAATTTTTAAGAAGCTTCTACACATAGTTTTTTTCTTTTAAAGTCACAACCATTTGTGAATATATTTAAACCTATTCTTAATTTATCTGGTCTGAGAACACAGCTATTTAAAAGGACCAAAGAGCCAAAGAAAGATCAGTAGATACCTTATTCACCCGTCAGCTTGTTGAAGTTAATTTCCATGTGGCATTCATGACTCCCCCTGGTGTCGCTTGCGCTGGCGATGACCAGCCCGGCGGGCCAGCGAAGGACTTTGACGGTGACTGCGCCGATGGGAGTCAGCTCGTTGGCTCTGAAAAGAGCCCTTCACTTTTAGCTCTTTTAGAGGGCTTGACCACAAGCCGATGTAGCTGCAAGTCTGGTGCGGATAAAGAAGGAAGGAGGAGACTCTCGCCTGCGGTTTCCGAGCCTTTATTCCCTGAGCAGGAGAACACAGGAACACGAAGAGTGGCAGACAAAGAGCCCCAACCATCACTAGGGCAAGGGTTCTTACACAGTAACAGAACAGGGGCGGAGAGTAGGGACAACCAACAGGGAGATGACAGGAAATGACATGTAACCAATAGGGGACAAGGGAAGGAGGGACAAATTCAAATGAACCTATGCCGGGAACAACTGAACAGAACTGTCTAGAAATAAATTGTAGAAACATAAACTAGGAGGAGCTTTTGGAGGAGACTCCTGGAGATTGATATCTTTGGGGTGCGGTCGATTCAACAATCTCAGCCTCACCTTCAGAATCACTTTCCCTATTAGGGAAATCGACCCAGTCTATTTCATTTATCTTGAAGCTGAAGGTGATCTGGATCACTGCAACACCCTGGCATGGGAGAGAAGAATTGGAAGGGTAAAAATGAGAAGACCAGTGGACAGAGATGAAGAGAATTTAATGGATAGAGTAAAAGTTGCATATGCAAGCAATATAATGAGTTTATTCACCTCTTCCGTGGGCAAGCCCGTGCTTAGCCATCTCCAGGAAGAGAGAAGTGTAGTGGTGACTTAAACAAATGCTGTAACACCAAATATCCTCTCTGTCCTCCTTCTTCCCTGTAGCTTTGCTGAGCACAGTTTTACAAGGAATGGGATATCCCTCTGGTCAGCTTTGCTTTTCAGCTTTCTGAGGTGCCCATAAGGTCTGAGTCCTTGCCTTTTGCAAGTATTCTCATATGGAATTTGGAGAAAGCTGCTGGTAACTGGTCTACTAACTGCAGCTGTGAAGCCTGGTATCCAGTGCAGAAATACTGGCTTTCTTTAACAGTGCGATTGGACAGGATCTTTCCCAGCACAGTGACAGAAAGACACTTGGTGGTGTGTATTTATAGCCAGTCCTAGAGGAATGTTTCTTTCCTTAAAGTGGGAATAGCTCTGTACTGACCTTTGGTTAACTTGTAACTTTAGGCATGCAGATATTTGCCATGGGTTGATCAGGTTTAAGTGTTCAAAGTGAATTTTGTGTCTGACAGAATTTAATTTTGTGATTAGAAGCCAGGTACCATCAAAAACAACTATTAGTAGCCAAAATAGCTACCTCTGATAAAACTGAGAAGATAGACTGAGGAAATAGCTTGAAGGTGTGAGCATATTCTCGCAGGGCTCTTTTCCACCATTCATTAACCAAGAGCATAATTGATAAAGCAGAAAGCTCTCTGCTGATGTGCTACAAGGGTTCAGGAAGGCTTTTGTTTCTTATGACTGGCTGTATTAGAGCTGTTTTTCATGGCAGTGACTTGACAAACACAAACCTACATGCATTTTGCATCTGTGGCAGCGTGGGACTCCCATTGTGTCCTAAACCTCCAGTCTATCAAAATGTGAATGCATTGCTGTTCAAAGCTGAATAGCAGCAAAACTGGTTTGGAATGAGTACCTATGATGTTTCAGTGAAGAACTGCTTTTGCTGATAAAACTTTAAACTTCTTGAAACTCAAGCATTTGGAAATCAAACATTTTCATGCTCTTCTGTTCTAGTTTGAGTACAGGGTCTCAAACTTGCATCTCTACACAGCACTGGCTGGAGAAGCAGACTATTTCTTCTGAAATATGCTACTTCTGAGTTCTGAAATTGCATAAAACCTTTGGCTATTATGTATAACACATATATCCTATCAGTTGTAAAATATGGAAGCATGTCAAATGCAGTGATTTTCTTGCATCTCCTGGCTCATTTAATGTAAATTATTGCAAGTCTTGTAATACAACTTAAAGGAGTTTTATCTCCTTATGGTACTTCACAGGGTCTTCACAGAGTGGACAAATACACCTTTATTACCCCAGAGCACTCTGTTTCCTGTGTGGTCATTTTGGCATTTGTTTAATATGAGATGAGAAGTGTTCACGTGACTAGTGAATTGTTTCCTTACAAGGTTATAAATGCTACTACCTATGTACAGTTTCTAAGCATTTCTTCTTTGATGTTCTTTCCAGGCTCTAGGGCAGTATCCAGTCAAGAGTTTGAGAGACTGCTCCTTTTGTTATTCATCACTTTGGTTTGTTTCTGGTTTCCCTCTGTTGTATGTGGGCTTTTCAGAGAGCAGTAGCTTTTGGCAAAAGGAAGGAGATCTTCTGTCACTTCAATCAATCAGTTCCTTGTTGCAACCAAAATCTGGTTCTGCTGATTTTGACTGGGGTAGAGTTAATTTTCTTCACAGTTGTTAGCACAAGGCTGTGTGTTGGATTTGTGCTGAACACTGGGTTGATAATATAGAGATGTGTTTGTTACTGCTGAGCAGGGCTTACACAGAGCCAAGGCCTTTTCTACTGTTTGTGGTGCCACGCTGGCGAGGGAGTTGGAGATACATGGGAGGTTGGGAGGAGACACAGCTGGGACATGTGACCCCAGCTGACCAAAGGGATATTCCAGACCATCTGAATCGTGCTCAGTACATAAAGTGGGGGGAAGAAGGCAGAAAGCCAGTTATAAGGAAGGCCTCTCTGTTAGGACTCTTGCCTCTGCTACGTTTATGAATGTGACAATACAATCTGGACAAACTTCTTCAGTGACTTTTCAGTATTTTTCAGTCTTTTTTAAAAATGTTTTCTAGTCTGCTGGTTTCTTTGAAGTGTAGCCTTAAAAATCTAGTATCTTTTTAGTACATGCCTGCATGCATGAATAAATATGCTGTTGTTGAAAACTCCTTAGCTAGCTGTTGTGGATGAAGTTGCAAGAAGTGAGTTTTGCAAATTTTCTAGTACTACAGCAGTAAACACAGCTGATAGTTATTCAAGAAAGATTTTTCTAACTGAAGCACTGATCTTCAATTATGTGTGTATTTATTTTGTAAGCAAGCTATTCATTTGGTGGCCCAGCTTCAATATTGCTTTAGTTTTCCTGAGTGTCTTCAACAGGGCAAGTCCTAGTCTTAAGTGAATTAAAAAATTGTATCTGTGGCAAGCCTAGCTTCCGTATACAGTACAGTGTGATCCTCTGTGGCAAATAATCCTGTTGCAAAGCTATCAAAATTTCTTACGGCTCCAAGCAGCCTTGGATTATTTGGATGGCATGAATGCATTCTTCTCAATCACAGGGCACTTGGAGATTTCTTTTGGATTTTTGGCTATGTACGAATCCAGATTTAAATCCAAGCCCTTCCAGGAGGAACTTAATAATCAAATTACATTTGGCATTACTAATAAACCTATTCTAGATAATTCTGTAGCAGCTTTTGTTTCATGTTAATTAAACCTGAAGAAACTGTTGACTGTTTTTCCTCTGAAACAAAGAAATTAAAAGAGCTGTTGACTAGGTTGTACCTTTAATTCATTGTTGCTGTGCTAGGAGTGGGAAATGGAAATAGCTGACAGCGTTTCCTTTCTGTACATCTTTTTTTGCTTCTTTGCAGTGAAAGTATGTTGCAATAATTCTTTTATACTGACACATAGCAACTGGTTCTCTTCTAATTATTTCACTTTTCTTTTTTAAAAACAGTCGAGTCCTTCATCTCCAGAACCAGCAAGTCTTCCTGCAGAAGACCTCAGCACAAACTCCAATGGTCCAAAGCCGGCAGAAATTATGCTGGATGGTGACAGAGAAGACCTCTTTGCTGGTAATGACCGTTTTCTTCTAGCATGCCTGCACGAACTCTCTCACCCTTGGCCTGAAGGAAATGTGCTTTTCTGAGAGGGAGGGTTGAAACCTTATGAGTAGTTTGACAGTATTGTACAGGCTTTTTCTTGTGAAAAATGTTGTTATTTAAGTTTGTTTGTAAGTTTCTCAGTGGTGTGTAGTGTCAGTGCATAATATGGGAGTGTTTAGCTGGTCACTAACATGTTCTGCTGATAGTAATAATAGTTTTTATCTTTTTGTGATTCAAAATGTTCAAATCTGTTTGTGTGGAAATGCATGACTTAAGTTACTTTCTTGTTTTCTACTTAATAATCATGCATAAGCTGTTCCAGTCTTTTTTCCAGTTATAAAGAGAGAGATAATTCAGATTCTATTGCAAGTATTTCCTTCTTAATACTCTTGTTTTAATGAAAAGGTAACAAACTGGCACATGGGACCAGTCCTATCATTTCACTAGTGCATGATTGTGTCTCTGACAGTTGACAGTATTGCATGCTTAGAAAAAGATATGTGAAAGTTCTGATAAATCATCTGTTAATAGACAGAATGTTTCTAAAGCTTCATAAATCAGTTGCTACTTTGGTGTCAGTTTTCAGCTATCCTAGCATGGGTTATTGTTTCTGTCAATTACAGGTGTAGGAACATTAACTATTCAAGAAAGGAAGTGTAATATTTGGAATGTATTATGTGCATAAGATGGTTCTGAATGTTACATCTCAATAGTAGCATTTTTTGAATTACTGCGTAGTGAGTCAGCTGACAGTCTGCTTTGAATACAGTCATCTCATCTTCGTTGATTACCTGATGTAATCATTCCAAAAGAAACTTTAAAGCCTTTAGTTCTGGGTTATTTTATATAAATACATATATACACATGCCCAGTACATTTGTTCTTAACTTCCTTAATTTGTGTTTCCATGTATTTGAACTTGTTTTTCAAGAAACTGTTAGAATGTGTTGACTAGTTTAGTACTTCTCTGAAAGTGTTTTAACAGAAAAAAGGAATAAAGAATAGAGGGGTAAGCGTACTTTTTTCTGCATTTATTTTGCCTTATAACTTATAAGGACCATCAGTGCTTTAGCAATGAAGCTTTCCAGTACTAGTCAGTAATTTGGCTATTTAGCTTCAGTATATAAAGCCAGCTTTTTATAACCATAGAGCCATCTGGAGTGGATATTTTAGGAAAGCCAATTCTCCTTTGAATAATATTAAGAAAAAAATAGGCTGGAGTAAATATTGAGGGGAGTCAGGCAGAAGGAACAAATGTTTGCAGCCAGATTGTTTTAACTGAAATGAATGCTGTGAGAATAACACACAGAATTGATTTAATGAGTTTGGGTTTTGCCATGTGGGACGTTCTCTTAAATGCTTGCAGCACTAAACTGAAGGTATCTTACACAGCACATCTACCTCAGCTGAGACTGGTCTTTTAAAGTTCAATTTATAATACAGAGTGAATCTAATACTCTCAAATACAGGAAAAAACAAATGTGATTTATTGAGCATGAGATAAAATATGACATTTCTCACAGTTTCCTGTTCTAAGCAAGAAGTTTGTATAATGCAGTTGAACCCAAGTCTTGAACTTCTGTCTTTGTATCACTGTCATTCTGAAATGACATTCTGAAAAACTGTGTTGAATTTGTGTTCCAGTGCTGTGCGCTCACAAGTATAACTATCTTTTTCTTTCTTAGGACTGTTTTGCTAAACAATATAGAAACAGCGTGAGAAAGGCAAGATGAGATACCTATTTTCTTGCTTTCTGCATGATTGTATAAGTCTGGCTTTCTAGGAAAGCAGAACTTAATTTGAAAGTGAGTGTGACAGGATTTTTCTTTGACGTATTGAAATTCCAAAGAATCTTAACTTGGCACAGCTTACAGGAACACTTAAATGGAGAGGAAAAAAAATGAAGCTACACAGCTTTGTAACTTCTGTTGTTTCTTCATATTGAATTACTAGACACTTTAAAATCCAGGTAAAGGAAATCCTATGTGTGGCTCCTGAAAGGAGAGGTTGCCATTCTTCAGGGTCAGAAATTATTCTTGTTTTTCAGACTTGTAAAAAATGTGGTGGTATGCCTCTCTAGCTATTGTAGACTTAATATTTTCCATTATTCCACCTAATGTTGCAACCTAATGGAAAAGGAGGTGAATCACTACAAATTCTCTCTGCTGCTTTAATGTGGGACAGAACCTGGGAAATTTTTTAGGCTTTTTTGATTATGCGTAAAACCTCTTTGCTATTATATTTCTGTGGCAGCTACAGGATAACATATGCAATATAGATATTCATTATCTTATCTCTGGCAACTGAACTATTAAAACTGGGTTTCAAAAATGGAAGAAATAAGTTTTCCTGCTGTCAGTGGAGACCAGTAAGTTTTGCTGCTTCATTGTGGTTCTTGGTTCTGTAACAAAGCAAACTGTCCGGCTAAACCACTTAAGAACTTTAACCCGTAGAATAAAAGTCACTATGTTGATTATTTGGCCAGAAGAATTACTTTATCTTGCTTCGTAGAGCTCTTACATGCAGAGACCATAATGGTCAGTGCTCCAAATGAGGCAGTATTAGGTCTATCTTGAGGAATTTGGAGATTTATCTTAAAGCTTGATTGTCAGTAACCTGCTGTTGTACAATGAAGAGCTAGATATTGAACTGGTGTTCCAAAATGTTGACCCAAAGTTCAGTGTATAACTGCACAAATATGCCATGGACTGCCCGTGGAGGGCATAGCTGTCTGTGCCTTCTGCCGCTAGTGCTCGTAGATGAGCATTAGATGGTGAACTGATCTGTGAAGTTTTATCAGTGTTCTGTCACCTTCTTCAAAAAAGTGGAAACCTGTAATTTTTCCTCTCCTCTGTCTGGTAAAAGATTACTGTTATTTTGTTTTTTCAGCTCTGAAATGTGTTTGGGAATGGATCATGTTACAGAAGTGTCTAGCTATATGTCCTGGGGAAACATCAGTGTGTTGGAGGCTGGGGTGATGTTTATTTTTGTTGGGGTTTTCTTGTTTGTTTGGTGGGGTTTTGTGTTTTTTGGTTTTGTGAGGTTTTTTTTCCCTTTAGGCTTTTTTCTTGGGATATGGGACAGAAAAGGAGATGGTAATTCTCTGACCCGAACAAGATGTGTGGGCCCATCTGAACAGAAAAGCTTCTAGCTGATGGTGCCTGTCAGGCTGTTGTGTAATGTGTCTGATATGAAGAGTTTGTGCAAATGCCTTGCTGCTTTTTAGGAGCTGGTCAGTTCTAGCTTTATTTTGCAAGAAATAAATGCATAAAGTCAAGTGAACCTACAGTTTTGAAGTCAGAAGGTGGTCATACTAGTGTCTGGCTGTTGTGTTGAAACTATTTCTGTTCTCATTAGGGTTGTGCTTACTATTTCTGATATAACAATAAGGCGCATGGGCCGTGACTCAGGTGTAGTAGTTCTTACAGTGAATTCAGTTCAGTTTAGTCTCTGAAATACTGCTATGCCCAGAGAAGCCTTTTTTAATAGCTTGTCCTCTGTTCTGCATAACAGCTTCTGCTTAAGTTTACTTCCAGATTTATATGTTCACATGGGCAAATTTTCAAAGATAATAAGCCAATTTAATCATTCAAGCTATGTCAGAATGTTAGAGGTCTGACATTTAGAAGTGTGACTAGTAAAAATAACTTGTGGCTGAAGTGAGCTGCTAGTGAGGAATTGCAAACTTGCGTTTTCTAAGATGATGTTTGACAAAAACTGCTGGTGAAAAATAAAGAAACAAGCTCTGTCTAATGCTGAGATTAAGCCCCATGCTTGAGTGTTGATAGAAACTTGGTGTGGTTGGCTGTAGAATGTTAATTAAGCATATGTAGTTGTCTCCTACAGCAGAATGACATGTCTTCATGTTCTTTTGGAGCTAAGCGACTTGACAGCTATCCCTAACAAAGACTGTTTATGAATTGGAAAGTATGTATTTATATGTAGTAGTCTACAGCATTAGATTGGTGGGAGTTCTTAATATGTTCTGGTAACTGCCATAGCTGATAAAAGTGTTGGATCTCGGTGTTTTTCTCCCAGAAGTTGGACAGAGCAGTTGCTTGCCTCTTTAAGCAAGAACTGAAGCTCTTGGGAACTACCCTGGAAAACAAGACAATCTGGATTTCATTTTTCATGCTAATAATGAACTGAATATTTTAAAAACCAAACAAAACCCAAACAAGCACACAAAACATCTCAAACCCAAAACCAGCAAAAAACCACAGTACAAAACCATAGCTTCATGCTAAGTTTTCAAGTGAAGATCTCAAATGAATAGATCAACAAATAATTCTGAAAGTGCCATAGTTTCTACTCTGAAACCTAATTAATGTTTCCGTGGGGAAAGAAACACACCCGCAAAACAAGCAGAAAAATTATCAATAAAACTTTTTAATCTGGACCATGTCATCTGAGTACTCAAAGTAAGGGGATGTATGTAAGAAGCATAAATGCCAGAGTTCATCAGAAGAAACCTACTTCGTGAGAAATAGATCTTCAGCTCCTGTGCTACTTGAAGACTGCTTTTCTGAGGTGGGAAAAAATAGCTAGAAGTAAGAGCCTGCTGTTTTATATAAAGCTAATGCTTCTTTTTCCTTTCAGAATCCTTGCATATTTTTGTTCTAAAAAAAAAGCAGGAGAACCTCCTCTCTGTGCAACTCAGTCCCATCATCCCCTTCCACATCTTTTCAATTTCATGCTCCTAGATTTGCATAATGTCTGGATGCATGGAAACCTGGGGTGAGAGGTAACAAGAGGGAGGATGGCATAAATTCTCATGTCTTCCTAAAATAACTGACTTACTGCTATCAAACAAACAGATACTGTTTTCTCTGGGTAAGTTCCTTCAGGAAGATAAAAAAGAAAGACCGGTAGGCAGCAGCTTTAAAAATTTGCTCATCCTTCTTGGAGTTCATTTGATGCATAACCTAGGTCACATTATGATGCTAATGAGTGTGTGGATACAAGTCTGAAAAAGAGGAATCCTTGAGAAGAAGTGTGCTTCTGTTTCATCTGATAGCAATGCTGCTTTGTTACATTAAATTCACAGTTTTTTCATGAAGTTATACTTTACAATAAGAGGATTGTGTTCTCAGCTAGTGAAAGTGAGAAATCTGTGTGCTTTGAATTGTTTAATGACTTGTTTTATAAACCTGTCTAAAATTTGAAGATAGAAGTATATAGTGGTGGTTAATGGTTTGTTTCCTGAATTTGCTGGAATATAGCTAGTGATAGAAAAAAGGAAGAACTGAAGTGCAATTGCTTTATTTCATAAATATTTTATATTTACATTTTATCATGTATGTAGTGTACCATGTTACATATGTATATGCATATTTTTCCTATAAATGTGTCTGTGAAATATTCATTTGTATAACATGTATGTTGAATGCTGTTAGCCACCAAAGGAGAGAACTGCCTCTTCTTGTTGAAATGTTGCTGTTCGCCAGTCTGAAAGCTCTTTTGCAACTGCCTCAGCAGTTGCCCCACATAATCTTAGGTTTTAAATTAAAATTCCTTCTTGATTTAAGATGCAGTGTCCTTCCTGTGGCATTTGAGGAAAGGAAGCATTAGCAGATGCTTATGTTCAGTAAGATTTAGCAGTAAGAATAAAGCAGTGTTACGACAATAAATATTTTCAAAGAAAGGCTGTAGATTCTTTGTTCATATTAAAAATGGAGAATATAAAGAGGTGCTTTTAACTTTAGTTTGAAGATACTATGCAAATCTATAATTTGAAATTAGGAAAAGCAATGCCAGCAGGTTGAGGGAATTGATCATTCCCTTTGGCCCAGCCCTGCTGAAGCCACACCTGTAGTGCTGAGTCCAGGTCTGAGCTATCCAACACAAGGGAGACATGGACAGATGGGAGTGACTCCAGTGCAGGGCCATGAAAATGATTGAGGCCATAAAGTGTATGGCATAAGAGTTGAGATTGAGAAAGCTAGTGCTGTTCATCCTGGACTGGGGCTTGGGGTGACGGGGATCCTATAGTGTGTATAAATACCTCGAGGTAGCGAATGGACAAAAGGGAGCCTGACTTCTCAGTAGTGGCCACTGACAGAACAGGAGGCAATGGCTACACACCGAAAACCAGATAATACACAAGAAAAATCTTACCTTTTTGTTTGTTTGTCTTTGGTGGGGGTGAGGGGGTGGTGTTGGCTTTTGGGTTTTTTTTTTTTTCTTGTTGGTGAGGGTGGTCAAGGACTGGCACAGGTTATCCAAGGAGGAGGTGGATCCTCCTCCTTGGAGATGCTCAAACTTCATCTGGATGTGGTCCAGTTGAAGCTACAACTCTAGCTAGAGCTCTACTTGAACAGAGAGGTTAGATTCGATGATTTCAGAAGTCCTTTCCAAATTCAGCAATTCTGTCATATACTCCAAAATAAAATGATGACTTTGTCAGCCTCAAGCCAGAATGAGTGTGTGCTTTGGTTTAGTGCCTTTTTACCTGCTTGGTAAGTACTTCCCACAGAAGTCTAGTTTGTGAAAGGACTTGAAGACTATTGGGAAGTCCATTTTGGTATCAAATGACTGTTCTGTGGTCCATGTTATCTTTTAAGAAATTGGAATTCTTGAAAATTCATGTCTAGTGAGAACCACAGCATTGTTCATTTATTTGAACTAGAACAGGAACTCTGTATACCCAAGAAATGTGTAGTTTGCCAGTGGTCAAAACCAGTTAGTGAGATTTGTAGAGCAGGGGTTTGCACTGCCTTTAAAGGTAGGTGAATTGTCCGTAGTCTGAAGCAAGTAGGTCAGTTTCAAGTGGGCTGTTATAAGCCCCGAAGAGAAGGGAGATCAAGACTGAAGATAAGCTTAATGTCTCACCTGCTAATATTGCTACTTTCCAGTTGGTGGGGTTCTTGGCGGGGGTGGGGGTGTATAAATCGTTGTGTAACTTCATTTGATAAATGGCTTAGTCTGCTTAGTTACCAGACTATATGACTAAATCAGCTGTTGTTCAGAGTGTGAAACAGGTGAGGAAAAAGAGCTGCTTCTGAGGTAAAAAAAATTAATTAGTGTTCACAATATGTCATACAGAAATGAATGAATTCTGGCTTGTGACTACTTTAAAAGACTGTTTACTGAACAGTATACCAAAAAAACGCAAAAGGCAATACTCATCTTAATTTAACTCATTCTGCACTGCAAGCCCAAATGTCGTATCTGGTTTTAGCTACATACTGAAAAAAATTATCCTGCACAAATTGGTGCTATTTTTTTTATCATTATTCTTTATCATGCATGTTTGTTGTCTTTGTGATGCATATCCATCTGTGTTGCACACGAAATTTTTTGCTAACTCAGAATGTTTATTTAGAAGCAACAGAAGAAGTTTCGTTGGACAGTCCAGAGAGGGATCCAATACTTTCACCAGAACCTACTCCTGCAATCACTCCTGTAACACCTACTACATTAGTAGCTCCCAGAATGGAATCGAAAAGTGTAACAGCTCCCGTGATTTTTGATAGATCCAGAGAAGAGGTATGCTGTAAACTTCTAAACTATGGAAATGTCTTATTTGGTTTTTTAAGTTTTATCTTGTTTTAAAATACCAGTTCCTAAATGTTGATGCATGGCGTCATTCCTTGCTGTTTATTTTGCAAAAGAAGTTCATTGTGAATTTGACTCGTGAAAATACTGTAAGAATTCACTACTGAGGTGATTGTATTGGAGATACGTAGTGTGAGGAGTAAGAAGTTCTGTTCCTTCAGAATAGATACTTTAAAAGCGTATGTAGGAGTAAGCTGTGAGCTTGATACATGAGAAATGTTATTAATGTAAAATCACTCTTACTAGCCCGTTACAATTTCAACTTGTATTTCTGAAGCTGTTCCTAATGCGGAAATTGAACAAGCAGGTTTTAGCATTATCCTGCATGCTAACAGCTGAGGGTAATAGTAGTCTTAACATTGCTGTTTACATTTGGTGTTCCAGTCAAAGCGTGGACATTGCTGAATGCCATTCATTCTGCAGAGTTCTCTTACTAGGCAGTGACTTTGCAAACAAGACCTACCTGTGACTCAATGATGCCTGCTTCCCCAGATACCACGTGATGGCATTCAATTCGATTTTTCCCCCTTCAGCCCTGGTACTGTCCCTTCTGCCACGGCGTTTCTAAAGATCTTTCTTTTTATCAGACTTACATATGGTATATGAAATACTGTGAAATTCTGGAAGAATAGAACTCAGACAAGTATCGTAAAATTTTTGGTCTGTTGCTTTTCCCTTCCCAAGTTCTTCTGCTGCAGATAACAATAATGAAAAGCAATATCTGTCCTTTGATTAGAGACACTTAGAAACATTGTAAATGAGAGTGGTTATGAACCACAGTGTCTGCTGATATTGTAGGTGATAAAATGAACAGACCCCTAAACCTGCTGTACTAGAAGCTTTTGCAGTAGGGCTTAAAACTGAAATCACAGGACCATTTAGTTTGGTAAAGACCTTTAGGATCATTGAGGCCAACTGTAACTTAGCACGAAGTTCACCACATGAACTTTGCTGAAGTCACAGTCAGTGTTAGGAAGTATATTAACACTGAAGACTGGAAATGTTTCATAATTACACAGACATGCTGACTTTTTCTCTTCCTTCCTCTATGTTCTTATCCTTGTACCCATACATAATATGGATGTCCATTACCTTGTTAAATGTGCTGTATCTTTTTCCTAGATTGAAGAGGAAGCAAATGGAGATTTGTTTGATATAGAAATCAATGTATCAGACCCAGAGAAAGTTGGTAAGTTCCTTGAGCCTAGAAATTCAGGCAGTAGGATGTCTTATTCCTTGAAGACTATTCTTAGATTTTAGCATGATTTTCTCTTCAGTTTTCCTTTGGCAGTTTTTACTATATAAATGGAAATCTATTTAATGTGTATTTTGGACTAAAAAGTGTATGACAGGATTACAATACTTTGTCCTGGGATAAATATTTTAATTTTCTTACAGGAGATGGCATGAATGCTTATATGGCATACAGAGTAACAACAAAGGTAAGTAGTGCAACAAAAATTTGTGAATATTTTGTATCATAACTGAGATGTATCAGTAATTCACAACAATTTTGGTTTTTTTTTAAAGACATCACTTTCAATATTCCACAAAAATGAATTCTCTGTTAAAAGAAGATTCAGTGATTTTCTTGGCCTGCACAGCAAATTAGCAACAAAATACATGCATATTGGTTATATTGTGCCTCCAGCTCCAGAAAAAAGTATTGTAGGTAAGTGCAGTTCTGGTAAGGTGACACTTAATTACTGTAATACAAATTACTTTATTTCGTAAATACTGCTTGGTTCTTCTCAAATGGTCCAAATATTCTTCCTGTTCTGTATTTTCAAAAAGTTCAGGAGAGATATGTAATGGCCTCTTCCAAACTCAGACTAGTGTTGATAATGAGAAGGATGTCTCTTAATGCATGGCCTTGTGTTTCTCATCTATGATTCTTTCTCTGCTGTTGCCCTTCAGGAGCTGATTAGTCTACCAAAACAAGGATGTTAAAAGGAAGCTTATTTATAAGTTGAGGTGTTATCAATTGCCTGCAATATATAGCACTTCATACATACTCCACATCTCTAATACTTCTGTTTGTTTCTTTTGATCATGGTGAATGCAAAACCTCTCATAAATTTTGCCAAGTTTTAATGCAAAAAAAGTTTTAATGCAAAAATTTCAGTCAAAATTTTGAATAATGCTAGTCTTCGTGAATGCCTTAAGGGATCAGATCCTTTCTCCATGAGCTAAGAAGCATGCCTGATGCATTAAAAAGATTTCGATTTTGTGATCTCTAAGTAGTAGAAGTTCCTTGAAAATAGCTAAACATTTAAAACAGTAAGGCTTGTTGAAGACTTTTGTGTTGCTCATATAAAAAGTGATTTGAATCTAAAATATTTTTTGATATGTAGGCAATGGCAGGACTTCCTTTTCAGTAGTTTAGTCTGTAAAGATAATCAGAGCAGCATGTAAGTAGGAGTAGGTAGACTGAGTAGATGTAGGCAGCAGAAGGCTTGGAAAATTCATTATTTTACTTCTATGGAAAAGCACTGTGTTTTTAAGCCTGTGAGACTGAAAATTTGACCTGAACTTTTGGTAGTTCTTGAAAGTAATGTGCAATTCTGTAATAATCAGTTTTTCATATAACAAAAATAAGTTTAATTCCAAATGCTAACAGGGCTTACAGAAAGGGAATGAGGCTTCTGATCATGTTCTTTGGATGATACAACATTTAAGGCATTTATGACAGTGTGCATTTACATGAAAGTGCTTGCATCACAGTCAAATTCAGCTTAGACTGGATTTCAGCTACCACTTGAACAAAACCAGCATAAACATTGGTATACCTGGAAGACAGTAAAATGGTGGGATTTACTGCAGTGCAAGCAAGCACTGGCTGTCGCTTCAAAGCCCTGTATAGAGACTTTAAGCTACAGGTAGGTTGGGAAAACTCAGACTCTGTGGAACATTTTCGAAAGAGCGTGAAACTCCCTCTTTAAAGGTGAAGTTTGCAGGTCTTACTTATATTCAAGAGTGTGTAGTCAGTACATTTCTAATTCTGGAGAAAAGAAGGAATCAATTCTAGGCTGTTATAAAATAATACGTCTTAAAGCAGAGAGCTGACAAAACAGGTGAAAGTAAGATGACATAGTCTTTACATTATGCATGTTTGTGGTTAAAGTCTTAATACATAATGTCATACATTCAGTGTTATGCGGTGTGTGTTGTAAAGAAAGTCTCTGGTCTGTTCATTCTGTTACACTGTTGGTAACACCTGGAGTTTTATGCTCCAGTTTTATTGTGGTGGTGAGTCGTAGGGGCTGGAATTTTAGATCTTATGTACAAATTCAAGTCGTTGATTACAGACTGTGGAACAAAAGGATAAAAGTGAGTCAGTGATGAACTAGAATTGGACATTCATCTAAAGTACCTCACTACTTACATAAGCGCATATGAAAATCACATTTTTATTTTTAAAGAAAATAATTAGTTATGTCATGGATCTTTTCATGTGAAGGATTAGAAGAGTGTTTGGTCTACAGAAACAGTCTTTACACTTGCATTTAAGTAGGCTTATTATTAGCAGAGAAAGAAATCTGGCGAGATACTTAGAAATAACCGTCATTATCACAGGACAGGAATTCCTCATATGGGTCATTTGATGGTGGATTCAGTTTTTACCTATGAACTTCTGTTCAAACTTCAAATACGAAGGCTCTTTTGTATTAAACCACAGGACTTCCTGCTTTCTGCAGTGAAATATTAATGTATAGTAATACTGTAATGTAAAAAGATGAGGCATGTGAATTACCTCAACTTTCCTTGAATACTTGAATCCTTGTATTTGAAGACATACTCAATTTTACAGACAAATTTATGGATTTAGTTACATTATGCTGTGTAGAATACTTTTGAAAAAAATGTTTATCAGATTTATTTTGATCGTGTTGCAGAGAAGGGAAAAACTAAGGCTTCACTGAGAGATTAAGGGTTCCTTCTTGTTCCTGTAAGGCTTTGCTGCTTGTCTCCTCCAGGGATTACTGTGTGAAACTTCTAAGGCCAGAAGGGAGATTGGGTGAGGAGCTTTAGGAACTGTTGCCCTGACAGATCAGTGAGTACATAGTCAGAATCTCAGAACTTTTAGCTGAAGAAACATAGAAGTAACAGAAAAGAAATATACTGCAGGTAGAAATCAGATGTCTGGACTGTACAATAAAACACCTTTCCTGAGTTTTAGGAAATAAGAATAATTATTAATGTCCAGTGTTTCATGGTGGTTTTGATGGGACCCAGGTTGCTAAACTCCCTGCATTTAGGTCTTTAGCATGAAAATTAATAACTTCAGTCTGACTGTTTTAGAGTTCTGCTGTTGCTGAGGTTGAATGTATTTCCCAAGCCATCAATAACTGGGTGCCACTCTTGTCTTGGTCAGAGGAAGCACTGTAAGGTTGCATACATTTTATTCTGCTGATTTTATTCTCCATTCAGTTCAGAATTTTCAGAACTTGTTTAGTTTACCTTAGTTAATTAATAAACTATTAATTTTAGAACTTAAGAAATAGTAGAATGAAAATAATGGTAATAAGCTTACTGCTGAATAGGCGTATAACCTGAGGACATTTTTCTATTCTGCTTTATATGGCTAACTGTTTTCTTTTTTTGAACGTGAGTTGCCAGTAAGACTCTGATCGGCATTTAGAAAGTTTTCATAAATGCAAATTAACCTAGTTTTACTTAACTATTAGTCACAATTAATATGTTACAGGAAATTGAATATTTCACAGAGTTGCTTCCACAAAACAGCATGCCGTGTTGGTATTTTTTTTATGTTCGTATGTAGTGTTTTTCATTGTAATTTGACATAAATATGTAAATTTGGTTGAGCCTTATATTCTAATCACATCAGTTATGTTAATGATTTATCTGTGATAAAATCAATATGATGCCATTTCCTTCAAGGCATGACCAAGGTTAAAGTAGGCAAAGAAGATTCTTCATCCACTGAATTTGTAGAGAAAAGAAGAGCAGCCCTAGAAAGGTAATGTGTATATCTAACTGAAATTTATTTAGGCTCAGAATTACTTGTAATATATTATGTGGGTTCTGTAATTGGAACACTGGCGATCTGTCCTTAAATGAATTCTGGAGACTGTATACAGCTGTCAAAATTTTGTGTAGAAATTGAATAATTCCCATTCCAACAGAAAGTGTAGCCCTATTTATAAAAATTACTGTAGCTAACTTGTTTCAGACTTAAAATTAAGATGGCAGAGATTCAGCAAGTAAAACCAGCGTTATCAGCTTGTGTAGACATTTTGGGTTAAAGGAATTAAGGCACTTACAGCAGTGTATTTGTTCCATAGCCAATCAGCTGTTGGGCAGGAAGGGGCGTGAAGAGACCTTCAGTCACTTGAAAGTAAAATGGGCTTCTCATGATGTGCATTGATGACATTGATGTGACTTGCTGAATTTTGGCGTAAGAGATACTGGAACTCTGTTACCCAGCACTGATATACAGCTGATACTGTTCAAGTATCTTTGTTAGGAAAGGGTCCTATCCCTGGTATATTGCCACATTAACCTTAACTTGTACTTCATATGGAATATGGAACAAGGAAAAAAAATTGAGCAATCTAATGTGTAAAATAGTTTTACTGCAAGCCTTACCTTCTTTAGGTATGATCTGGTGGTCATACCTAATGGAGGATGGATAAAAATTACACTTGAGATCTAAGCAGAAGTGTGAAAAAAAAAAAGGGAAGGAGTTGCGTTGAATTTTACTTGTGTGTTTTTGAGTCTTTTAGAACTAAATGTGTTGAAGACTGTAGTCTATCCAGCATATAAGTGGTTTATACCTAGATCATAATCAACTCACTTGTCCAAGATTTCCTATAATTCTAAAATAAATCAGCGAGAATTACCTGTAACAAAAAGCCTGTCCACTGCACTGTATGAAAATGTATAAACAAGCTCATTTTTTTTCTGGCATAAACTGATTATTAAAAGAGTAGGTCTTCACTCAATTGTTGAAAATAAGAAGTATATTATTTTACCAGTGTGCAACATACAGATATGGCAGGCCCCACCTTAAGGAGTTTCTGAGGTAAACACTGCCCGATGTTTAGTATATTATGTTGTGATATGGAGTGCATGGCACTGCATTATGTTCAGTCAGTCACATTAAATCTGTTTTGTTACCCTGATATTTTAATTTTTAAAATCATAGGTATCTACAACGAACAGTAAAGCACCCAACCTTGCTACAGGATCCAGATTTGAGACAATTCTTGGAAAGTTCTGAGGTATTTACGTTCTTTTAACTTACCTTATTTGTTTCTAGATATGGTAACCTACCAAGCAGTATATTCACTTTGTACTGAGACCTAATCCCCTAAATAAATATGAACAGAATAAATATGGGACAGAATGGCAGAGGCTACTTAGATAATGGTGTGCTTCTGGCTCTGGTGACAAAAAGCTATTCGCTATATAGTGACTTCTCGAGCGAGTTGGTCTTTCCAGTTCTAATGTTACTGATTGTTAAGTAAGATCTAAAATTAAACTGGCTTGGAAGCAGCTCTCTTGCCTCTAGGAGTTCAGCTTGAGGTGTATCGGTAGGATAATGTGAAAATGCTGGCAGTGCTGCTGCCAGGCTAGGTATTTTGTGAATAAGGACTTCCGTCACCTGTACTACTAATCTGGTACTTTTCACAGTATTAAGTATATTGTTAAAGATACATAATATCTCTTTATAAATGTGCACAGTGGTTTCACTCTAATACAGAACTGTGTTTTGGCTAATGTCAGTATCTTAGTTATACTAATAAGTCACAGAGGCCTCCCTACTGACAAGAGCATCAATAGATAACTTACAGTGGGTTTGTCAATGCTCCTGACAGACAAAACATCACATGAAGGGTAAATGGTCTGACATAGGGGCCACCTTGTACAGTATATTCAATCTAGCCTGAATACTAATATCAATTAAATTTAAAGTTTGTTAATGTAACTGTGAGGATTTCTCAGTACTGAAGCAGCTAACATGTTCTCTTGGTACCTGAGGTATGTTTATAGACTTATATTGCAAAGCAAAAAGTCATCAGCCTTTTATTATCAGCATGCAGTGCGTGTTTTGCATTACAATTAAATGTGTCACAGAATCTCCTTTGTCTAATTTGTTGTAAATCTAAGCTTTTCTGTTCCTGTAGTGGCAGTTTGTTCGTTGAAGCGTATAGGTGGCCATTTAGGACATTTGGCTAGTTCATAACAGCTTTGGACAAGTGGTTTGTTTGTTCCATTTAAATGTAAAGATGTAGTAGGAAAGTAAATAGTCTATATTTTTAAGTTTTCCTCTTGAGAATATAAAAGTAGTAAATTTGAGAAATTAGATTCCACTATACTGAAACACATAGGAATAAAGAAAACGCTATATCCTTTTCTTTCCCCCTTGTGCCCAGTTAAACCTCCATCCTTTTAACCAGTCTCTTTGCCCTTATTTGTCATTCAATTCCAGCTGCCGAGAGCGGTTAACACCCAGGCTCTGAGTGGAGCAGGAATATTGAGGATGGTGAACAAGGCTGCCGACGCTGTCAACAAAATGACAATCAAGATGAATGAATCGGATGCAGTAAGAGCTGATTTTTCAGCTTGAATAATGAGATGAATTAATGAGCCTCAACAATTGCATTTTAAAGCTGTAGAAGTAGAAAATGGGTTATTAATTTGCTTATTGGCTTGAATTCTTAGCTGTATCAGTTGACCACCCTGGCAGTACCTGGATAATTTGCTTCTTTAGAACCAGAAATGTTGTTGGTAATCTAATTTGTAATGCTTGACTCTTTCATCTTTTGTCAGTGGTTTGAAGAAAAACAGCAGCAATTTGAGAATCTGGATCAGCAACTTAGGAAGCTTCATGCCAGCGTTGAAGCATTAGTCTGCCACAGAAAAGGTAGCTTTACTTTTATGTAACTGCATGAGCCTTAGGAAATGGTGATGAAACAAGAGCTCAGCATGTCAGAACTCTTAACTAAAATAGTTACACAACATATTTTAGAGCAAAAATCTTCTAAATTGTATCTTTTATTTTAAACCGCTCTAGTATTTTAGTATACCTGTCTTTAATTTTAAATTTAACCAGAGTATCTGTCATTCCTAGAGTCACCATAATGATTTAGAACATTTTTTTTTCCCTTGCACAGTTTCATTACCACACCTAGCAAGTGATTATACTACGGTAAACATCCATAAATTTATCTTTAGGTCTCATGGCAAGAGTAATTTCTTTCTGAACAAAAAGTGGGTGCATAAATCCATTTAAGCGTCTTTTGATTCAGTATTGCTCTGTTAACTGAGTTTAAGTGCTTACACAGGAGTTTGTTATTCTTAATTTAGTCTGCATAATGATATATCCTCAAGCTACGGTTAAGGTAAACTTTTCTGGGAAGATAAGTAGTCACAGAATATCAGCTGTTTGTTTGCTTGTTTCAGATATAAGCAAAGCCTGTAAGTTTATATTATAATAACCTGTGCTGCTTTTTGTCAAAGATGGATTTCCATCAGACTATTAAAAAGACCAACAAAACAAAATAAAAACCCAACAAAACCCAAAACAACCACAATTTTGAATTTGTAGCTTGAGGAAGACCGTAAGTGTGCTGTCTCACAATATTGTATTATGTTAAAATATGGTGTCGCCTTCGAGCTCCTCCAAAAGTACTTGAAAATGTCATAAGTTACTTTCTCATAATTCTAATCAAGAATTATTCTCTGTAGTAAAAATATCTTTAGCCACCTATTCTCAAGACTAAGGAGTATTTAAGAAGTAATGGAAAGTGGAAATGTTTATTAACAGTTGATTTGACACCTTATAGATTTGAAGAAGTGTTGGTTTGTTGGAGTTTTTTATAATTATAAAGGTTTTAAATATCTGAAGACAGTTTTCTTCTGCAATCACTTCTGGTGTTCTGATGGTTCTGCAGGAGCAGCAGAGTTGCAAACTAACCTGAAGTAATTTGGACTAAACGTTTTTTCAAAGGTCCTTCGTAGAACTAAACTTTGTACAGGATTATTTACATGGGATTTGAGACAATTGCACCAGTATTTGTTAAGAAATAAGCTCAAAACTTCACTTTCACAGATGCTGATACGTGAGGTTTGCTTGGTTTTTTTATTTTAAAGCATATCAGAATGTGACAATACACTACAGTATGCACACATGTAAGTTACTTAAAGTCAATAAAACAGTCCAACAGAAATAAATTCTGCTCATGGGAGTGGTGGTTTTGTGAAAGGGTTGTTTTTTTTTTCCACTCTGAACTAAATGGTAAAACTGTGCTGTAAACCTGTTAAAATTGTTCTGAATTTGCTCTATAGGTGATTTGGCTTTTGTTTTGTGGGTTTGCATTTTCTCTGAAGTAGGCAATTGGATAATACTGAAGTGACTTTTTTTTCCATGTCTTTTGCTAGACAAAGTAAGCATGACATTAACAGACTTGGCAAAGCATTTACTGATCGAGAGGTTTTTGTGCAGGAGTCCTCCTCCTAAATGTGATTTCATTGTGATGTCCTTGTGTATCTTATCGTGATCTTTAGCTTCTTTTTTTCATTTGGTAAAGTTAAACCTCTTCTTGATTTCAACCCTCTGCTCCACTGATTTATGCTGCAGAGTAATATAACAAATTAACTACATCATGCTGAACATTACTCCTGTGTTTCAGAGCTTTCAGCCAACACCGCTGCCTTTGCTAAAAGTGCTGCCATGTTAGGTAACTCTGAGGACCACACTGCTCTGTCTAGAGCTTTGTCTCAGCTTGCAGAGGTTGAGGAGAAGATAGATCAATTGCATCAAGAACAAGCTTTTGCTGATTTCTATGTGTTCTCAGAGCTGCTTGGTGATTACATTCGTCTGATTGCTGCAGTAAAAGTGAGTACTACTAGGGAAAATACCGATTTCGTGTTTAAAGTCACATTCCTCAGCTTATAGATTTAGGGTAAATGAATGTATGCATTTGCTTGTGTAACACAATTAAGTTTTTGCCTGATGTTCTAGCTGAGTAAAGGGAAAGCGTTCATGAGTTATTCCAATGATAAAAATGGCTGTGATCAAAAATGTGAATGGAGTGGTAAGATGTAGAGAAAATGCAAATCTACTTTGAGCAGTACTGACTGTGTACAGTATTTGGGGATACTGTACTGTGTCTAAGCATACTGTACATCTTTATTTCAGATTACTGTTACAGTAAGCATACATAAATGTTGGAGAACATAATTTGGTATTCTGTATTTGGTAGATAGCCAGTAATGTCTTTAAATAAAAAAAGCCATAATTTGTGGATCTACATCTCATTAAAGCAAATATTCAATTTAGGTGTAAGCTATGATGCAGAGCATAATTAGGTTTAGATATAAGAACAGGTATCTGTGAATTATGTCCAGAAATACCTTTGAACTTGCCAGGTTGCTGGAAGTATATATTTTTCTTTTTACTTTGTTTCTCTTTTTTCTTTTTTTTAAATATGTGTACTTTACTTCTGCTGCCTTAATCCATTGCTAACAAAAACGTGTTGCTGAAAATGCGTGTAATCCATATGCATGAACAGTTTGATAGCATCTGCATTTCGAGAATTGTCTGTATAATAGAGCACTTCATAGTGGTTGTTCTGGTAGTGTTTTGATAGAATGAGGCACTGAAGTGTCTGCTCTGAAAAGAGTTCCTGAATAGCCTGTTATTTGTGGAAGGTATTGAGCTGTGCAAGCATGATGTCAAGTGAAATACAATACGTGGTAGACACTCTAAGGTTTCTTTGAGTATACTACTTGTTCCACCTTTATCCTGGAATTGTTTTTTCATACTGAGAATTAAGATAGCTCTAACACTTCCAGTTGTTTAATAAATTTGTCTATTCTCGCAGGGTGTGTTTGACCATCGAATGAAATGCTGGCAGAAGTGGCAAGATGCTCAGGTCACTTTACAAAAAAAACGTGAAGCTGAAGCAAAGCTCCAACTTGCCAACAAACCTGATAAATTACAGCAAGCTAAAGATGAGATAAAAGAGGTAATGTTATCAAACATAATTTTGGAGGTTAGACTTTCTGCATTGGCTCATTCATTCTGCATTAATGCTGCTTTTTGCCATTTTTGTTTACAAATCACTTACTTGCTGTTTCCCGTATTTACTGAAATTGTTAAAAGGAATTTACTTAAAACACTAAATGTGTTCAATTTTTGCTTATTGTAAGATCTGTAAGACAGTACTACTGTCTCTACAGAGTCTGGGAGATTGGAGGGCGGGAACATGGACAAGTTAATGCTTTTAACTGTTAACAGCCCACTTGGATAGGCAGAGGAGCATCTCTTGGTCTCTAAAGCTAAGATGACTTGGGTAAATCCGGCAAAGACAGCTAATAGAGAACTATTCCCATGTTTTGCTTAAATATGTAGCTTTTCTACCCATATATATGTGCATGTATATATGGTGTAATTTCAGTAAAAATAAATCTAACATGTTGAAGTGTCATAATTTATACACTTTTTCTATCATGCTTCACTAAGGAAATTGAAGAGGTAGGACAACTTAATTATTTAATGCTAATGCATTCTAAGTATGCTCTAGTACTCTCCCGTTAAATAATGGAAGAACGTTATTGCAGATTTCGAGCTCTTTTACACAGATGCTTTGTTTGGCTTCCTCATTGGTCACTAACCACACGCTCCTTTGTTCTCTTTGCCCTTTGATATATTTCACATACAGTATTGAAATTACTCATTAACTTGATTTTCTTTTCCTTAAAAAAGTCCTTTGTTTACTGAGAAAACCTAGTGTTACTCTTGTGTGACCACATTCTTGTTGATTGCCTCTCCTGTTGTCACCCATCCATTCACAATAAATTTCCTGATTACTGGTAGTAATGGGAAATAGTGATCTTTTCCCAGTCCCAATATTAAAAATATTTCTTTTTTCTGAAGGTATTACTTTTACTGCTTTATTGGATAATTAGAGAAGGCTTTTAGTAAACTCACAGTTTAAATGTGCCAATTGAAAGTTCTTACTGCCACAGAAATGTGTTCAGAGTTGTCGAATTCTGTAATAGTGGACCCTCTGGCAGAGGAATTGCGAATGAAAGCGTAAGCAGCTCAAGCATTGTGCATGACTCGGTTGTTTTCTGTGGATAAAGGGACAAAGGACAGTCGTAGAAATACCCTCTTGAATGAGAAATTTTTCCTTGTCAGACACTGTAAAATGGCAAACTATTATCCAGTGATAATTCACATAGGACCTGGGATTTGGGCGTGATGAAACTGAAGTGTTGAATACATTAGGCCTGTAGAAGCTTTTACAGAACTCTCAGGCACCTCTGTTTGGTGTGGTAGGAAGGCATGGGCAATCTCAATCTACTTTTCCTTAGCTGTGTTTTATACTATTTCAGTTACGTGATAACTCTTCAGGCTGATCTTCCATGAAGGAGATACTATTATGACTTACTAAATAGCTTCATAATGTATATCTAAAAGGTCAGTCAGGGGACTGTGAATAAATATAAACTAAAAATATAAATATGGAAGTGGTTCTTGGAACATAGTTGATGTTTATCTCATATAACAGTAAAAACTTGACACCGAATGACAAAATGTTTTTGTGAATAAGTAGCACCGCTGGATTGCTAACAGGAAGATGCTACATTGAAGCATGTTGCTTCCCTGCTGCTTTTTTCTGAGGAAGATAAATGTTACTGAATGTATTTGTTCTCTTGACTCAGTGAATATGTTGAGATGAACAGATACAGTTGCATTTCAAAGCATTGCTAGCCTGTGTGTGGGGCTCTCTGTTTATCTACACAACTAGCTTAAATTTAACAATGTAATAGGTGTGTAAAAGCAGTTACAGGACAGTGTAGATGCTGACGATCCTTTCTTGTCTAGCTGGATGTCTTTTTACAGAAACTAAGGAGAAAGAACCTAGCGTCATATATTGTTACATGAATGCCATGCCCCCAATATGGCAAAACCCCATAAGAAACATCTCTTCTTCAGAGTTTTCCTCTAGTGATCTTCTTACCTGCAGTAACTTTTCGACTCCTGCTTTCTATGGCAACAGTTCCCACTGAAAAAAAAGGCTTGTGCTTTGGAAAGCAGATAAACACATCCTCGGTAGCTTGTCATTTGCAACAGAAATATGGTAGAGATAATCATATGCTTGACCAGAGGCAGAGATGAAGATTTACTCATCTCTTCTGGAATTAGAAAAATACAGAGAACTAGCTTGAAACTCTTCCAAGCTTGACTGGACAGTTTTAGGCTAGCTTGTATGAAGTTTTTAAAGGGAATAGCAAATAAAGCCTTAGAGATGCATTTTCTAAAGAGTATTTTTAAAATGTTATTAAGTGTTCGTAATAGCCGTACTAAGATATTTTTACATTTTATCTGCAGATAGCATTGCCTTAAAGATACCTTTGTTGTAACTGATCTGATGACATCTTGTAACAGAAATTTGAAATTGTTATTGTAAGATTTTCTTTTAAATAGGCCAAAAAAATCAAATAGGTCCTTAACTGACTATCAGTGTGCTAAAAAAGTTCGGATACTGGTAGACTGAATGGGCAACACAAAATCTTACCTCTGTATGTCTTTCCTTTGCCAGTGGGAGACAAAAGTTCAGCAAGGGGAAAAAGATTTTGAACAGATCTCCAAAACCATTCGCAAGGAAGTGGGAAGATTTGAGGCATGTATAATTTTGTCAAAGTAAATGACACTTTTACTGTAGATAATACTGACATTTCAAGTAAAATTTATTAAGAGGTTAATATGCCATAATTTATTTATTAACAGAAGGAACGAGTGAAAGACTTTAAAACTGTTATTATCGAGTACTTAGAGTCGTTAGTGCAAACACAACAACAGGTAAGATAAATTTTAAGTTTTGTACAAGTTAATACATTCTGTATTAGGTTAGTTAGAAAAAGATAGGCTTTAAGCACAGCAGTTTCTAAAACATTAAAAGCTACTGGTCTGTACTGTATTGTGAATGACATGATGATTGCAGTTTCCCAGCCCTTGCACAGCTGTAATTCAGGGAAGCAAGGGAGAAGCTCCTTTAGGGATATGGGCAAGCAGAGGGTCTTGTCATCTTCTCAAACTGAATTAGTACTTTCACTTAGAGATTGGAGTGAATTGTAATCAGTATGTACTTACACTTACTGAAGAGACTTGGATTCTTAAATGTTTATTGCTCTTTTTAAAAAGTACAAAATATTATTGAATATTGGAAAGCATTAAAAGAATTTCCAGTGTCTGAGAAGTAGGCTTTGTTACCAGAAAAAATCTGGGCTCTTTCTTCTGTTCCTTGCAGGAATATAACCCTCCAGCTTTGTTTAATTAAAAAAAAAACCAAAAAACAGTGTCATTAGAGATAAAAATTAATGACTGATCTTTAATAAAAATCTGTATAATTGTATTCTATAGCATTGTGTTCAACATGGGGCAACATATCTATAGCTATGAGCAGATTTGTGTATTTATTGCTTGTTTTTTCTTGCACTATGTAAAAATATGAATGAATAAGGACCTATGTTCTTACTTTGTCTCATGGAGGCAAGTTTACTGCAAGAGGAGGTGGGTATGTGTTGTATTTTCCAACATTTAGTACTTAATGAGTGATTTTTCCCTTCTCTTCAAGCTAATAAAATACTGGGAGGCATTCCTACCTGAAGCCAAAGCCATTGCCTAAAAGAAGAATATTCCAAATGACAAGACACTCGGGATGTTTGTCCTCAATAAAACTAAATTCCACAGTGAAATCACTTTAAATCATCCAAATAAACCACTATATATTTTATGAATTAACATGTGGCTTTTTTTATATACCACAGCATTTTATTAACAAGCTGCATGTCCTGACCCTCTTTGAAGTGGACTGTGGCATGATGTTCTGCAATACATTGCTGAATTGAACACTATTGTGTCTTAATACTTGCACTAAAATGTGCACTGCAAGGCCAGAAAGCTGATATTTTTGTTCTTTACAACACAATGTTCTGTAGTATGTTTACCTGATCTTTATGAAACAAATTTAATTGCATTGATTATTGTTCACTTAAACATTCCTGTACAAAATCATGTTTTTGTGATTACAATAATAAAGGGATGTACCTTGTGAAACATTAAACACTCTGGGTTTGTATCTGTAGATACTTACTGGTGTTCTTGGGAGTACGGTTAAGAACAAATTGAGATGTATCCAGGGCAAACCCAACATTTAGTAAAGAGTGCTAGAGAAGGTATTAAAGATCCACAAACAATTATCTGTGGTAAACTGTTCTGTGTTTTAATTCTGAATCTCTTCACTACAGGTGTTCTTTTCACTTGAAGTTATCACTGCCTTGGCAAAGTCTGCTGTGTTAGTACTCATAGGGTCAAAGGACTGATGCTTTGGCACCAGACAGATGTAAACTTACATCTCCTTCAAGTGTTTACAAAGCTTCTGCAGCGTTAAAATCACCTGTATGGTCAAATAGTGATGTCCTACTGAACTGATACATTGCGTCAATTGTATTCAGTAGTCTCAGGATACAAAAATTTAAAAAAATCTTGCTGTAATTCTGGTAATAGGAAGAAAAGGGGGTAATTCAGCTGAGTGCCTGTTAGTTGTAGGAGCTAGCATTCTGTTTGTATTTTCTGGAGTAGAAAATACACTTGAAGGGACTGGTTATACCTTTTGCAAGAAGTCAGAGCAGATAAACATTTTTCTGAAATACAGTGTTAACATAGGATGTGCTGTCCTGTCATTTTAATGACATACTGAGCTTGTCAGTGTATTAGTATTAATGGAAGTTATTAATGTTAACAAATTTTAGGAAATATTGGTCATAAAAAGACAAGAGAAGTTGTTTCTTTCAGCAAGTTCTTTCTTTCTTTCTACATGAATTTGTATTGTTTGGGGTCAAATATAAAGCAGCACGTAATACCATTTCTGAACAGAATGGAAACCTCAATTCAACTGGAAGGTCATACTCTATTTTTACAACAAAGTTAGTGTAAACTTTACAGATTGGTGTTTGCTGTAGTTTCTCTTCATACCTCTCTTGACTCAGTATTTTTAGGAGTTTTAAAGGAAACTAGAACAGAAAAAAACCCACCAAAATTTATCAAGCATAAATCAAGCATCTTTTTAAATGGTTAAATGCTAAAGCCTTAAGCTTGTAATACCTTATGCACCAGTGTTTGTTCAGTCATTGATCTTAAAACAGCCTTTTGAAAAGCTCAAGTATGCAGGAGGCTTATGATGAAGAAATGCTTTGAAAAGGCACAGTACTACTTTTTGGGCATAGAGCATGATAGGGGATACACATGATAGAGTCACCCCAAGACACTGATCTAGGCTGATCAATATTAAACTTCGTATACACACACCACTCAAACTGAAAGTGGTATTTCCAGAACTGAAAGACTCAGTTTGGACGTGTAGACATCATAATGGGTAAACATACCCTTTCATGATCTTTTTTGTGTAAGTGCTTTGTCCAGCTTTCTTAGCTCTTGATCTCTTTTTGCTTTTATCAGGGTTAGAATTCATTTGAATGATGGCTCAGATTTCTTCTCTTTGTGACAGGAGAATGAGAAAGAGCTTTCTCATTAGTCTGCTAGCAAAGATGAGTGTGACCAGACAACTGAAAACAAGAATGAGTTGTGCAAGTTTTTTCTTAAAACCAGAATCCTGTTGGGGATCAAAAGGATAATGGCATTTCTGGAGTTCACTGTCACACAGGATTGGCTGCTAATACAAAAAATTTTAGGGGTTTTTTTGGATCACAAGGTTAGTTTGAAGAGAAGATCCTGATCAGCTGTCACATTTGGCTAGCATAAAACTCTTGTTGTTTTAAGAAGCTGTTAATGACCCTGAGATTGGCTCAGTTGGCTGATAATGCCGAAGTTGTGCATTCAATCTCCAGCTGGGCAGTTCATTTAAGAGTTGGACTTGATCTTTGTGGGTCCCTTTCAACTCAGAATATCCTGTGATCTGGAAATTTATTCTGCTTATATTCCCCTGCATTATGAAGATTGAAGTTTTGGTTACTGTCTTTCTTAGTGCAGTTAACATCCATATTGGCAGATGTTTCTCGGTCCAAGTGAATGCAGGTATTACTGAACTCTTTCCTCTGTGGAGCTGACTACTAGATATAATACTAAATTTAAGTGGTGTTTTTCATTAAAACGACGAGCTGATGTACCACTGAAGAATCACTAGCATGAACAAAAAGTGAATGTTTGCAAAATGATGAACTGCATTTGGAATCTGTATGAAAGACGAGGTGCTACTGAGTTCTAGTTTACCTTTTAGGTTAAAATAGAATGCAGATATTTGCAAGAAAATCTTCTATTCATCATGTGCATTGTCCTTTTTTAATTAAATATGTATATGACATGAAGTGGCTCAAATTGAAGACTTTGTTACTTCTTTCTTAAACTGATGTTCAGTGTACAGCAAGTCTCTTAATTCTTTCACCACTGTCCCCTTTAAAAGAGAATATTCTGCGTCCCTATCAATTATTCCTTCTTCTACCTTTCCTAAGTTCTTTCCCTGTGAAAGCCTCGTATGGGAGTTTGTTTCAGCATCTGTGGAGTTCATGCCCCAGATATGTCAGTTTCTTTCAAATTGTGGAGATGAGCTGCTGGCTGGTAGATCCTGTGCATTTAAGTGAACAGCTAACATCCGCTAAAATTATGTGTACAGTGAAATGATTGTCTTAAGGAAAAACAAATAGCAAAAAACCCCTTTGGGTTATATTTTTTTCTCTCCTTCCTCTTTAGAGTAGAACAGGCTGTGTAATTATTTTAATTCGTGGCAAAATATGAGTCCATTGCAAACGTGAGAAAAAAAAGGGCAGTATTTTAAGAGGTGAGAAGCTGAATTTTCAGGTTGTTCAGAATGTTCCTTGTTACCTGCTGAGACGATTCTTCCGTTTTTTATAAATTCTTGTCTTCTGTAGTTGAATCAATGGTGAACTTGCTAGTAATCTTTTGACTTTACTGGTGAAGTCATTCCTTCCCTCTCCCCTCCCCCACCCCAGATCAAAGAGGAAATTATTAACAAAGGGAAGTGGTATGAAATAATCCAAATCTTTTTTTCTGTCATTAAGAAAGAACACAAAGCAGCTTAGGCAGAAGTATCCTAGCAGGATATTGATATGAAAACTAAAGTAAAATATGCAATGAAAATGGAAGGGCAAGAAAAGACTAGAGATAAACCATGTATCTGTGCTTGAATTTTGCGAGTTGACTTAAAACCAGTTTTGGAGCAATTGAAAAATTGAAAAACTTAGGTCATGTCCTAATTAAGGACTGTCTTTTTTTGATCTGGCCTCTCATTTTGATGTGTATTTTACTTATCACTTAGATTAGAATTTTTATGTGGGTTTCTTTGCCTACTTCTATTCTGGAAACTAGCCATTCAGAAAGTCCTTGAATCATGAGAATAAGTGGAAAGTGATCTTTCAGATTTGCCTGTAATCATTCCTTTTTCTCTCCTGTGAATCCTTCTAACATGATGAATGCTGAATTCCCCCTCCCTGTATGGGGCATTGCAGAGTGACTATTTCGGAAAAAAAGAAACATAGAAGTGGCCAGAAAAGGGGTGGATTGATGAATCCTAGTTTCTGTAATCATGGAAGGTTAGGTAGAATCTGGTGACAGGTAACACCTACGTTTGGAAGGAGTGTATCATTAATATATTTCACATTCTGGATCAAGCTAATTTAAGAATACAGCTCAAGATACTGATACCTGCAACAACACCCAGCACTGAAGACCAACACTGACATTTCTTAGAGTACTTCTGAGAGCCTGCGCAACAGATCATTTTGAAGATAGCCTATGTCAGTGTTACCAGTAGAGTTCAACTATTTTACAGTTTTGCTTTTAGGGGTACTAACATGGTTTTAATGCATGTTATGCCAGTCCAAGTCAAGCTACGTTTGAAATATATTCTCCTTGCTTTGCTGTTTGTGGGGAAGCATTGTAACATCTGTGCAGTTAGCTTTCAAAGACCAGAATCCTGGATGGTTTTGAACACGCTTTGATAGCATTCTATGAACTAATGTTTCTTAAATTTTTGATCCTCAGTGTATTAGACAGAAAGACAATCCTTGGCCAGCCAGCCATGGGGAGAAACCCTTTTTTTTTTCTTCAGATGTAACTTTAAAGATTACCCAACTAATGATGATACATTGTGTAAATTAAGTATTTAACGTTCTAAAACATATTGACGTATTTGAATTCAGCTCACCATGTAATCTTCCTTGTTCCTCTTGGCTGATGCACAGTCAAAATTTCCATTATATTCTATTGAATTGGAAACCAGATTAATGTCTAAAACTTTCCTTTGTTAATAAGTTATGTGATATTAAGGAGAAAAGTAGCTTTTTGAAATTATTCCTTATTAGGTTGCACACAGCCACAAACAGTGCTCCTATGAAATTCTTCTACTGACTTCTCAGCATAAAATGCTTTATGGCACAAGTGGTATCCTAAGAATTATCTCTCTGTTTTGTATTGGGGGAAGAATAGACACTATACCTAAAGACTGGATTCTTAACAGAAAGTAACAGTAATGATAGCATGGTAATTATTATCTAGTATGCCCACATTTACTAGAGTGATAAGACTGTTATTATAAGGCTAGTCTTTCCTTGGGATTATTATAATACCTTTATTAGAGGGTGCTTTGTGGGAGAATGGGATTTCATACACACTTTTGAGTACACGGACATGGTGGAGAGCACACGAGGGTGGAAACACTGCTGGAGAGCTTGTCACCGCTACCACAGAGGGATGCTGGCACTGTCCTGCTGGACAGCAGTTGAGGATACTGGCCCAGGAGCAGTGTTATGCAGAAACAGATGCCTGAGGACGATCTGGCTTTGATTTCAGGTAATTTTTTTTAAATGTTGGTTTGTTGCTTCACTTTAGTTTAGTAAAGTAAACTAGTGTTAGTTTGCTTTAGTCTTCTTGGTTCGAATCAAATGATGTCTATTTTGTATTGAATCCTTCAAGGTCACAGGTCTTTGCTTAGAGCAAATATAATTAAATTTACCTTTTAGTAAAATAAAGAGAAATGGAGCGAAAAGGAGCTTGTAATGTTCCACTCTCTTTTCCCCAGTGCCATTAATCTAGATGAAAACAAGTTAGTTTTCAAAAGAAATTTCAAAAAGCTGATAGCATAACCACAGACATCAGATAAATTTGTTTTCTGTCCATTTTTGAGGTATGTTTTTATACTTGAATTTACTTATGAAAGATCAAACCCTCTTTAGCTACTCTCTAAAAGATCAGTGAGAGTGTGAGGTTGTCTCAGGTAGTGCCTGAGACTCTCCAGACTCACAAGGTGAGTTTTAAGATATGATCATCTAATACAGAGGCAGTTTGTTGTCATTTTGCAGTGCTTCCAAATGGTTTGAAGGTTGGAGTTAGCAAATTTGCATGAAGTCAAAGCATTTGCCTGTACCAGCAGCATGGCCTCCTAAATGCATTTGATATTACACCTTCCGTTTCTGCCTCCATTACTCTTCAAACTGTCAAAACAGCTGCTTATTTGGGAGTGTGAGAAGTATTTAATTTCTCCAGTGGCCAGCAATCATCTACACTTCTCTGAAATTGTATGGTTTTCTCTACTAAATAACAAAGTTAAGAGGTGGCTTCTTGGGAACACACACAACACAGGCAACTTTCCTTAGCGCTGCTTTTGTTTTTTTCCTCTTAATTTCATGTCTGTTCACAACAGGCACTGTGAAAGGTGCTGCCTTTGTTTGTTGACTGACCTGGTCATGACAGAAGGCTGTGCTGCCATTCAGTGGGACCTTAATAGGCTGGAGAGTTGGGCGGTGAGGAACCATATGAGGTTCAATAAGGGCAAATGTAGGGTCCTGCACCTGGAGAGGAATAACCCCAAGTACCAGCACAGGTTAGGGGCTGACCTGCTGGAGAGCAGAGAAGCTTCTGCAGAGAAGCACCTGGGAGTCTTTGTGGATCACAAGTTGGCCATGAGCTGGCAGTGCCCTTGTGACCTGGAGGGCCAGTGTCAGTGTCAGTGTCCTGGCGTGCATTGGGCAGAGTGTGGCCAGCAGGTGGAGGGAGCTCCAGTGACGCCACATCTGGAGTCTTGTGTTCAGTTCTAGTTTTGGTACAAGAGAGACAAGGTACTACTGGAAGGGGTCCAGTGGAGGTCACAAAGATGATGAGGGATCTGGAGCATCTCTCTTATGAGGGGAGACTCTGGGAGCTGGGCCTGTCTAGTCTGGAGAAGACTGAAAGAGGATCTCAAGAATGCACACAAATATCTCAAAGGTGGGTGCCAAGAGGATGGTGCCAGGGTCTTTTCAGTAGTGCCCAGTGATAGTGTGAGGAGTAATGGCCATAAACCAAAACACAAGAAATTTCACTTCAGCCTGAGGAAGAACTTTACACTGAGGGTGGCAGAGCACTGGAACAGGCTGCCCAGGAAGGGCCTGGAGTCTTCCTCTCTCACTTTCTCAGAACCCATCTGGGTGTGTTCCTGTGTCACCTGCTCTAGGTGACCCAGCCTTGGAATGGGGTTGGTGGGCATGAGCTCCAAAGGTCCCTTCCAACCCCAGCAATTCTGCGATTCAGGTTTGAGCTGTGGTGTGAATATAGCACTGGATAAATTCATCCCTTTGGAAGTTAATTTTTTTCCCTCCGTTTTTTCTGTGCTTCGCAGTAGCGCTGCAGCTCTGGCTGTACCAAAAGCCGGCGCTGTCAAACACCGTTTGTTTTAAACCACGTTTATTCCAGAGGAAGCTGCTCCCGCCTCAGCCCGGCAGGGCGAGGAGAGGCGGGGGGGGGGGGCGGGGCCGGNNNCCGAGCCCGGCTCCCGCCCCGCCTCTGTCACGTGCCTGAGGATCACGTGACCGGCGCGCCGATGGCGGCGGCTCCGCCGCGCTGAGGGGACCCGGCATGGAGGTGTTCATCCCGTCCTTCCGATACGAGGAGAGCGAGCTGGAGCGGGGGTACACGGTGAGGTGCGCCCGGGCGGGGCACGCCCGCGCCTCGGGGCGGCCGTGTGGCGGCAGCCAGCGAGGACTGCGCTTGGGCTCCGGGCAGGCATCAGCGTGCCGGGGCCGTCCTGCCCGCCCAGGCTAGCCCTGACCTGCCCAGCGCAGCCCGTCCTTGCCCTGCCAGCCCTGTCCGGCTCTGCCCAGCCTTGCCCTATTCTCCTCATCCCTGCCTTGCTCTCCCCAAACCTGCCGTGCTCCGCCCTGCCCTGTCCCGCTTTGCACTGACTAGCTCTGCCCATCCCTGCCCTGTGCAGCCATCCCAGCCCCGTCCTCCTTGTCCAGGCCGGCCTTTCCATGCCCAGCCTTGCCCTGCCCAGCGCAGACCACCGCTGCCCTGCCTCTCTCAGCGCAGGAAGGGTGCTCTCAGCCCGTCAGACACCTGCTACCCCACACGAGCTCTATTCTGCAGGGCAGCAGCGACAGGGGATGGTGCAGCGTGAACAGCAAGGGAGGAGACGCAGCTGCTCCCTTGCCACTCGGCCCTGCTGAGAGAGGCACATGGTGGGTCTGGGTCTGGGCTGCCCAGAACAGAAGCTGGAGTGAGTCCAATTCAGAGCCAAACACGATGGAGGGATTGGAGTGTCTCTTGCATGTGGAAAGGCTGAGAGACCTGGGACTGCTAATCCTGAAGAAGAGAAGGGGCAGGGGCGTCTCTTCAATATGTACAGGTGATCTGAATGGAGAGAATGGGGGGGCCAGACTCCTCGTGGTGGTGTGCAGTGACAGGAGAGGTGGCAGTGGGCAAACATCAGAACACAGGGAACGCCCTTTAAACATAAGACTAGACTGGTTCATTATCGTGAGGGTGGTCAAGTACTGGCATAGGTTGCCCAGAGGACTGTGAAGTCTCCATCCTTGCAGGTTCTCAAAACCTGCCTGGACACTATCCTGGGTAGCTTGCTGTATAGTTGACCCTCCTTGAACAGGCAAGTTAGTCTGCACAATTTTTAGAGGTCGTTTTTGTTCCCAGTAGTTTTCTCATCCCAGGAAACTGTTGGAATGTAACACTTTCACATGTTGCTGGGTGAAGACAGGTGGACCAAAACCCAAGGTATTTGTCTAAAAGTGGATATTCAAAGCTTGCTTCTTTTATTAAATATATTCATTTAGTAGCTCGGACCTGTTGAGAAATACCAGAAGAAAAATTGAATCCTGTGGAACTTTTAGAAGATTAATCCATGTAGGCATAGTTCCATGAAGCAAGTTCATCTTCCTGATGCTTTATGCTGTATATCATTTGGTCTTCACTACTGGCAAGTGTTTGCAGGCATTGCAAAAGGTGAACCACTTTTAATGTGGGGAGTGTAGCAGCATTAATATTTCTGCCTCTTGGGTAAACTTAAATGTAAATAACTCCCTGCAAGATACCTGTGTGATTCTGGGGACTTGGCTTTAAAACATTTCCCCTGAATGTGGTTACAATAGCACAGACTGATCCCACCGCGTCCTTGCTGAGCAGATTAGTTGAAATGACAGAGTGGTTGCTAAGATGTGCATATTACACAAATAGGATTTTTCAAAGTAATGTTTGTTTTTAGTATTTGCTTTTAGTGAGTTACTATTTCTTTAAATGTAATTCTGTCTGTGACTCCTGGTATCTAGAGGATATTAAAATTTCATAAATGTTAAGCTGTGTAAGGTTCGAAGAAATCAGAAATGAAACTGTGTGTTTCTCGTAGTCTTTCAAGAAAATGATCCTGAGAACGAACATGTTCTATTACAACACTGTTGATTGTTACAGCACTTTTCCTCTCGAGTCATTTAGTGGTGATGAGTCAGTCTCATGGATCTGAAAGTTGCTGTAGTTCAGTAGATTTTGGTAGTTTTTCCTGCATGATTATTTTGCCATTTCAGTCAGATGAGGAGATTCTATGCTACATCCCGTACAAAAATGGTCATGCTGTATGCTGACCATGAAATTGTACGAGGAATCATTGCTAAAGTTTTTCTGGGCCAGGCATGCTTGTAGGAGAGGATATGGAAAACTGCTTTGATAATAATATCGTGTCTTTCCTTTATGTTTTAAGGAGCTTATGGACTATGCACGAGGAAGGCTTATGCCAATGTAATTGTCAGTTTCTTATATTGCTAAATAATTTGCCCAAGTATTGTTCCAAGTACAGAAATTCAGAGGGGGGCACTATATGTCCTCCTTCCAGCAAAACTGAGGTTAACGAAAGGTTACCATTGCTCTGTATTGGCTATGAACTTATACAGGCAATTCACTTCAAGTTAGTTTTCATAATCAGTTTTACAACATTAACATTTAAAACAGTTGGGTGAGAAAGGTCAAAGAATGTGTACTCCCGATGAACACTACTGGCAAACTGGTAACAATGGACAAGAAAAGGCTGAGCTACTTAACTTCTTTTGTTTCAGTCTTCACTTGCAGTCTCTTTTCTCACACTTCTCAAGTGGATGGACTGCAAGGCAGGGAATGGGGAAGTTGCTTCTCCACTGTAAGAGATGATAAGGTTCGTGAAGAACCTGAGCATACCTAAGTCTATGGATGCTGATGAGACGGATGCCGGAGTCCTGAGGGAATTGGCTGATGTAGTTGCCAAGGCACTCTCCATGGTATTTGAAGAGTCGTGTAAATCTCAGGTGACTGGGAAAAAGAGTACCCATCTTTAAAGACTGTAGAAAGGAGGACCTTTGGAACTACCAACCTGTCGGTCTCACCTCTGTGCCTGGGAAGATCATGGGACAGATCCTCCTAAAGACTTCTACTAAGGCACATGGAGGACAGGAAGGTGATTCGACACAGCCGGCACGGCTTCACTGAGGGTGAGTCCTGCCTGACCAACCTGGTGGCCTTCTGTGATGGAGTGACTACATCGGTGGGTAAGGGAAGTGCTACAGATGTCATTTATCTGGACTTCAGTAAGGCCTTTCACATGGTCCCCCACAACATCCTTCTCTCTAAATTGGAGAGATGTGGATTCTGTGGGTCAACTGCTAGATGGACAAGGATTTGTTTGGATGGTCACATCCAGAGGGTAGTGATCAACGGCTCAGAGTCCCAGTGGACATCAGTGGCAAGTGGTGCTACCAGGGGTCTGTACTGAGACCAGTGTTATTTAATATCTTTATTAATGACATAGACAAAAGGATCATATGCACCCTTAGCAAATTTGCAGATGACACCAAGCTGAATGGTGTCCTGAAGACATTGCCATTCAGAGGGATGCCGTTCAGAGGGACCTGAACAAGCTCCAGAAGTGTGTCTGTGGGACCTTCATGAGATTTAAAAAGGCCAAGTGCAAGGTGCTGCACCTGAGTTCAGACAGCCCTTGGTATCAATACAGGCTGAGGGATGAAGGGATTGAGAGCAGCCTTGCTAAGAAGGACTTGGGGGTACTGGTGGATAAGAGGCTGAACGTGACCCAGCACTGTGCACTCACAGCCCAGAAAGCCAAACGTGTCCTGGGCTGCATCCAAAGCAGCGTGGGCAGCAGGGCAAGGGAGGAGATTCTGCCTCTCTGCTCTGCCCTGGTGATACCCCACCTGGAAGGGGTCTGCTGCATCCAGCTCTGGGGTCCCTAACACAAGAAAGAGAGGGACTGTTGGATTGAGTCCAGAGAAGGGCCACAAAAAATGGATCAGAGGGATGGAGCACCTCTGCTTTCCTCTTTCAGTGAGGAAAGGCTGAGAGAGTTTGTATGTCCAGCCTGGACAGTGGAGGGCTCCAGGGCTCTATTTTTGCAGTATATAAACAGGGCTTTTAAGAAGAACAGGGACAGGCTTTTTAGTAGGTCTTGTTGTAGTAGAACAAGGAGCAGTGCTTTTAAACTAGAAGAAGGGTAGATTCAGAGTAGATGTAAGGAGCACAGGTTTTACAGTGAGGATGGTGAAACACAGCAGAGGTGGCCCAGAGAGGTTTCAGATGGCCCATCCCTCAAAACATTCAAGGCTGGTTTGGATGGGTATCAGTAACTTGATCTAGATTATATCCCTGCTCATTGCAGAAGGGGTGGATTAGATGACCTTTAAAAGTCGCTTTCAACCCAAACTATTACGCGATTCTGTGATCACAGGAGTACCACTTTGTACGGGTGATCTTTTTACTGTTGTATTTCCCACAAGTAGTAACTTGCTCAAAATTAAAATGTTTTGTTGGACTGGAGTAGCTGGAACAAGGAACTATCAGAGATTATGCAACTAATAGCAGAAAAGGATGATGGAAGCAGCTAGAAGATTGCTGACATGCTGACTGCCCACCAGCCAAGTCACATGCCAACGGGTTACAGAGGGTACCTTCTGCACTGTGACTGCTGGGGCCATTATGGGGCCGTTGCAGAGAAGCAGCGCTCAAGAAAGGTTTTTTGAGAAGAGTGGTGATGGTCGTCCTAGCGTCTTTGCTAGAAACAGGGTTGGTGGTGACCTGCATGAAATGAGAGACTGAAGGGAGAATTGTTCCTCTCTGTGGTGGCTCTGCATTGCAGCCATTACACGCTTTCCTGACATCCCTGCGTTTCTGGTTCCTTATCTTTAGCAGAACAGAATCCATTTCCCCTGGATGGAGACTGCTACTGTTTGTTCTTACTTCCTGGAAAGAAAAGACAGAAAAGGGATGTTTGTCCTTTTCTTTATGGGAATTAATTACCAACTTACTGATTTGTTTTCAGCTTAAACCTGTTGTTTCAGATTATTTTCTTTTTCTCCCTGGTGTGGCTAAGCAGCACATGGAAAGTGGAATGGGCAGAGATCCATGAATTCTGGGGAGAGGGTGGAAATGACTTGCCATAGAAGGTGGAAACTTCTCTCTAGCGTCAGAGAGAAAACTACAGTGCAACTAAGAAATAGAAAGGGGGGTCTTGACCAGAGAGATAAAATATTGGGGAAATAAAAGATTATAAGGAACAATTAGGGTAAAATCTATTATGCAATATTTGAAATTGGGTTCTGTCAATAAAGTAAATGGGAAACACAGTTCTTTCAAGAGTGGTTGTTTCAGGAGCTCAGCTTTACTAAAGCACTATTCCTCTGATATAAAATCTTGAAAGTCTTCCCCCCTCCCCCCCAAAAAAAACCCGAACAAAAACCCCAGAGTAAATTTGCACTTGTTCCAGGTCTGTTTGGAGTATACATAAAATGATGAAACCCAGAATATGGGAAATGTCAGTTTTCCAGGTGGACAAATAAATTTCATTGTCAGTTTAAATTGATGACACTAGCTTCTAAACTATTGAGCCTGTGCTAATAAATGCAACAGTTGTTCATAATTTGGCAGTGAATGACCTTTAAATGTAGGCGCTTACTAAGGATGTCCCTAGAGAACAATTCAACTTCGAAATGACACCCACGTGTTCTTGTTGTCATTTAAATATGCTCCCTTTGTCAATAACAGAATAATAAATACTAGTTAGATTTCTAATGTTGATTCAGATCCCAGGAAACTTACTGAATAAATTAGTGTACATTTGATTTATATTGACCAAAAAAATTTTACAGTGGTATATTGCAGGTCAAGGTGACATACATTTAAATGTGTTGTAGAGCAGAGGGCATACTTGACTGACACAAGTGCTTACTGCATTTTTAATTAACACTTCCAATACTACTCTCCAAATTGCTCCTGGAGTTGCAAATGTAGAAGCGAGATCTGACGTGTAAGATCATAAACTAATATGGGTTTTTTGAAAGTCCGTAGGCTTTACCTCCATAGAAGCAGCAGTTTAATTACGAGGCTATACTTCTGTGTATGGAAGTATAAAACCACAAAGATCTAAAGTTTGGTATAGTTTATGTATTTTAGCATTCTTTGCTGTTGAAATAAATGTACATAGAGTCAAGAATGGAAGTTTTTAGTTGTTCTTCCGTGAAGACCTGGAATAAACCACAGTAAGAAGTTATAAAGGGGGAATATTTATAGATTTTGTAATTACAAAGCATGGAGGGAGTAATTATAAGTTTATGTAAAAAGATTTCAAAGCATTACTGTTCTAGCCCTTTTCACTTTTCTAGACTGTGTAAACTTCGTAGTTTTTAAAAATTTTGAACAGATTTTGAGTGCCTTGAGTATGAAATCTGGCGATGTGAAGACTTCTTGCTTACCGGTTGAGCTTTTATAAGCTCACCATGTATTAACCTTGTGTCGCAAGTACTGTTGAAATCAGTGGCACACCAGTAACTCCAAGTTCAATTAAGTTAAACAGAAGTATTAGACCTATTAGATCTAATTAGAGTTTTTTACAGTCTTAGTGTCTTCATTGAGGATTTTCAAATGTGCTGATTTCTCTACAAGGGAGTCAGAGTAGGTCTGTACAGATGCAGTTCTCTCCTACTGGGACGGTGAAAGTGATAAAAGATAATTTGACAGATATCAGTGATTCTGTAATGTCAGAAAAATGCTTTTTTGATCATTGGTTTTTGTGGGTTTGAAGTTCCAGTAAAGGTGCATGTGTTAGTGGAGGAAATAGACTTGATAATTTAAGCCAGATTCCTGCTACTAAAAATCCTTTTTTTTCTTTTTTTTCTGGGAGTAACTTGTGCATTTGTCAGCAGTGACCATTAAATTTCTTTCCTCCAGTCAGTTTTCCTGTTTGACAGACTTTTTCAGTGATATGAAACTGACCACTTGGTATGCAGTGGGAACTTGAAGAGTGTAAAGTAAGACCCAAAGAATTTTGCAGTGCACATGATGGCAGCTAAGGCAGAAACTAGGAAGAGGTAAAAACGAAGTGAAAACTGGCTGAATTTGTACGTAGCAATCAGTTAGAGCTGTGGACAGATTAGACAGAGACATATAGCTCTGGTGATCTCCAGTTGCTGTGCAATTGCTCGAAGGCTCCCCGATTCACAGTCATGCAATATTATTGGAAAGGGCCACGTGAGATTTCCCCGAGCAGGAAATACCTTTTGCTTTATTTGTGATGGAAGGGTCGACAGTTGAATATAGAAGCAGCAGCATGATTACCTCTATCAATTTTTGTCTGAAAGACCAAAAGTTGACACATTCTATCAGTACACTGCAACTGCAGAGCATCCATTATCCATTCCTCTCCTGATAGCTACTGGTTTGCAGTTTTAATGAGGAATTTACATTTTCAGAATGATTGGAGGTAGCAGGGCATTCAGGCTTGCATCACAATAAAGATATATTTGAATTCCATTGTGTCTTTGAGAAGTATTGGTGACAAAATTTTGTTAATAATGTAATACTATCAGTGGAATTATTTCACCAGAAGATTAATGCTTAACTGCTCCTGATGATGTTTCCAGATAGCATCAAGTCATGATAATTGTAAAATATTTTCAACAAAGACAGTGTTAAACATATGTACATTCCTCACTAGCCAGGAGTGAGAACACACTAGGCTTTAAAATGCAACGTGAAGGAAGATGTAATAGATTTCTCCCTTTTTCTTACTGCAATGCAATTTTAATTGGTCTTTGAATTTTTTAGCACTTGATGTAATTCATTCCAGATTTAATTGATAATTAGTCAGCATTGTTATGGCATTTATTAAGTTATCTTGTAATTTCAGTATATGATACCTAAGAGGTGCTTCTGTGCAGCGTGCTTGGTAGGATAACTTCAGTGCTGCATTTGGGTACAGTGGAAATGCTTGGTTTAGGTGTGCACCATGGAAGTGTGCTAATGGAGCTACCATATTCTGAATACTGTTAGCATCAGTAGCCATTATTTTTTTGTATTTACAGGAATTATATGAGGACTTGTATCAAGTTTTCATTTTCAGTTTTCTATAAGCCTGAAATTTTTCTGGCTTGGGGAAGATGAAAAATAGCATTTTGGAGAGCATTCTGTAAGAGGATTTTGATGACAAAACAGAAGCGTTGCCATTCCCTTTGAAAGTGGCATTGTATTTTTAATAGAAAATGAAAGAAGTGTATGTAGTCCGTTAATAAACTTATTCTGAGATGTCCTGATGATAGAAGTCTTGCAGCCAGAGCATGAATACCCTCTTCCTGTCAACAGTCTTTTTTAAATTATTATTTTAACCTATATATTGTGTTATAAATTTCACATTTCATAAACCAGTAAATGTTGTAGGGGTGGTTTTGTTGTTTTGGGTTTTTTTAATAAAGTATTTGGGGCACAACGGTCAGGCTTGGATACTTTCAGGCATTGGAATAAGATGAGACAGAAGGAGCATACCATGAGTAATGAGCACCATGTCCATGCCAGGTTCGAAACAGAGTATGTTTCTTCTCATTCCTCCTCTGTTGGCGCAGTGAGAGCTCCACCTCCCGTTCAAAAAACCCTTCAGTTCAAAGAGCATATAAGTAGGAAATCTGAGAAGATGATTTTGGGTGTTGAATTTGCCCTCAGTGTAGGGTACTAACTACAGTAGGTAATTTATGAGAAGTGACAGCCAAACCTCCACTGCAACCTGCGTCTAATATATTATTTATTTAGATGTCACAGTGTTTGTGGGTCCCAGTTAGTCCAGGGCCTCTATGAGACAGTTGGGGAATAATGTGCATGCTACACAGTTTCAAAACACTCTTGAAAAGGGTTGCCTACACTTGCTAATAGTTGTTTGCCTGATGAGATGCTCTGAAAAGCATTGTATATCCAAAAAGGTATTCTTCCTATTGGAATACTTAGTTCTTTAACAGAGTGAAAACAGTATAAAACATCGGGGAAAGTCTTCTCTTCCACTAGGTTGTCTTGAAAATGGTAAGATAAGAATTACTAATTTTCATTATTTTATTTTTTATATTTCTTGTCTCTCCTGTAATTGATTCACTTTTAAAAAGTGGATCCCCTTTTTATACCAGAGGAGAAGGTATTCAAGTGCTGCAGTATCTTCAGATTGGAAAATAATGAAATCTAAAGCTTTCCTTATAATCTTTTGTAAAAGGGCAAACGAAGTCTTGATGAGGTAGTGAAATAAGCAGTTGTTCAACAGCAGGCGTGCATCAATTACAGTACACTGCTTTTATGAAAAAGGACCATATGTGTTGAGAAATACATACTTCACCTAACTGCTTTCGCTTCTGGTTTTGAACTGGACTCTTTCTTTGTGTATACATTCCCTTCCCTGCTCTTTATTGAGTAATCAGGCTCTTACCAGGAATAGGACTCCCTGATCATGTGTCTTCCTTGCAGTTGAGCTGTGATGGTAATTACAGTCTGACTTTCTTGTTCCTTAAAGATGTGGAAAAGAAAAAAAAGAAATGTCTTCCGTTTAATAACAAATTAATGGACTAGTAAATTTATAGTAATATTGGGGAATATAGTAAAAATATTAGCTTTGCTTTAAATATGTGAAGAAATAGATACTCAGGAAAAAAATGCAAACCAACATTGGATTTGAAAGTTACTCGATTAAAAAATCAGTAAACCTATTAGCCTATTATTTTTCTGATTTGTTCCAAATTCTCAGAAAAATTATCTCCTGTGATGACATGCTCCCTATAAAGCTTCAAAATGCTTCTATTCTTACAAACAAGTTTGAGAACTTGATAGCTGGTTTCTAATTAGAGATTCATTCTCCCACTAAAAGCCAAAGACCTCCCTTCTGGGTTTATGTTCTAGCAAAGAAGCATAAAAGGCAGTAATTACTGAAAACATCTATTTTTGTTGTTGAATAGAAAATGCCAAAGGCCTTTCCTTTTGCTGAGTGCTCAGAATGGGAAACTGATTGTGTGATTGATAGGAATAGCATCTTTGCACCGTTTCCTCTGACGCGGTGACTAGAAAGCTCAAGTAGATTCTGAAGTATGGCTGAGTTTGGGGTGGGTGTTTTTGTTGTTTTGTTTGGTTGGTTTGGTTTTTTGTTGGTTGATTTCTTGGAGGGTTCTTTTTGTGGGGTTTGTTGTTGATTTTGGTTTTTTTTTATTTATTTAAAATTTTCTTTTCATATTTGTCCTCTCTATAAAAATCTGTTGCTAATTTTGGTTTTACCTTCCCTTGTCAGAAATGTTTCAATATCGGACATCCAAGTTGTGCCTTGAATTCTTATTGCCATTTGGGATGAGGAAAATAATATTTTTATGTGTGTTTTAAAACAGTTCAGTAAGAACTTGATGAGAGTGTAGTTGTGGATAGTAAGTTTTCTTCTCTCAAATAAACCAGTCCTTATGGTGGCCCGAATTAGAGGCAAAGTAGGAAAATATACTTTGTAAAAAAGTTCAGCCCTTGCAGCTGAGAAGTCTTTTAACATTTTATCTTTTGCTACCTACTTGCTACTATATATATTTATCTGGAAAATAAGAAGAGTGTGATAATGGAGACCAGAAACAGTTTTAAGGTTCTTGGTAGAATAATTTTTTCTCTACATGCATTAAGTCTTCATATTTGAATTTTTGCTTTCCTGGTTGGTTATTATCTAATTGCAGCTTAAAAAACCTCTAGACGTAGTTTTAAGGGTGAAAAAACCTGGTACCATCTGCTTTGTAGTATGGAACTCTAAATTAAAAGAGTGATTTTTTTTGTCTAACCAGTGGGAGAAAGAAGGAAATTTCTTCTGAAATAAATTGTTCTGTAAAGTGAGAAAAGATGACTAGAAGTTAATTGCTTCAACTATGAAAGTCACTGCTTTTTGCTTTTTCTTTCCTTGCCTTTTTTTTTTTTTAAGTGTGAATATTATCATTACTCTCTTTGAACTCAGTGGATAGGATAATACCACTAACACAAAACTTTCCTCATTGACTAAGTGTTTAAATAATACATTTTGTGAACTGATACAGAAAATGTTAGTTTTGAAGTGTGTTTGGTGTCTAGGAAAGAACTGGTAACATGCTGCACATACAAAACTATTTTTCGCTACTAAATTGTCAAAAATTGCTGATTTGAAAGGGAGTAAAAGCCTGCTTAAAGTAATCACAGATACAACTGTTATCTGTTACGGGCTAAGAACTTAATGCCCTATTGCTCAAATGAGTTTTTACAATAACAAGATAGCTATATCACACTCCTAAGTGAAAAGCTCGTGAACTTGCCTGTATGGTTATTTCCAACCTCCACTCTTCTAACAACCTCCCAAAGTTGTTGTTGCTTATAAAAGTGGAAAATGGACCTGATAAAAATGTTTAGTCTGCAGGGCTGTGTTTTATTTATCATATCACAAAAGAACAATGTTTTGTTGCATCATGGTCAAAATAGAAGCGACCTTGCTTGTTCATGAGTGCTCAAAGCTTAGAGATAAGAGGCAAAGTAATAGAGTACAATAGAAAGAGTGTAGTGTAATTATTTGTGGTTTGTCAAGTGAAGCCCTTTCAGGCCCCAAGTGATTCAAATCTGGGAACTCTGCACAATTCTGTACACTAACCATAGCCAGCATCAGAGAAATCTCACCCAGCTTCTCCGACAGTACTGAAATTGCATCAGTTTGTCATGCACTGAGCATGCCAGCTTTGCACAATATCATTTGCTTGCAAATGGGCCTGGCCCCAACGCCCTGAGACACATTCTTTGGTATCTGACTCTTGGCCTGTGATTTGTCATGTCTCTAGTGCTATCAGCGTAAAGTAATTTTAATAGATTCTGATGGTTTGCTTGTGGAAGGTAAAGAATGCACTACAGATTGTGTCAGGTAGCTTGCTGTGGCATGTAGTTTGGTGGAGGCCCTCATGATGGTGATAGCCGAACAAAGAGTATGGAGAAATGAGAACCCTATTTTGAATGGCATTTAACGCTGCCCTTCTCAACACCCTGCTGTGGACATCCTTGCAAACTCAGCAGGTCCAAGAAATTAGCAGCTCACCAAAGCAGTGTTATTCGTGCTTCACAGTTGTTTATGGATGAGAGATACAGCAGAAAAACAGTGGCCTTTTTGTCCCTATTCAGAAAGTGTGTAAGATGTGTAAAAATGTTAATTAGTTTCCAAGAAGTAAACCGGATATATATTTGTCTTGTTGTTTGCCTTTTTGTTATTTGTTTGAAGTATTAGTACTCTCTAAATAAAAATCCCTGGATTTTTTAGCAAGTATGTTATTTAATATTGTAAAAAAATTTTAAAAGGCCTGCGCAATTTATACTAACATGTATCTTTTATAAAATTACATAAATATGGCCTAGAAGATAGATTCCTGAAGAGTTTCTTCATAGATTTTAATTGGTATATTTATTTGACAATGATTTGATTACTAAATCTTTGTTTGAATTGTTTTCTTACGCTATGTAGTAAGTATGTGGCATTTTTTTTACTCTTCCTTTGACACCACTGAGATGAGATTATTTTGCCATTGACAACTCTGATCTTTGCATCATTTTTTTCAGCTGACTTCCTTAATTGATTACTACTTTGGTGTTGGAGCCTGCAGCATAGCTCTCCAGAATTCTGCTGACACCAATCGATTAATGTGAAGGTGTTAGTTAGTGATTTCATCTAAGAAACATTCAAAACCATGTCAGTAATCTGTTCTTAAAAACTGCCAGATCATTGAATTTTGTTATTTTGAACGTTAGTTTGGGTTAAAAAGGATTTCTCTGGAGAGCCAAAAAAAATAAAAAAACCCACACCTTGGAGTGACTCTTGTGGGAAGAAAAGATTTTATTCAGTCATACATTAATACGGTATACATGCACATGCCTTAATATTTAAAAGACTGTTATAAAATATGTTCTTATTAATATTTAAGGTATCTCTGAGGAATTTATAAAAATGCTTCAGCACAAACTATTTCTTTTTATATTTACCTGGGGAATTTTTGACAGTACTGTAACTCTAAGCACCCCGCTAGCAAGGCTCTGCAAGTCTGCCACTTTTTTTCATGCTATAGCTTCCACAGTTACTTAGCAGCTTTGCATAGCTAAGCAAATTTTTAAAATGAGCCTGCATTTTTTCCTTTTTTGTTCTAAATATATTCAGAAAAATAGTGTTGTTTTATATAATTTCTCAAATTCTGTGTTATGACCAGAACTCGCTGTTCAATGTTGCACAAAAGAGGGAAGAAGTAAAGTTTCTTTTTAAGCTTGATGTTAACTTTTGGAAGCATGTTTTGCTTTTGTTCCTTGGTGGAGTTTTTTGTAGGATGACTTCTTAAAGCAACATAGGTTTTTACAGTGTGCTAGCCTTTGTGTATGCTACTTGTGCATCAGTAGAACATCCCTGCCTGATTTCCTAGGGGTGGTTGGGGAGAATACAAGTTAGTTAAATCCAGTGAGCACACTGTTATCACAGGTTTTGTTTGTACAGAAGGCAGCCTAAATCAGTTCCCACTACACCGACATCAAAACCAACAAAGTGCTGTGATCAGTGTAATATCCTTATATTCAGATGGGGCAGAACACAGATGAGCATGCACACACACGTGTTCGTGGGTACAGATACACAGAAGCACATGCTTATGTCAATGTCGGGAGGTTTTATTGGGGTGTATTGCTGAAGGGTCTGTTTGAGTTCCAGTATGACTTGATATTTTAGTGACGTGGATGATGGAATAAGAATGTCCTTATTTAAATTTGCCATCGACACCAAGGTGGAAGTGACTGTGAACATTCTGGAGAGCAAGAGTAGAGTTTAAAATAATTTTGATAAATTGGAAAGTTTAATTAAGAAAGGAATACGGGGTGCTAACTCAATAGGAACTGGTGCCAAGTGTTGTATTTATCAAAAAATAATCAGTTACATGGAGTAACATCCAGCAGATTAGGCAACAGATATTCCTGAAAGGATCTCGGGATTATCGTGCATCACAAGATGGCCGTGTCACAAGGCAAATGCATGTTGGGGCTTCAAAAGATGAATGTAACAAAAAGGTCAGTCATGTGGAGTGTATACTAAGTGTGGAGTACTGTGTCCAGTTTTAGGTACTGTGTTCTAAGAAACATGTGAGCGTATGAGAAAAAGTGTAGACAAAAGAAGGCAATGTAGGAGCACATACAGCAAGTTACATTGCTTTCTGGATCTCTGATCAATGTGAAGAATGAAATACAGCAGGAGCTCTTTAGCTCAAGAACAAAACAGTGAGTAGGAACTGCATGACAATCCCCAGCAACAAAAAACTGTTGGAAAAAAGGAGGCAGTTGGTCTGTGGATCGGCAGTGTTCTGGTCTTATGGTGTGCAGTTATCTGTCCTATCCACCAGAAGTAGGGGGCTAATTATGAAATGGTGCTGAATAATAAAGATACTGCAGCACCAGAACACTCTTAAGGAGCAGGGTATGGAAGCTTCATCTGGAGGAGGCTTAGAAGTTTCTGTCAAGAGTAAGAAGTGCAGTTGGTCCTGCCTGGAGACAGCCGGAAGAGCTAGATAACTTCCAGAAACACAGAGCCAGAATAGACGTCAAGCTCCTTTTTGTGAGCCCCCCCTGACACTTGGCTGCCATCCTTTATATTATTTCAAAAATTTTGTTTATCCATCTCCTAGTCTATTATCTCTTGTAAATTCTGTGGCTTTCTAAAACTCTTTAAGAGTCCACACAGTGTAGTTCTTTCTCTTCTCCTAGGAAATGTAGAGGCATCGTGTAATGGAACAGTTGCTGAAACAATCATTAACTTCTCCATCTCTGTTTCTTAATGCAAGAGAAGAAACATAATTTGTTAGTTTGCCCAGGTAAGCCTTTTTCAAGGTCTTCCTGGGAGGGAAATATTCTAGTTTTTTCTCCAGTTTTAGCTAATATTATTCAGTAAAGCATTTGCGTTTGGTATGTATTCTGTTTGATGCTTCAGAATTGGACTGCATGTGTCTGGTTCCGTAACTCTAAACGTACATAGCAATGAAGAGAGGTGCAGAACATCAGGGGCAACATGTGCCTCTATAAGATAGTCAAGAAACTGCAAAAATTCAGTGCTACTCTTACTTCAGTCAGTATGCCTCTTCCTGTGGAAAATATTTGCCACAAAATGAAATCTTTCTATGTGTTTAAATTGCTAGATGTGTGGCTTTGTAAGAGGTGACTAGATTAGTGGCTTAGCTGTGAAGCAGAAAGCAGTGCAGGGACAGGAGCGTTAGGGCTCCCATCAGAGGTCTGAGTCTCTAATCCCAGTCCTGCTTACAGGTACATTTCACCTCAATCCTGTCTCATCTGAAGGGGCATGAAGACAGACTGTACAAGTTAGAAGGCTCTTCAGGTTTGCTAAATGACAGAAATAACAGAAGACAGAGCGATTTGTGCCATTTACTCCCAAGTATTTTCAGGGGCTGATGAAAAAATTGTATTTTTAAAAGATTATTTTGAGAGATTTGTAGAGCAACAATTTTTTGCCAAGTTATATACCTTATCTGTAGAACTTGCTGTAGGTATCACCTAGTCTTGTATTTGATTAATGAATTAGGTACATATTTTTAATTTTGTGGGGAGAGTTGCTGCTTTGTCAGTGTCTGCTCAAACATCAGCATTATCTCAGCTTCCTGATGCTTATCGCATGTTCTCTGGTAATGCAGACCTTGTCTCTGCCCTGGTACAGGGCATTATGTGATGACTCTTAGTAGTAAGTTCTTGTTTGCTTGGTCCCATGTGCTTTCTGTTAGGCACTGATATGATCCATTCCATGATGTGATCATGTGCCTTGCCAGAAGCTGAAGACAGAGCAATGCCAAAGAATAATGCTCTGCCACTTGCCGTTCTAGTCCTCTCTTGCTACTCTTAGCCAGGGACATACACAGATAGTTCAGCTTCACCTAATTCTTGATGTATGTAATCCATTTATTGCTCGTGTTTAGATGTAGCTTCTTACCCTTCACAGCATGGAAATCATCAAAAAATCTTCTGCAGTTTCAGCAAGAATAACACCTTAAAACAGAAGGCTTGGTGGAAAATATTGGATGCACAGCAGTATGGTGATGTGCCGCTGTCCTGAACACTAAATAGAAACCTCTCCTATTTCACTGCTGTCTTTTGCATTAGTGGGAGGTTTGATACTAAGTGATTTAAATATCCGTAGTATGCAAGAATTGTGGTTACTGACAAGGAGTATGATTACAATGAAAATTTTTTACTCCTCATAGCTCGAATAGGCTATTTCTATACTTCTCAAGGTAGCAGGGTGAGGTCATGCTGGGCAGCACGGTAAGTAGGCAACACGAGTCAACATTTACTCAGTCCCCAGATATAAACCCATTTTTACCTCCTTGCATTACAACAAGGAGGTACATTTTTAATTTCTTGTTTGTAGACGGTAAAACATGATTCCATTTACAAATTGTGAGCAGACTTGCAGAAGAGCCTTGAGAACTAATTTATCGTTCCCCCAGGGAATGCAAGTTTGTAGCCAGGTAAGCTATCTTATGGCTGGCATATATTGACTGTCAGCCTTTCAGAGACCTCAGCGCTGGATCCTGCAAGCACTGGAGACACCAGGTTTAACTTTGATTACTGACTAACCTCCTTCTGGGTCTTTTTAACCCGGGAGCTCTGTGCATGCATGGATTGCTCAGCTGCTTGGGGAGAGCAGGTGAGACAGGGTGCCATGAGAGCATACTCAGAAAAGGAACTGAGAAGGGAAATCCTCAAGTCAGCCAAATTTGTTCTTGGACCCGTGCAGTCAAATGATAGCTTTGTACTGCTGTACAGAGATCAGGAATTTGAAACTAGAACAAGTAAAAAGCTGTAGTTTGATCAGATGGCCTTCTGTCATAGTATTATGTCTGCTCCTGAAGCTGGCTTGGCAATAGCTTTGGCATTACACTACTTTCTGCTACCACAGAGAGAGAATCAAGGTTCCCAATAGACTTTGGGCCCTTTTCTGGTATAGATGGCTTGGAAATGTAAAATGTGTTCTTGCATAGAATCCTGAGATAGTTTGGATTGGAAACACTGGATTTAAAAATCATCTAATCCAACCCTTTACCGTGGGCAGGGACACCTTTCACTAGATCATATTGCTGGTTAGATTCAGCCTGACCTTTGGCACTTCCAGTGGTGGCATATCCACGGCTTCTCTGGGCAGCCTGTTCCAGTATCTCACAACCCTCATATTCTTCCTTGTTTCCAATCTAAATCTACACTCTTAATTTAAGAGTTTACGTTGCTGCTTGTCCTGTCACTACAAATTTTGGTAAAAATCAGTCTGTCTCCATCTTCCCTGTAAGCTTGCATTATATATTGAAAGGCTGCAAAATTATCTCCCTGGAGCCTTCTTGTCTTGGGCTGAACAACAACTCTTTTCTTTCACAACTCTTCACAGCAGAGATGTTTCAGCTCTCTGGTCAATTCTGTGGCCTTTGGAATTGCTCCGAAGGATCCATGTCTTTCATGTCACTGAAGACCCAAGCACTTCAGGTGAAATCTTGCCAGAGCAGAGAGGGAGAATCTCCGCCGTCTCCCTGCTGGCCACACTGCTTTTGATGCTGCCCAGGATGGAATTGCCTTTTGGGTCTGTGAGCCCACATTGCTGGGTCATACCCAGCTTTTCACTCACCAATAGCCCAAATTGCTTTCTGCTGGGCTGCTCTCAACCCATTCATACTCCAGCCTGTATTGGTACTGGGGGTTACCTGGGGGTTTGCTCTTGGCCTTGTTGAATTTCGTGAAGTTCGTACGGGCTCACTTGTCAAGCCTGTCAAGGTCCCTCTGAATGACATCCCTTCTTTTCAGCGAGTGAATGAACTGCGCCACTCAGCTTGGTGTTTGGTTCAGTTTTGTGTTTAGAGGGCACTTACAAGACCCAGAATCAAACATAAGCAAGACCAACCACAGCAATGGTAGAACACTTGCTCAATGAATAGTGCAAAGATCTTGAGGAATAAGTTTTTAATTAGCAGTTGAGGCAAGCCCAATGGGATTGATTAAATTGTACATAGACAGGATTATTTCTTGAATTCTGTGACTTTGGAGTTCTTGACTCTTAACCTCAATGGTTTTGTTGCATTTCTTTTGATGGAATGATGTCTAAATTTATACTTTTACAGTGGATGTTGTAGTACTCAGTATTTCAGTGAAAACCATATAAAAGTTCACTGTATAGCTTGGGAAAAAAATAGCTAAGTTACAGGCTCTTAAATGTTTTATAGCATGTCACCGTTGGTTTCTTTTTTCTTCTTCTTATTCTCCTTTGTGTAACATTGTAAATATTTAAATATGGCTCCCAAAAATAAAATCTCTCTAAAATGCTGAGCTCCTGTTGAAGGCTCTAGGGATTTGTTGTACTAAGTTAGAACTGGTTGAATGCATTTTAAAAATAACTTGTGGCTGTAATTATTTGCTTCAACAGCTTGACTAGTGGTCAGAAGTAAGAGCCAGGGTGCAGGTCAGCCTGCTGGTGGCCACTGAAACACCCGGAGGTCCAGATTTTGCCTCCAGACCTGGAGGCTGACTCAGCTACTACTGAGCATCTTGTTTTGTAAGGTCCCAGTATGAGCAGATATTGAGCAACATTGGACTGACTTGGTTTAGATGCAATGGAAACTTGCAGTCAGTACAGAATATTCCTTTTTAATTAGCAGAAATTTTGGAGCAGAGAAATTGCTTAAACTTTCTAAGCAAAGGTTTTCTTCAGAAGTGGGAATTAACACTGCTTTGTCTTACTAGATTCTTGGGATTACTCCTAGTTGAAGTGAAGTCAGAAGCAAATAGTTTGTTCCGTCTGCTGCATTTTATGTTGTAATCCTATGCTTGTTACTAAAAAGTCCAGTGGTCAAAGAAATGGATTTAGAATTCACACTTAGCTTAATTTTGCTGTTTTCTAGTTCTTGATTCTAGCTGAGTTCTGATAAGTATGTATATGTATGTCTAATATATATATTTATAAAAATAAGAGAACATTCATCACTTCAAATAAACAGCCATACTCTTCTCTTTTTTTCCTTTTAATGTACTCATATTAGTGCTAAGATCTTTAATAGGTTCTCTTACAGAATTAAAATAATAAAATAGTGTATTAGGTGATAAATTGTGTGTGTTGCGGAGCACTATTGATTACCTCGCTTATTAATTATGCATTAAAGCAGACAGTATTTAGACAAATAATTAGAAGCTCTTGTGACTTGATTTTTTATGTATAAAATAAAAGAGTAGCAAGCAAAATCTGAATCATGGGGACTTGTAATTCCCATTCATGTTCAATTGTGAATGTACAGGAAGTATAGATTTTTCTCATTTAGGAACATCTAAACAAACTAAAGTTTGTTTCTTCTGGGTTTTTTACGTTGCTTTTTTTTCTTTAATTAAAATTCTTCATAATAATATGATTTCCAGCTATAGATACTGGTGTATCGTTAATGTTCTTTAAAAGCCATCTACTTGATAATTTTGGGTGTTTATAATAACAAGAGGAATTAAAGTTTAAAAGGCCGTAGGAAGCATTGGTGTATTTTTGCCTCTACTAAGTTATCAGTATTAAGTTGTTCTGTAGCTTGAATAAGGTATGCATGCTCAGCCTGAGGGTTGTCCATGTAAGTTAGCTCAGGTTCAGTCCTTGGAGTGATGGCTCTTGTCGGTTTGTATCTTTGCTGGGATGCCTAACAGACCAGTAGGGGTCACTCTATGCACTGAATTTAGGAAACATGTAGGCAATTTTAATTATTCTTTTTAATTGCATATTTTAGCACACTTGAAAAGAAGAAATCCTAGAGAAGAGTTCTACTCATTGTTTATTAAATTACTGGTTTTTTCTTTGAGTTGGGAGTATCTGTACAAAGCATGCATGATAGTTAACCTTTTATAAGCTAACTATGAAGCATGGCTATATCGCAGACTGGATATCTAATGATACAGTTCCAGGAGAGTCTTTGAGAGAGTCTTCACAGTTTGTGGAAAAACAGTATGTGCTGAAAAGAAAGTGATTCTGGTTGAGATTACTGTACTTCCGTGTCCTAACTCTATAAAAGAGGCTAGAAAGTCTGGTGAGGCAGGTCAGTGTGCCACATAAATGCTTCAATAATATATTCTTCCATCTCTCTCAGAGTCAAACTTTAAGGCCAGTTTAAAAAACCTAGCAGAAGGATATCAAGCGTGTGTTCATCTGTTAAATGAAATAGATGGGTGAAGATTATCCTGGTCTTCTAAGTCAGGCAGTTAATTGTGCAACTAGTTGATGATCAATGAAGTCACTTCAATATATAAGATCCATCTGTTCCCAGTTTTTCTGTAGTGGCAGTGTTATGAAATATATCTTTCCCTCCTCTTCTAAAATCTATATCTTAAGATTTAAAATGTTTTCTGTATAACATTGAAGAAAGATGAAAGCATCTTAATGCTTGTGAAAGGACATAATCCTTTCTTAAATGGGGCATTTATCCAGTTTTAAATTAAAGACTCAGATTTGTAGTTTGTGATACTTTCTTTACTAAGATTTCTTAATGAGGGATGCTTTGCTCATAATTTGATGGAACTAGCTATGCTATTTATATTCTTATCCTTTCCATGATGTACTCTTCCACACTTACTGCAGTAGTTTATGTACATGTGTTATTCTGTGCCACAGTTGTGTGCAGGAGCTCAGGCCTTATTTCAAGAGTTGGAAGCCACAGGGAATCTTCAGTCTAAGTGGTCTGTGAAGTAAGCCCAGTTTTCCAGCAAAAATCGCCCCAGTCTGGTGGCTTAGCTGAGATTCAGGACCTGAGAGTTCAGTTTCTGACTCAGGCAAGTCACAGTGGTCTGGTAGTTTGCTTCAGAAAAGCATGGATAATCACATGGAGTCAGGTGAAACAGAGATGGAGAGTAAGAGCATATTTGTAATACTAATGATCTTTACTTCAAAGGCTGTCTGAAAGGATAAAGTGGTTAATTTCAGTAATACTGAAATACAGATGGGAGCAGAAAAAGTAATAGCAAGGTAGTAATGACCAGCATTTGCTTGTTTTTCTGTGCCTTATGAGATTTGCTTAATTTGATTGATGAGAGTATCTGAAAACTTGTGCTGATCACTTTTGCATCCATTGCACTTTCACAAGAAAACAAAAGATCTGCTCAAATGTGTGTCTGTCTCACTTTTTTCAGTGAAGTAGTTGAAATTCTGCTTATGTTGGTAATTTTTTATTTTAGTAAAGTGTCTTTTTTTCTTCTTTTCCTTAACTGTTGTCTCTTTACTTAGAAAAGTGTAGCAGGGAAGAAAGGGAGTGGTGAAGAAATAAGTGATAAGAAGAGTATCAATCTTTTCCTTGTATTCTTAGTTCATAAAATTGGTATTTTGTTTCTTTAAGTACTCTAAAAATTGGTATCTTACAAGCAGAGAAATGTCTTTAAATGACTATGCTCCATTTTTAATTGGACTAGAATAACAAATTTTGTAATCCTGTAGCATAAAAACTATTAGCATCTTTCCAGCACATGTTACTTGAATTCACAAAATTAATTCAACTTTAGTGTGGTTTTTTTTAGTGAGACTACTTGTTTTTCTTCTTGCAATATTTTTTCTCTGCACTTCCAGTGAAGTCATTATGGCTTAAATAAATCATAGCTTTTCTTTATTCTCTCTGCCCCCAGGTATATTGGTTGTTCTGGTCATCTAAGCCTAACATTTTAACACCTTTATATGTTACCCTTATTTCTTCAAAATTGATCTTGAAAAGAAAAGCTTGCTCTCCTTTTCACAGCATCAGAGAACGTTAATGGTTGGAAGGGACTGCTGGAGGTCACTCTGTCCAGTCTCTCTGTTCAAGGAGGGTCCCATAGAGTACATTACTCAGGATTGTGTCCAGATGGCCTTTGAATATCCTGCAGTGAGGGAGACTCCAAAACCTCTCTGGGCAATTTTTCCAGTGCTCAGTCACTCACACAGTGAAGTTCTTCTTCCTGTTCAGGTGGAACTTCCAGTGCATCAGTTTCTGCCCGTTGCCTCATTCTGTTGCTTGGCACCACCGAGCAGAGCCTGGTCCGTCCTCTTGGCACCCTCCCTTCAGATGCTCGTAGACACTGATGAGGTCCCCATCTCTTCTCAAGGCTAAACAGGCCCAGCTCCCTCAGCCTTCCTCATAAGCGAGATTCTCCAGTCCTCTAAAAACCTTTGAAGCCCTCTGTGGGCCTTACCCCAGGAATTTCGGTCTTTCTTGTGCTGAGGATTCCAAAGGTGGTGGTAGGGATCAGACACTGTTCCTTTTGACCCGGTGTACCATAATGTGGCTGCTTGTCTAACTCCAGATCCCCACCAAAATTAATTTCAAATACTTTATTATCTTATATTGTGTTTATCATAGCTTTAAAAGAGTGGACATGTGAGTATTTCTACCTCTTCGGTTGATGCGAAATTCTGCAGTAGCTTTACTGTATTGTTGCTAACATGTTAGCACAGAGATTATTAGCTTCAGTTAGGCAATGCTAATGGTTACCACAGCACATTACTTAACGTGACCCACAGATGATTTATTCTAATGATTAATGATAAATGAGTAGTGATAATTGGGAGATTATAGGCTTTGGGCTTTTTTTGTGCATCGTTTTTGGTTTTTTTTAAGGAAGTATTTGGTTGCATCAAATGATTTTTGCACCAGTGATTACTTGTAATAATTTTTGCACCTTTTTCTTCAAAAAGGCTGCCTATTTGGAGTCAGAATGTAATAAGTTTTGGAGAGTTCAGGGGCTTGATATGAATTAGGAATATGAAAAAGATCAACATATTAAACTATATTTTCACACAGCAACCTGGGGCATGAGATAACAGAAAAAAACCAACCAAACCATTCCTTTGCATCTTTGCCCGTAGAGAAAAGATGGACTCTCTTCAAAATATATCCAAAAAATGTTTTAGAGAATGTTGACAAAATCACCAGATTTGTATGTTCAGACCAGATAAAGGGAACAGGTTCTAAGATCTGAGAAGATAAAAATATTTTATCACTTTATTGACTGAAACAGTATTACTATCATTTATTTTAAACATGTGATTCTTTTTTTGTCTATGTACTGCTTTTCTGCAGGTATGTTATAAATTTTGATTCTTTTTAGGCTTTTCTTAAATCACAGATTTAAGAAAATTTTAATCAATTTACCTTTTTTTATCTCAGTCTCATTTTCAAGTATACTTGTACTTAACATAAAAAGCTTAAAACTTAACTTTAAAAAAAAGTGAAAAATAGTACCAAAAAATTTTTAAAAAGAAAAATATTTCAAAGGCCCAAGCAGTAATGTAACTGAGAATTTGTCAGTCAAGCCACGTAAACAGGGTGAAAAGACATGTTACATCATGCGGTAGTAAATGTCATTCTGGTTTTGGAAGTTACTCCTTGTACACTGAACTTTGTACAGAACAAAAATTGATAATTTTGTAAAGGAGCAGAGTAAGAAGACTGATCCTGGAGGAGACATCAAAAAGTGACACTGCTGCAGTTGTCAGAGATCCTTAATGTGGAATCCTTTTGAGTGGTGTGCCTTCAGTGCAAAGATGAATCCTTGCTTAAAGGAGCCCTCCTAAGTGATCCAATCCATCCAATGGAAAGATGTAATTATATGATTGATGCAGGTTGCAGTGTTTCATGCTTTGGAATTCAAAATTACAGAGGGAACTGTAAATTACTGCAACACAGGAAATAATGTAATGTTTGTAACTACATGCATTTGTTTTCCTTAGTCTTTCAGGATTCCTTTTAGAAATGTTGGGTTCTTAGTGTATTGTGAACCTTTTATGAGACAGCAGTCTATGGCACTAAAATCTATACTTATTCTCTAACGAAGAAAGATGCCTCTAATGCATAATGAATCCAAGTATTAGTTTTTTTCTTTTGACTTTGACTTTAACTCCATTGAGTTTAACTAAGAAAACAGAAAAGTCATTGCTTCAGCTAAGTGTGCCTGTCCAGGAAGAAGTGATGATACTGCTACAGGCATGCTTTGAGCGATGGCTTGGGCATTTACCCAGTTCATATATCCCTGTCATAAAGAGTCAGTTTCTGTTCTTTTGAAGTGATGTAGGCTTTCTGTGAATTATTCACAGGGAAGAAAAGGTCTTTTGTGTCATCTAAAACAGAAACAAATGCCTGTGATGTGTGTTTTGTGTAATGAAATCAAGGAATATTAAAATGGTGCCCTAAATATGAGCAAGTTATTTGGATTATTGCGTGGTACAGTTAGGGTGTGCCATAGAACAATAATAGCTGAATCTAAAAGAAATTAATTAATACCATTATCAGATGTAAAGTTGTTTTACATTATCTAAAGAGTGAAAGAGTGAAGTGTGTTCATCATAAATCACTTTCAAATTCTGCACATCCTCCATACATCCTTATGTCAGCAGCCTTTTATACAGTCTCTATCTCCATTTCTCTTAGCTCCTGTTCTAATAGGGTGGAAATGTATGGCTACATATTTTTCCTGAGAGAACTGACTCAAAGGTATTAGCGCAATTTGGGAATTATTAATATTGCATAGTGTTTCCTTAATTTTCAGAGTGACTTCATTGAATGAAGATATATGTTTCTTGTGCTCTGGACAGATACTTTACATTTCAAATAAAACAAATAGTTTTAGATCCAGAGTTAGATTAAAAGTAGGTTCACTTAGGGTTTTTTGTTTTTTCATAATTGGTTAGGAATTGCTGCCATCATCAGTATCAGTGTCAAGGTTTCAGCCCAGATATTTATGCACATCAGACAAGTGAGATGAAGAGAATTTCCTGTTTTCTGTATAAGCATAAAGTACAAGAACCAGACTTGGAAGGAATGAAATGTAATTTGTCTTCAACTTCTTGTCTAAAGATATTCTTCTATTCTTCTTGGTAATTTTGAGTTCTTATGAGTAAAAGCTTATGCAGTAAAAGATTTTACAGAAGAATGCAGAACACTTCTTTGTTTTCTTTGTTTAAAAAAACCTCAGGGCTAAAATAAATTTCTTAAATATACCTAAAATAGTATCGTATCTATACTTGTCCATTGCTTGGGGTACTTCCTCTTTCCTTCCCACTAACTTCAAGAAGATTACAGAGAGTTTGCTTTTTAGACATTTGGCATCATATGCATTGAATGTGACTGTTTCTTTATCTTCCATTTTCCCCTTAGATCTGTACATATTAAATATGCATGAGTCTGTGTATGTGCAAACAAATGCAGGCAGCTAACCACAGCATGTGAGATGACACAATTTCTTTTAGATGTAGACTGAGCTAGCTGTGAAAAATATTGAAGATGTATTTGAAAGCTGTTTGCTATGAATGAGTTCTTGGTTTCATTTTTGTGAATCATTGTGAATATTGGCTTCTGGGTTGAAATCTTCCATCATAAATAACCAGCACACATTGAAATTCCTAAGTTTCAGTGAGATAATTCATCTGCTTCTGAGAAGAAAAAAAAAAACCAAAAAAACCCCAACAAAATGAGGAAATTGTTTTGCCAGAATTAATAAAATAAATTCAGTCTTGTAACTGTTGTGTTGCCTTTTTTTTCCCCTCTTTGGGGTAGGAATTGGAAAGTTTTATTAGAGTGGGAAAAGTAATTGCTCTGTACCTGTAGCTTGGTTCAGTCTTAGCCAGATGACCTCTGAAAATCTCAGTTTATCCCAATTTTTTTGAGTCTGAAAGCAAAATTCTTCTAGATTTTTTGCAGAAAGTGCATTACAAGAACACCAAGAAAAGAACAAGACACTTCTAACCGTTACTGTTTTTGTCTGAAAGAAGTTTTGGTGATAACAACTGGACTGAAAATTAGCAAGACTGCTGTCACCTTTTTCCATTGTTGTTAATAAGTTTGTACAGATTAGTCTATGTTGTTTCTACCGTGAAATAGCAGAAGATGTATTCTGCTTAAGACATTATTGCCATGCATTTCTTTGTTATTTTTAAAGCTTGAGTTTCTCTCGTCGTGTGGGATTTGGATTTAGTCAACCTCTGGTTTCATGCTGCTTGCCTAAATTAAGGTATAGGATGTATATGCCTTCTCTGAGAACTGAGTCTTTTATCTCCTTCCCCTTGAAATGGAAAGAATTTTCTGTGTCTGAGGTAGCGAATAGTTTTGTATTGAGTTGGAAGACTGTATTCATTTATAAGCAGTTAGCCTGAATGCAAGGCTTAACTTAGAAAGGTTGAGCGTCATTTAGCCATTCTGAAGAGCAGCTTTTGGGCTATCGGCGTCTTTTCTCTTTCTGGATTTTTTCTTGGAAACAAAATACTACTCCTGCTGTCTTCTGTAAGATATGAAATGGAAAGCAAGTTCTTCTGATGTCTGTGCTGTACCCCTAGAAGTTTCATGATTTCAAGCCTTTCAGGTACTACTTGTAACATACTGGCTTTTTTTGAATCACTACAGTTTATTTAGTGCTAACATTGTCCTGAGTTTTTCAGTTAGACTGCTAATGCAAACATAGATCCTACAAGAAATGGTTGTATACTGTAATTGTACTCTGACAGGTTACTCTGTGGAAAATGAGTTTTCTGTTCAAGATAACAAAAGAAGAAAGCAATGAAAATAAGAAAATTAATATTTTTGCTGCAGGACATTTTGTATGGAGAGCCTCTGCCCATGAACTCCTCAGCATTTAAATCAATACAGTTTGAAAGACTCTCATACAAGTTGATATAATAACCTCTGAAATACTAATGATGAGTTATCACTTCCACTGGGAAACTGTACCGGTCCCAAGCATAAAAGTGGTCATTTAAAATGTCTTTACTAAGCAGCACAGAATTCTGCAGAACTAAATCTCAAGTAGATCTGGCTCCCTAAATGGTAATTCCATCTTTTTTTAAAAGGTCAGCTCAATTAGATTTTGGCAAGATTGAGTCTTCAGTGTCTCTTATTATATTCATCAGGACACATTGGCCGGTAGTTTGCAAGTGTTCATGAGCAAAACAGGTTAGTAATACATTGGTATCAGTACAAATAGATTGTCCTCATCACCTCATAGACAAAACACTCATGAGAACTGTGCAATTCTTTAAACACTTGTGACATGATATAATGAAGTTGTATTCCATTAAGCACTTGTATACAAGGGAGCAAAATGTCATCACCTGAGTGTGGCTGCATTTCTGTGATACAACCTCATCTGTTCCGTCAACTAGTTTTGCTCTGATCAATAAGCAGTTTTCTGTGGCCTTTCACTACTGTCAGATGTCATTGAATGATGTAAATACACATCAGAAACTAGAAACTTGACAGCTCACCTAGACTAAAGAGAGAAGTGTGGAAGGGGGTGTACTGCTGGGATAGACAGAAATGACGGCTGATGTCTGCTGTATATAAATGATTTGATATTGCTACAGGCAAGATTTTTCATTTTCCATAAGCATGCAAAAAAATTATTCTGGCTTGTACAAGTCAGATAATACAAAACGACCAAAGAGAATAAAAAGGATTTTTGTATTGCAGGCCAGTGCTGAACAGAATGGCCCACTTACAAGTTACCTTTATTTTTATTCTTGACTTTTGGTACTAAATCTTGGGTCCTACTTGATGTTAAAATGAGGGAAGAATAAATAAATATTAAAAATATTCTCCTAGGCAGCATACAATGAGTAAAATATCTATTCATGCTAGCATACTTTTTCAAAGCATTGGCGAACTCCAGTTTCTCACTAGAGATTAAAAAGAATGGGGGTATTTTGGTTTCTTATGTTGTTTTTCAGTTGTGAAGAAGCTTATAAATACTTTTAGAAATGTCAATAGAGGACTAACTATGAAAACAGTTCTATTCCATAGTGGGGAATTGTAGCTGAAACATGCGGGGTTTTTTCTAGTTTGAGGTCTTTTTGATACACTTTGTGATTCCAATGAAGATCAACTGCCAGGAGTTAGGGTAAAGAAGAGAGAGTTTAGTACTATTCACTGTTTCATTTATAATTGCTGTATTATGGGTCTTACACTGTGGAACATACTTGTTCCTATTTTACTATAAGAAATTTACAATATGAGTTCCAGAATACAGTTTTCTACGAGGAGAGGAAGTTTCTCTAATAGATGATTGGGAGTAGATAACCATTTAAGCTGTTTGAACAGGTGCACGGTATTCGGCCTTTCATCTTGAGGGTTGGTTTAATCCTTCCTATATATATATGCTGCCGTATATATGTGTATGTCTTTACTGTATTTGCTGCCATGTGAGAAGCAAAACATGGAAGTCATGATTTTAAAGAGAAACTAAATACATCATTAAAATGAAATCTGTTTCCAAAAAAATCTATGGGTTTTTTAACTTAGAGTATACCTGCTGATGTATTAACAGAGCGATCTGAACTCTAGCCTACTTGTAACAGCAATGTCACTGATACCAGGTTGCACTCTACCTTGCTCTCCTGGCCACTGGCAAAACTGCTGAGAAGGTAGGAGCGTTATCTCTGTGTCATGGTGTGTGCGTGTGCGTACAGGAATGTAATGGAGTTCATGGCCTGCACCTCTGCTCCACTCCTGTGACGCCCCACCTGCAGTGCTGCATCCAGCTCTGGGGTCCCCAGCACAGGAAGGACACCAGGGTGTCAGAGTAAATCCAGAGGAACAACACAAAGATGATTAGAGGGATGGGGCACTGCTTCTATGAGGAAAGGCTGAGAGAATGGGAGGTTGTTCAGCCTAGAGAAGAAAAGATTCTGGAGTGACCTTATAGCGACATTCCAGTACCTAAGAGGAGACTACAAGAAAGCTGAAGAGGGACTTTTAACAAGGGTGTGTAGTGATAAAACAAGGGGCAATGGAATTAAATGGAAAAATAGTAGATTAATATTAGATATAAGAAAGAAATTCTTTATTATGAATGTGGTAAGGTACTGCAACAGGTTGTCCAGAGAAGCTGTGAATGCCCCATCCCTCGAAGTGTTCAAGGCCAGGTTGAATGGGGCCCTGAGCAACCTGGTCTAGTGGAAGGTGTCCCTGCCCATGGCAGGGAAGTTAGAACTATATGATCTTTATGCTGCCTTCCAACCCAAACCCTTCTGTGATTCTTTGATATCTTTGCTGCCTTAATAATGTTGTCATGCTTTAGTGTTCTTATCCACTACACTGAAGCATGATATGTATGAAGAAAAGCCCATGCTTCTGCTAGGTCAGGTTTTGGGCATGTGCCGTGAGGTCAGTGCTTATGTACTGGAGACTGGGTCTTCACCAGTCACTGGCCATACTGTTCATATATACCAGGATGTCTCAGCTAAGAGGCCTGGGTTCAGAGCAGATGTCACGATTCCCACTGACTTCTGGAGTTCTCAGTTTGGGCTCTGTGTCTGATGGATTTTCTTCCATCACCTTTGTCTCTGAGGAGTTTTCTGCAGGGCTTTCAGATGATAGCTGTTCTCATCTGGAACAGAACAGGTTTCTTGAGACTGGCGTGAGACTTGGTTAAGAATAGCCAAGCGTAACTACTCTAAATTATGTGCATTCCCTGTTTTCTTGGACATCAGATCATACCTCTACATTTCTTTATATTGTTAATTATTAGGTGCTTTGTGTTGTATACAGGGAATGACCAGGTGCTCACCTGACATTATAACTTTGTAGTGAGCACAATGGAATGTACAGTACGTGATGCTAAGTCATCAGTTGTTAGCATATTTCAATTAATTTACTGTGATTATGAACTATTATTGTGAAAGGGAGGCTACTGGACAGCTCTGTGTAGGCTGATGTTTATTTTAAATAAGAACATTATTTTGAGTTTATTCCTAATTTACCTCATGAAGTCACTCAGAACCAGTATTGCGATCTTGCAAATAAAAAATGTTGTCACTTCTTCTGATACAAAAAATAACCAAACAGTGTTAGTGTGCATACAATAATTGTAGCAAAAAGAGTGGTGTCAAGGTGTAGCTGTTAAGCAGGACTTTGGTAACTGGATTCATTGTGACCAGAATACTATCCACTTTTTTGTCAGGGAGAAAGGGATGTAATTGACTTGTGGGGTGGAGCAGGTCATTACACAGCAGGAAGATATTCTATGTGTCTGGACTCAAATCTAGAAAATTATTCAATTTCTCTAGAAGCTAGCAAGAGGGCTCTGCTTCAACTTAGTGCCTGCCTGTGCTTTGGGATACTTTATAGGTTCAGACCAATCTAATGTAATTGTCTACTTTTTCCTTTTTTTTTTTTTCAAAATGAGCTTTATTTTACTTTGAATACTTAGTTCCTTTTACTGGCAAGTGAGATTAGATATCTCACAGCCCAGTACAACATGTCCAAATACTGTAACCTCCAGAAGATATTGAAAATCCCCCTCCCAAAAGAGGGTCAAATGCCACTTTCCATTGTTTGCAATCCCATTCTGGATCTGATATTTATAAGATTCTTTCTAGAGCTATTTCTGCAGTAGTTTTGAAATACACTTGTGGTTCTAATACACGGCCCAGTGATAAAAAGATTAAAACTCATTTGTGGTAACAGATGATTGTGAGTTGCCCCAAACATGTAGCGATTTTCCATACTGTTCTTTATCTCTCTCTATTGTATTGTATATAGTAAAGTGGGCACATAGCCTGGTTTGTTTTGGTTTGGCTTTTTTTTTTTCTTTTTTTTAATTTACAGATTTTGCAGTGTTTCTGTCACTTCAACTTCTTGTTCCTTATTAAGACTTCAGAGATACAAACCAGTAGCTCAGTAATTGCTTTCTTGAATCTGCCTTTAATAATTACATTTAGTAAAGCTGTATCGAAAATTAGAAAGGCAGAGACTAATGGAAAACTAGATTTTTCACTGAATTAGAAAGCAAGACAATCCATATATTGACAACATTTCAAGTTGAAACAGATCAGGAAAACTGTTTTGGACTGTCTGTGCAAAGAGGCAAACACAGGCCTGATGTGCAGTGGCATCTGCATTTTATACAGGCAGAGAAACTATAAGAGATTTCATGTAAATAGGTGTCTTGAGAGGGGACAGTAGAAATCTGATTTGGAAGCAAGTCACCTGAGGATTTTTTTAGTCAGAGGACCTTTTTCTTCACATTAACAAGAGTCTAGAAAGTGCTAACTTTTCACTGATTAAAATACCTTAAAGGCAAGGTGGGAAAAGAGGAGGCATGTTTTAATTTCATATTTTAGACTGGATCATGATCTGTGGAAGAATATTTCTTGAGGCTGGTATCACAGCACTGTAAGTCAACTTGTATGAAGGAGGTAGAAGAGAGAATATATTGTGTCGTTGTTTAGTCAGTAGTGAGACTTTCCACCAAAAATTTAAGGCATTGGAATTCCCATTTTAAGAACAAGGGAAAATATGAAAACTGATTTCAGGCTTCTATTTCTGATACGTTAATATTTTAAATTTCTCTTGTTACAAGCAGGCAGGGGATTGATTGATTGATTAATTGATGTATTAAGCACAATGTGTTCATTAAGTACTAGATGTTTTGTGTTATCTCAAAATTTAAAAAATGCCACAAAACCTAAACAACTTTGAAATGTATATAGATCTGGCAGTGTAAATAGATTATTTCACAGTTATGTATTGTCAGTTGGATGTAAAAGCTTGTGCTTGCAAGATTAGTATTTTCCTGCTTATTTTTTGTGTTCTGTCTCTCACATGCTTTCATTTTTCATCTAGTAACTGAGCTGGTTTTTGTTGATAAAGATCATTTGGGTATCTTTGGATCTTTTGTAGCGTTTTGAGATTGGTCTTTGGTTCAGTTATCTGCTAAATAGACACTGGGCATAAAAAAAGATTATTTTGACATCTTTACCATTTTGGAGACCCTTGTTTTTAACCAACAGTACAATTACTCTTACATGCTGCACATTTAATAATAATTTGCTTTGACAGCATATTGCTGCATTTTAGGGTGCATACACAGAATTGGGCACATTTTGCCTGAGTCTGTGTGATTTGGATTGGTGTAGAGTAGTGGAGCATAGATCTTGGGTTTTTTATTACTCTATGGATCAATTTTGATAAACATGGAAAAAGAGAATTTTGGTTATATACTGTTTATTTATTGGATATTAAATTCATTTTACTGCAAAACGTTGCTGAACTTTCAATTTTTAGTATGTTTCATTGAACATAGGTTGATGGTTTGCAGGTTTCTGAACACAGACAAGGCTTCTCCAGCTAGAAACTTCACCTTAAATTCTAATCACAGAGCACAGGATTAAATAGTAACTTTCAGTGTGCTATATACGTGTATTAATCAGTGTGTAATTTTAAGATCATTAATACTGGTTATCTGATAGACTTCTTCACTAATCCAGCAACTTTTACAACACATGGAAAGCTCCAGTTATTGCTAGTGTTACTGCATCACTGTAGTGTTAGTATCACTGTACTACACTGTGCAGTGATAACAGCAATGAAGACACTGTTAAATTGCCAGCCATCTGAGACATTTCACTTTTGTTTGTAGAACCCATAAAAGCTCATATTTTCCTTGTTTGGAATGGAAAAAATAAATGTATAAGCAAGCACTTTGCAGGTCACAGAGGAAATGGAAAGAACCAGAAAGGTGGGGCATGCTTGAGATTCCCTCCTGGGTCACTGGAATTTCCGTAAGACCAAAGCAGCATTCTTTGTAATTTGGGAGGAATTTGTCAATTGCAAATAAATAGCTGTTTTGGTAGTAACTTTTGGACCTAAGGGATTTTTTCCTGTACCTGGTGGGAAAGATGAAAGACTCTTAAAAAGAGAAATAGTATTAAGCTAATGGGAATATCTATCATCTTCCATCCCATTCACCTTCTTCAAAATATTGCAACAGGATCTTCAGAGAAACTTTGCAAAGCTGAAGAGCAAATTGCTGCTTGATAACAAAAAACCCAAAAAACTGTAAAATTTGTGACAGCCGTGAATGTATAACTAGGTCTTCTAAGTGTCTTCCAAAAAATGGGCATAGAAAAAGAAGCAATTTTTTTCATCTTTTTACTTTTCCTCCTGCTTTGGAAGGAACTTTCAGAGGATTGTAGGGTCATTTAGGTTGGCAGGGGCCCACGGAGGTCCAGGCACGCCCCCACCACCACCCCTGGTCCACACAGGGCCAGTGTAGATCAAATTCCACAGGGTCATGTCCTCTCATGTTTTGGCTTTCTCCACTACTTCTCTGGGCCCCAGCTCCAGTGTTTATCTAATATACACTTTCCAATGAAACTATTAAATAAGCCAGATTTGGCACTAGGTCTAGTGATAGTCTTATTTTTCTAGAAAAATTGAGTGATCTTTGCATGCAGTAATTTTTTGTTGGTTCTTTAAAAAGAACGGATAGAAGATTTGATAGAAAATGTTTTCAGTGGAAAGAAAGATATGGGAATAGAATTATAATAGAATATCATAATATAATAAAAAGATGTGGGATTAGGGCTCGGACTTTTAACTTCAGGCCTCTGAATTGTGCCCAATATGGATGCTCTAAGTAGGTTTTTCTAGGAAAAAACATGAAATAAGCCTTTTTAAATGTTTTTTTTAGTTCTTACATGGAAGGAGCTCCTAAGGACATTGTCCTTTGCTCATTTATTCCCACCACACTGCCAGTCGTGCATGCTGAGCTAAGTGGACACTAAGTGGGAAAAAGGAGTGTGTGCCTGCCTGTTGCAAGTAGGTATGTACAGCAACTGGGTTGCGTTGTGTGAAAAGCTTAAATGGTACGGTGAGCATTTAAATTCACAACCATTGCTTCTTAACAGTTTCCCCTTTTTCTTCTTTTACCCCTGAGCAGGTAACTAGGGATTAAGGGAAAGGGATATACCATTTGTATGGGTACTGCCGCAGACATGACTGGTGGATGTGGAATTTTTGAAGTTCCTAATACAGACCTCTTGACTAAGAGACGCTTGAGTTTTTGTCATCCAGCTGCCCCACCAGCTGTGGAGGGAGAGAGAGGGGTACCATGTGTTACCAGTGGGTTTTCACAGCAAGCAAATGCAGTGACGTACATTTCTGATTCATACACAGTGGAATTGTGCATTCCCTTTAAGAATACAGGAGTGGGAGTATTTCAGACTACAAGCCTCTTCTCCTACTGTTCCTTGGCCACCTTATTGTAGTGGTAACACAGTATGGTCTTCTCAGTTGTTGTTTCCCTGTACCGTGTCATAGATTCCTGTCTAGCAGCTGTTAGACAAAACTTAAAAATGTCCTCCAATCATTCTTCTGCTCCCTAACATTATAGCTGCTCCTGAATAGAAAAGTGTTCTGTAGGCCCGAAATTTATCCTAACTTTGTGGAGATGCCATGAGCTTTCAATCAGTTTAGACATGCTGTGAAAATAACAGCACCAGCAGTGACTATCCTACTGGAAAAACTACATTCTGAACATACTCTGTGCAAAGTTTTGTTAGGAGTTAGGCAATTTTCCAGAAGTTTATGACTTGGCCAAATTTGCCTCCCAGATGTCTTCCTGATCTTCTTGTCCTCATCTTGGAGAAGTTTGAGCAAAATAGTTTGGGTTTTGTTTTGGATTGGGTTTTGGGTTTTTGATTGGGTTTTTTGGCATGGATAATATAAAATGTATTTTTTTTTAAGTATGTGTTTGGACTGTCTCAGCTGTAACTTTCTAAAAATATTTTCTGTCTGAATCACATACCTGATACAGAAAATCTAAGCCCAAAAATTAAAGGTTGGCAAAACTGTAAGTAACTGAGAACAGTCTTGTAATAGAAAATATTAGATTAATTCTAATTGCTCCTGGCTCTGCCATTGACTTCTATAATGCATTTTATTAAATTACTTCCATCTCAGGTCCTCTTCAAATGTTACTGAGATGGTAGAAAAAAATAACAGCAGCATGTCTGAGCTGCAGCATGAAACAGGAGGGTGAGGAATTAGTTGATGCAAGATGAACGTCCTCTTTCATTACCCCTCTAGATTTCTTACCCGTGAAAAACATGTGGGTGAAAGAAAAGAAGGGTAGGGACCGAGTCTGTACAGATAGATGAGCAATTTCTTGCTGAGGAGTTGGAGATGACTTCTCAGTCATATGTAGCATAGGGTAGATTGCTTTTCTGTAAATACGTAGAAGAATCAACTTTTGCTGCGACCAAGAACTTAGGGTAAACTAGGCATTTGCACTCTTTCTGCAGGGAGACACTGCAGTTTTGTAATGATAGAGCCTTTATAACAGAAAAAATATTTGAAAAAGTTATTTATAACAGCATTTTATGTGAATAAACAGAAGTTTTTCTGTTCAGTACAAAAGGTGAGAACCAGGAAAATGGCAAGATTCAAAGAGGTTTGGGTAGGGGAGTAAGGTTTTCACTAAGTTCATAATAAACCAAGAAGAAAACTGGCTCAGGCAGCGCTGACAGAAGCCCTGGCTGATTTGCAAGGGCTTGTATGTCTTTTTATGTGTTCTTTGACACCATTTATGTTTTTGTTTGTAAACAGAATATCCGTGCTTTGGAGGCATTAGGTCGCCCAGGTGTTCTCCAGATAGCAAATTCAAGTGCAACCACAGTAACACAGACTCAAAGCTTCTAGGAAAAAACCTAGTGCTGTGTCTAACCTCTCACAAAAAGGAGTTTCTTGCTGCTAGTTGGCTGCAATATGAGGGCGCTTTCATTGTGGTTAGGAATTGCATCCTGCCTTGGGAAGTGAGAGGACTCATTACAGACTCTCCAGAGAAAACAGCAAAGGATTTTGTGACAAAATAGAAGATTCCTTGTATTTTATCCAACTTAGATTTAATTTGGTTTTTGTAAATGTACTTCTAGCATCAGTTATTTTTTGCAGTATTCAAGTATTTTATCCCAGTTTACTGTTTCTATTGGAAAGCTAATGTTTTCCGTGAAAAGGTTCGTGGTTTTTCTGTTAGTAGAACATCTATGATAAGAGGCATTGAGATGATCCAGATGAGCAAATAGAGCAGATTAGGCTAATTTTATTTTTCATCTGTATAACTATAGCTTTAGCATGGGTTATAAACTTTTTCCTTTTTCAGTAAAAGATCAACACATTCTCCCTTAAGTTTGGCTGTAAGGAAGTTAGCCAGGTAGGTAACCACGATGATAATGAGATTTTAAAAGGGTGTCATCTATGTAACAGTTGTCCTCTGCAGGGCCAGTAAAGAAAAATACCAAAACCAAATCAGATCTTGTAGCATCTTGGTTTGGTTACAAATTAGATTTCCATAGCCAGTGTATTGTTGGCAAGGGAGAGGTTTTTTAGTCTGGAAAGCCAAGTAAGTTATTTTTCAGGAAATGACTGAGAGGTTCCTATGGGATTTTATGAACCATGTGTTTGGAAAAGATTGGTTTAAAGAGAGTTGAAAAAATCAGAAAACTACTTACTCTTACATGTAAGCTACTCTTTCATTCAACAGTGACAGCTCTGTAGAAGCCTCCCTCGAGCTTCCCATGTTATAAGAATTACAAAACTGCCTGACTGAGTTGCAGTGTGAATTGTTTTACTATCTCTTCCTCTAAACCCTAAGAAATACAACATACACTTCTAAAAGGCCATCTTCAGGAAGCATATCCCTGAATCTTGTGAGCATCTTTTGCACATTATTCCTACTAACACTGCCATTTTACAGCTGGGGGAACCTCATGCTGCAAAAGAGTGTAGAGGAAGAGTAAGGAAATAATCCTTAACTATTTTGTATTGTTGGTGGAAAATACGGAGTGCACACTGGAACGTTCTCAGACTAGTCTGATTTAGGTAGATACTGGTACCAGTAAAAATGGTAACTGTTAGGGAAGAGAAAACTTTTTCAGTAAACAAGTGGCTGAAGGTTATATAAGTTATTCAGGAGGCATTTGAATTAGAAGTCACATTTATAAGAACAAGTGATTGTTTTTACATACATGTCTTTTTATTTCGTTTTCTTTTTAGCAATGGAAGCCCAAGTTAGATTGCAGTAACATGAGATTTAACAGAAGGGGTCAGTGAAACAACAGACTTGTCCTCTTATGTCACAGTAGAAAATCTATTTTTATATGTTAAAAACAGTAAGGCTGCTTTCCCAGGCCAGAATGGGTCAGGTAACTGCTTTACACATGCTGGAGCGGTTGGGAATACTCTCTGGAAATCCTGCATGAACATTTCACTTCTCTGTCATGGTTTTTTTCCCTCACAAACTCTGGACAAAGCAGTGTCATAATTGCATAATACCAAGCTTTCTTTTCTATAGTCAATAAAACTGTGTACGTTTTTCCTTTTTGCTGTAACTTAATATTGTCCTTGGGACTAATTGAAACAGTCTAATTTCATATAACAGACGTGACAGTGCTTGGGCTGAGGGAGGGGACTCTTTGTGGGTTTAACCCAGCTTTTGAGCTGACTTTAGGTGAGATAAGCAAATCTTGTAATTGATAATGCAGTGGATCTGCATCTCTTTGAGGCCCCTCAGTAGAAGTGAAATGTGTGTTGAGCAGAGCTGTACCACTGGAGGGCGAGGCGCAGGCACAAGGAGCACCTGCCCCAGGTGAGCAGGGAGGTAGAAGAAGCAACTACGAGGACTGATGCCCAAATGTCTGCACCAGCTGAGTTGCCCCAGTGCAGCTCTGGCTTCCTGCCTGCTCTCACAGCTATCAGGAAAAAGTTCAGTATGTGTGAGGATGATACCCGGAAGGATGGATGGCTCTGTCCCTGTTCATACTCCCTCCCAACATAAGCATTTGCTTCTTTTCCATTACTACCTCTTGCAGACACTCTCATCTCTTCTTTGGGGCCCCAAGCAACACCAAATGGAGCAAACTGGTCTCCTCAGGGCTATACTGCATCCTTCTTTACTATGCCCCAACTCATTCCCAGTTCTGCAGCAGAAAGGGGGCCTTTTCCTTATGGGCGGACTGTAGGAGCTCATGTAAGAGCTGCTTGTGTAGAAAAGCAATTTCTAAAGAGAGGAGTCAAAAGATGTGACTGCAAGCAACCCACCCAAGGAACAGAAGGTCTTAGGTCTCAGTAATTTGAAATGGTGGCGATAACCAAAGTAAACACTGGGTGCTAGGCAAGGTAGAATTAGAACTGGGGAGAATATGGTTGAAGAGCAAAAGGGAGATTTCCTTTGCCTCGTGCTTCTGTGACCCATGTCCGCCTCTATGCCCTTGAGCTGCCCTGTGCCCACTGCAGAACTGAGTTTTGCTGCCCTGCTTTCCAAAAGATGAAGTCAGAATAAGTTAATGTGTTTTCATTTGAGGGATAGTGAGATTCAGTTTTATCAAGGCTGCTCTGAAGTTTGAGTTGGCTCTGAATACTGTCCTCGTCTCCGCCTCTGCTGTGAAGGGCATTCAAGAAGTATGGATCATTGCCATGAGGCAGTGGCACTCCTAAAATGCCGAGGTGCTGTTGCAGCTACGTGCAGCTCTGGTTACCACCACCACCCAGGTGCTCTTAGTGATCGTGTAGAATATTGTTTTCCCCTGAAACAGTAGGATGGAAAGAGGCTTAAAGTTATCTTTTGATCTCTGCTATTTTCTGCGGTCTTCTAATCGTAGTCATAGCACAACTGATACAGAAAATGTGCCATTGTCTGAGCAATAATGAAACACTAAACACGTGGAAATCGTATTAGTGTTTCATGGACCGTAGCTGTCATTTCATTTGCTATGGAATTCCTTCCATATGTCCATGGCAAAGGTTTAAAGTTGAGTTTTCCTGACACTTTGAATACATTAGCTGTTCCTCAGACAAAAGTCTGTCAAGTATATTGAAGCATCTGAAGGGATGTATTTATTTCTGTAAGTAATATATTAAATAGTATTAGGGTCACTAAGCTTGGTCTTGAGAGATAAAAACATGACACTAGAGTTTTGTGGGGTTTTCTTTCCTGGTGAATGTTAGACAAATGTATCTGGTTTTTGTAAATTTATCTTTTTCTGCTTCTGTTTTTTGTATCTCCTTATTATAATGAGGCTGCCCCAAATCCCTTTTGCAACTGTAGTGTTTCAAAAGTCTTGCAATTCACTTTTCCATGTATAAATATGCACAGTATGATAGTATCAACTTACCGTAATTATAAACTGTGTAGCTAATATAATTTCCGTGAGTGTTGTGACAGTCATCTGTGTATTTCTTACGTAATAAAAAACCAAGCTGAGATGTTACTATACTGGTTAGTTTTCATCCCTATTCATGGTCATGTTTGTCATTCTTGTCTGCACTTATTTGTTAAATTGATCATTGTAGAATTTTTAGAGACTAAGTTACCGGAGCTGCCTATTTTTGTATCAAATTATCAGATAAAAGATGTATTTTTGTATCCAGTGTACACATGTGACATAGGTAGGAACTGAAGGATGGCATTGTGAGTGTTACCCACAATTCATGATATGCACTTGTGGGTACCATGGGCGGTTCTTGTATTATTATTAATTCCTGTTTTTTTCCATTTGTGCTTTCTGTCTTCAAAATTCACAGTGATACAGTACCAATTTTTTGCCCATATGTAATCCAGTTTAGTTGCTATGTAGTACTGTCCAATTTCTGCAGCAAGAAGAGAAATGTATGAGTTCTTCTTGAAAATATTGAAAAAGGACCATTCAGTTAGAGTTTTGTTAATGATCAGAAACAGATAAATTCAGAAAAATGGCAAAATTAGTCATAGTTGCTAACAATAAGAAAAGAAGAATATGGTTTCCAGCATCTGAATATAATCTATATAATTGGAACAAAGTGAAGATGAAAAAAAAAATTATGTGTAAATCTGTTTTATACTCAGACCTGAAAATTTTTACTATTTTATTAATGAAGACCTTATGAATTCTTCTTCTGAAGTTTTCGTCACAAGTTTGATGGTTATGAATTGCAGTGGCAGATCTGCAGTTCTGCTAGTTTAAAAGATCAGCATTATTCATGCTGATGTCCAATTCAGAGATTTTTGCCCCATGCATCGTTAATGTGGGTTAAAGTCTGTTGGAAGAATGCTTTTAATGGGTAATGGTCTTCTAGCTATGTGCAGACATCACTGATAACTATTGTGGCAGCAACCGAGAACAGTGAAATGTTTCTATTTTCAAAGTACTGGTAGAGTTTTCTAATTGGTGTCTTCAAATCTATGGTCCCTTGTGTCCTAGTCAGGGTGAACTGCAAATGGTTCAGTGCAGTGTAATTTCTGGCATTTCAATGACTATGGGAAAAGTATTTTGCTTGTCTTACTTAGAGATTAATTCTTGCATTTTTCATTTAACTATCTGTCACTTATAAAAAGTCATATATCTTTTCAGAGTTATCTGTTCAAAGAACATGAACATTTTTACAAGAAAAGTAATTTCCTAGCACTGTTGCATTTTTTTCCCCCACAGTTCTTCTGTCTTTATTTTGGCACTTTCATCGATGTTCACCAGTTTCCTTACATTGTTTTTCTGCCAGGGCCTGCAATTGCTCAGTTAAATTTGTGCAAGATTTGCCTGTAGCTATTTTGTATCCGTGAAGAGATCCTATCTCTCTCTCCCAACTTAATGTATCTTTTTGTCTTTCACACAAAACCATGTCGTTTTATGAAACAGTGGCACAGAAACTAATTTATAGGCTTTTAGTTTGCTCTTGTGAATTCTGATCTGGCAAATAGTGAGGAGGCAAACCTGGAATTTATGCAGTTTAAATAAAGTCATTAAATAATAAAAAGTCCATAAACACAATTGTTGTATTTCAGTTACTTGTATTTCTGCTTTACAAGTTACTTTGTAAATCAGTTTAATATTTTGATTTAAATGAAGCAAAAACATTTCTGCATTGTGCACTTATTTACCACAAATTGCTTTGTATTTTTGAAGTATAGGTGCCACATTGAGTAGATTAGAAACATCATTTGCACGGTTTTGTTTTCAAACAGTAATATTCAACTTCAAGCATGGCAGAGTTGTTGTTAGTTTTGTAAATTTTAGATGTGTCGTAAAGCTGGATCTCAGGCCTCTTGATAATAAGGGGCAAAGTTAAAGCCTCTATACTGGTGCAAGGAGTTGAGGGTGTAAGGATGGCAGCATCTGTATTTTGAAATAACATTACTTTGCATGCAAAGCTGTGCTTCTTTCTTCTTGCATCTTCTGCGAAAGTAACTGTCAAATATATTGTTCAATGTCATGACATTAGCAAAAATTATAAAATTGTAATTAAAACTGGAGGAAGAATAAATGCAGCATAGTTTTTGGTGTTCTGAAACCATTTATGTGGTTCCTTAACCAGTGATGAAACACAGAACGAAACAGATACATACCTTGAAAAGAAGGTCCATATAGGGATGTATATTTCCTTTCACATATTCCAACTATTCTCTATGAAAAGATGGGTTTCTAGATTTCAGAGGGACAGATATTTCTCTGAAGACACACGTATGAATAAAATCAAAATGGGACTGCACATGCCAACCTGTGATTTACAAGAAAGTTACCTGCCGAGGGAGTGCTTATGGATGAGGCAGGAGCCCCTTAGACTTCTCCAAATTGCTTGGCAAACCTTGTAGCCAACAGAAGTGCTAAACTTAACATAGTGAGTGGCTCGTAGCTGACTGAGGTGTAAGTGGGTGTTATGAGTTCCTCGTAATTCCTGGATATTTAATATCAAGTAAATTCAATACTGTTGCAACACCTTAGCTAGAGACCCATGGTCACTTTTCGCTTCACTACTTTCGTATTTTGTTATCCATTCTTTCTAACAAGTTATCCTTAAAACTCCTTCGTTCCTGTGCAATCCAAAACAAATTGTTCCTTGCAGGACTATTTCTTTCATATAGTGTGTAGAATAAGAAATGTAAATAATATTTTCCTCTCATTTATTAATATGTTAAGGTTTAACTAAAGAAAAATGTCTACACTGATTTTCCTTTGCGTATGATTCTCTTTACAACTCTGAACTTATAAAATATTCTTAGGGGTGCCTTGGAGTTTTTTCATGTGTGTGTAGCCACTGGCTGTTCTTCCAAAGTAGTCCAAATAGATAGGAGGGGAAAAAAAAAATCAATGCACCCAAATAAAGTCATCTGCTCATACTGTTAGGACACAGACGTAGTCCTATTCAAAGACATAGAATGTAGCACAAGTTATTACAGCAATCCAGACGAATTTTGGTAATGTAAATATTGGTGTGAAATGACTCTGGTCCTATCCATACTGCTTTCAAACAAAGGCAAAAGCATTTCAGTGTGGATTAAATGAAGTGCTGTTTGTTTTTAATGTTGTTTGACTAGTCAGTGAAAACCATAGTGTTTTGACCTGTTTGAAAGGCAGGTTCTAGTGGACAATAGGAAGTGTTTATCCAGTACAGTATCTCAGTGTTTGCTCTGATCAATGCTAGCTGGGCATGTTGTGACAGAAAACCCTTTTTTCTGCATTCAGGCATAGACACTGTTTGCAAATTTATTTCAAAGAACGTTTTATTTGGCTAAGGTTTGGGTCTTGATGTGATCATCTGTGCTAAATGTTGTTTCTCATTGTTCTGAAAATAATTATTTCCAGCGTTTTCTGAGCAAAACAGAAAACAAAGAACTCCTAGATAGAACAAGCACCTTTTCTGTATTACTTCTCTGCTGATTTTGTCTTTTTAATAGACCATATTTTCTTGAGTACCTCAAAATATTTCTCATCACTTGCCCTCAAAACTGACCTGCTGACCTGAGAATCAAGAAAATGTCATGTTAGTGACTACTAATTAGTGGATCCAGAGAGCTGCTTTTCCTGGCCTTTCAACCTTCCCGAGGCAGCAACAAAAGCTGTCACATGTATCATACAAAGAAAACAAGCGTTTGCCATGTTTGTGTTTTGTTCTGTTTTTTCCTGGAGCATACATAGCACAAGTTCAATTGAGACTAGAGATGAATTTGTAGGTTAGGAGGAAATTAACCTACAATATAATGCTTACATTTATTTCTCCATTTCCATGTGTAACATAATGCATATATTATCCAGCTCTTACTGAATATGTGTGAATGTATTAGTACACTGTATTGTAAGAAGGGGAAAAGAATTAAACTCTCTTTCTTTTCTCCCTGTTTTTTTTCTCTTCCTACCATTCTTTTTGATTTTTTTTTAATTACTTCAAAGTATTTTAGATCTTTCTGATGTTTTAATTTCAGAAAAATATAAATATAGATGGTTTGGCTTTGTATTTTAATGCTTAGTTTTAATGTAAAGCATATAGTCCAGGCTTAAGCTGTCTTTTATATGTTTGTTGAACAAACTTGTTAACAGAAGATTCAGCCATATTTACCACTAATCACTGTTACACTTCTGCAACTCATGAGACACCTTGGGATTTTTGGGACTACTTACTAGAATGACTGTGGTAAAATGTGCAGTCACACCCATGTCACTGAACTGTTTGTGCAAGTAACATTACCCTCTTTTTTATTATTTATCATTTTCAGGTCTTTAAAATAGAAGTGCTGATGAGTGGAAGGAAACATTTTGTGGAGAAGAGGTATAGTGAATTCCATGCACTTCATAAAAAGGTACTGATTTTTTTCTTTATAAGCTGTAGCTTTGTTTTGCCTCTGTGATGTTTTCCTCTCTCTTGTAATCATTACTATACGTGGTTTATCTTAAATACAACTTGTGATTCATGCCTCTGGAAATTAATTCCTAACTAACTCAGTTTCTTCTCTGTTTTGTAGAAGGGAGTGATGATTTCTCACATGTTACTAAGTCTCCTTTTCTTTTGATTATTGTTTACATGCTGTATGGCTAAAATGCTGTCTGTAGTATGTTTTTGTCTTCTTGTAAAGTCACAAAATAAGTCACATTCCAACCACAAATAAATACAGTGGGATTTTTTATTCCAGTTGGGCAAATAATTTGTTAGTTCTATAAATTGTATTGCTAACCTGCCATGTAAAGCTGAGGAAACAACTTTCGTGCATGAGGAAACCAGACACGAAAATTACTGAGTATACCATGTCAATTAATGTAATATAAAATATCTGTTAAGTTTCTGTACTGAATCATCTTAGTAACATATAGAAGAGAACTCGGTACTTTCAAGGCTAGTTATCCACTAGTACTTCTTTAAACTCCTCTGAACAATGTTAAAGTATGATTTCTTCTCTCCAAGCTGAACTGGATGCTGCTGTGCAGTTGTGCAGCTGAAAGGCAAGCTTTACGTTTTTTTCTGCTTTATGGAGGCTAAGTATTGTGAAGGAGAATTCTGGAGGAACATTGCAGCCCATTACCGGTAGTGGGGCTGTAATGAAAAGCTTGATTCTTAGGATCTGGGTCAGCTAAACGTCTCTCGATTTGTAGGTCTGAGTTGCAGTGAAGTGTGGGCACAATCAACTATTTCGACTGATGCTGCTTGCCTTCATTATGGAAAAGCTTCCTCTTCAAACAACGGAGACCAGCATAGGCATTTACAGCTCCTGCCAGTGCCATGTCAGAGGAATTTGTTCCCACCAGTATGTTTGCTGGTGGTCCTGAATTAGCTAAGGAAAGAAGCATTAACGTGGTGCTACAGAGAATGATTTTTCCGGCCTTCTCAGGTGTACAGGTTTAAGCAAACTTGTCTGAGCAAAAGGCAACTATTGACCCATCTGTGTGTTGGCCATCAAAAGTTTAAAGACAAGAACATTTTGCTTTACTGCACCATAATTAAGATGTGCTAGTGCTTCTTGGCTATTTGCTTCTTGCCTCAGTAGTGGTATCATCTACAACTTATTAATACTCATTTCCTTGTTTATTGTTTTAATACAGATGTGTCTCAGATATTGTCTCCCTTGTGTTCACATTGAATATGAAACTAAATAAGCAACAGTGTCAGAAGCAATAAAATAACTCACCCACCACTAAGCCTTGCGATATATGAGTGCTTTATTTTACAGATGAGAATAATTCTGCAATTGAAAGTAAAGCAGATGAATAGAGTTTATACAATGAAATAGGCTAGAAAATTTTAAGAGGGAAAAATCAGGGTTTATGTCCTTAAAATGCACCCTATCCAAGTAGGCAGTCTCCCATTGTTAGAATAGTATAATATTGTATAATGCAATGTAGTACTGAATTAGAATTAGGAATATAATTGAATATTTTCAGTTGGAAAAGACATAAAACAATTGTACTGTCCAACTGCCTAAGCAATGCAGGGAGGACGAAAAGTTACAGCATTATATTAAAGGCATTGTTCAAATGTCCCCGACAGGCTTGGGACATCAACCACCTCTTGAGGAAGCCTGTTTCAGTGTTTGATCACCCTCTTGGTAAAGAAATGTTTCCTGATGTTCACTCTGAACCACTCCTGGCACAGCTTTGAGCCATTCCCACATGTCAGTGGATCCCAGGGAGAAATGCTCAACACCTCCGGCTCCACTTCCCCTCCTTCAGGAAGCAATGAGGTCACTCCTCATCATCCTTTTCTCCAAACTAAGCAAACTCAGTGTCTTTGGCCATTTGGCATCTATCTGCTGAGCACCTGCAGATGAGTCCTTTGCAAGCAGAGAAGAAGTGCGAACACCAAGGCTGGATCTGGAAGAGGGAGAAGAAAGCCTGTGGTTGTGGGCAGAAGCCTTTCACAGGCTGCTCACCATCTGGGCAGCTGCCCCATGTGCAGCTGTCCCTTTACAGTGCCAGGACTTTGTACTTCTCCTCCTTGGGGCTCCTGCTGTGGCAGGCTGTGACTCTGGGGTGAAGTAGAAAAATGCAGGACTAAATTGTGACTCTGGGCAAGAGAAGAGATCTGGGCGCCACCATAGCAAGGCTGCACCGGGCAGTGCAGGCTGGTAGGACCACAGAGCCCAGGGATATGGGGCAGAAGGCACAGAGAAGAGGAGGCCAAGCCTGAGGTGATAAGCAGCAGGTCAGGGGCTGGCTCTGGAGACCCCTGCCTGGAAACGCCTGTCCCAGAACCAGTTGCAGAGATGCAGGTGTGGAGCTGGGCAGTACTTGCCTTTGGGGGAACAGTGAAACAGTACCTGGCACAAGTAGAAGGACCCATCAGCGTTAACATTCCATTTTACCAAGCAAAAAAGGGTGGGGATAGAATCTACACTGTTAGTAACACTGAGACTTTTCCTGTCGTTTCTGTGCATTTATTTTATTTGGATAGTTGGAGCTGGGATCTTTTGAGGGCTGGCACATGCCACAGTGGATGGTCCAGTCCTCCTTTAGCCGTGTTCCAAGGCACCTTCCAATATCACTGATGTGGTGCTGGGCTCTTGTTTGCTGGAGGAGCCTTGGGGCTCTCTTTCCCTTCTCTTCAGGGAGTTGCTGTGACCCTTCAGGGGAGCATTTACTGCGCCATCTGGAAGTGGTGGCCCTGGGCAGAGCCTTACCTGGCTCAGCCTGGAGCCCTTCTTGCTCTGTAGGAATAGCAGTGGGAGCAGAGGGGTGGCTGCCAGGATCCCCACCAGCAGCAGTGGAGGAAGGGGCCTTTCTGCTGCTGCATTGCACAGTGACATGTGCATGCTGCTGCATGAATATCACTGTGCAGTTTTGGAGGGACACCTCCAGCATCCAGCTCAGCAGCTCTGCATCCATCTTGTGTTTGGTTGGAACGGTTGTGATCGTGTCTTCCACCATGGCTCTTCCAACACTGTTGCCAAACATCTCCATCTCCTGACGGATCCAGGATTGCCGTGTCTGGAGGAGCACTGTACGGTTCTGGAAGCGGTTCAATGAGCTTGGAGGCTGGATGCCACCCACGGGACACCTGAGCACTCCTTCTTGAAGCCCACCTTTGCAGTGCTCCAGCATGATGGAGGTCATGGGCAGCTGGATGTCCCAGAGCCACTCCTACCTGGTGGATGACTCATGTCGTAGGGGGTGTGGTGACACGCTCCACGCAGTCGTCATCCAGCTGCAGCGATTGCAAGACTGACTGTATCCCCCTAGCAAAGGGGGTACTCAGGCTTGTTCTCAGACCATCACAGGGTGGACAGGTAGCAGAACTGGTGGAGGCTCCATGTCACATAACTGGCCTTCTGTCCAGACAGATGGGACAGCAGGTCTAACTTCACTGTAATTTCTGGAACTGCACAATTACTCCACGTAAAAGCCACAAGTGACTGTAGTCTCATTCTCAGATTTGTCTTCTTGTACACCACTTTCGCTGCAATAACTCCTTTTGCAGAGATTTCTTCTTAGAACACCAGAAAGACCATAAATGATGCCCCCTTTCTCTCTCTCCAGAAATAGCAGCAAAATAAACAAACTTCAAAAACAGATATTCTAACCAGGCACTTTGCACCACGTTTCAGTTTGTTTCATTTTCTCATTCACTTGCTGTCTGTTTATATTGCTCTGAAAATGGATAGAGACTTTTTCTTATTTGTTCCCTGCACAGATGCAAAACATAGAGCATATTTTGTCAACAATATACCTTTTTATTAAGTCTTACTTTCCGAAGTTGTAAAATTTTGGTTAGAGTGGTTGAACAGCTTGTGCTCTGAACCTGTCTTAGTGCTTTCAGTGTTACAGAAGTCCTAGTGAAAGCATTTGCATCAGTTTGCTATCAGCATGCTAGTGTGGTATTTATCTTTCATTCCTTTCTTCCACTTTAATTTAAAATGTACATTTCATTCTAAATTGCTGTGAGAACATGGCAGTTGGAAAGGTCTCTTTCGACTTGCTGCATATTCAAGGTGCCCTTAATGTTCGAGATGTCTGTAGTAAGTAGGAGAAACAAAGCTTCTGTAGAGAACAACTGTGGTAGAAAATGAATGTAGAGGCTGATGAGGAGATCATGCATTTCACTGGAGAACAGCGTGCCTCACTGGCATTGTGTGGAGGAAGGAGGACTCTGTTGCTCATAGAAGACATTATTCATTCGTAAGAATGCCAATCAATGTTTTGATTAATTATATTTGTTAAACAAAGCTGTTTCCAAGAACATGTCTGCATTTCCCTTCTTCTTGGGTTCAATCTTTCGTAGGTTTCTGTTGTGTGAAAAAGCCCCACTTCCTGTGCAATCTGGCTGTAGTGGAAAAGGTTTAAAATATTTTCAAGACTGCCATGTTACACCAGGATTACAAATTATTCTTTTGGCAGAAACCACCCAGAGCTGTTGGCTTCTGTGAAATAGTTTGCATAGGCCATTATGCTTTACCCTGATTGTGAACAACAAACCTTGCCTGTCAGGCTATGCACCATTCACATTACAGTATTATATGTAAGTCTGAACAAAAGTGTTATTATACTCATGTGGAAAGGTATTTTAGCAAGAACTAAATTATTTCTAGGTATATAACATGGTTAAAAATATGACAATTTGTTCGTATTTATTCCCAAATATTTTTTATACTTCTTTTCTTATACATTATTAAATATTGGTAGTTCTTTTTAAGTACAATAATGCTAGAAGGTGACAGTGTTAAAACTGCTGCAGTGAAATTTCCAAAAGTCTGAAGTTTGACACATCTTGTTTTGCAAGTTGTCTATAATTTTAGAATAACTAGTGTATACTCTAGATCATATTGTCTTTTCATAATTGGACAAATAACTCTTTACTTGATAGTGTGAGACTACAGTATGTCAATGGACATTAGGTCAGTGTTACACACAGGAAGATATTACAACAGTAGTCCTCAGATAAATATGTTCTGTTTTGTGTAGGGACAAGTCTAAAGCAATACAGCTAATGCATATGTGGTTTTGCTTAATATTCCTTGGCATTGTTATAATTATTTGTAGCAATATATATGACTGGATTACTGTAAGCACAAAAAAGTGGGCTTTTAATATATCCTTTGTATATCTGTATAATATTTGCTTTATACTTAAAACCAGTATCTATTCCTGTGCATTAAGTGATTGGGTTTTGGACGTTTTATATGTAACAGGGCCACAGAGCACAAAAGGATTATTAATCATCAGCTGAGTTACCAGCCACATAGTATTTATCTTGTAAGCAGTAGGTCTTGGTGGATGCTTGTATAGTTTCAGATTTGTCTGCACTCATCTGGAGCATTCTCCTCATTTGTTGCTCACCTGCAGGTGCTGTCATAGTTTGCAACAGCGGTGACTGCAGTTTCTTCAACATCCCCAATCAATTTAGAGGGAAAAACAAGGGGTTGTATTCTGTCTTTAAGATCAGTCAGTAAACGTACCTGGGTTTGGAGTTTTATTTTGGAATGTTGTTTTTCTCACTTCACGTTTAATTGTAATTTAGCACTGTTAAGATACAAGGAAGTTGCAAAATGTTTCCAGAGCAATTGAGGTTTCTCGGCTGCAGCATTGATACTTGTGATTGCAGAGACGCTGGTATGTTGCCACTGCTTTTTCCTATGGTGACATCTCAGCAAGCTCAAAGATGAAATGTAAATTCTCAGTCTCCCATGGGTATGCATGTCAAAGTCAATTTTGAGTTTCTTTCCTTGCATTCTGTGCCTCAGATTTACTCAGAGGCAATATCCAACAGAAAGATTGCTACCTTCTATTAAAATGCAATGGAGTCTATTTCAGTTTCTTTTTTTGCTCTGTAGTTTTGAGGAAAACATTAATATTTTTTGGTTTTGAAAAAATACGTTGCTCCAGCGAGAGGATTTTTAGTGTTGTCAGGTGGTATCTTTGTGTTTATCTACATACAGTCATATGTATGCATATATATAAAAGTATATGTATGTGTGTGTGTGTATATCTATAGATCTATATAGATACATGTTATGTATAGATCTCTATAGATACATGTATAAGCTTTCCTGTGGGAATCTTTAGAGGAATAGTTATGGAGCTCTCTTCGAAATATATTCAGTGACAATATTGCTATTTCTCTGTGTAAGATATTAAACACAGACTGTCAATCTGTTGGTACAATTTGAGAGCATGGATATTTTGCTCTCTTGATTGCCAGCTCTCCAGAGATATGGTTAGCACTCCTGCCTGTACTTCTCACACCTGTTCATAGTTGCCTAAATCTGGAATTAGAAGCCATCATGGTGCCTTCACTGCACTTAGCAAGGTAATTTCTGGTTATGTCATGGTGATGTTGTGAGGTATCGTCCCAGGTAGACTAATGGGAAACTCCAATTTCAGGTATTCTCATGTAGTGGTTGCCATTTTATTTTCAGGCTGTTAGTCAGAAAAAATTGTTAGCAGGGTTCCTCTTTACTGTCTGGGGCAACTGGATGTGAAGATTTTTAACTGCACACTGTAGGTATGACATCTGCTGTTATTTCAGGGAGATGATCTTAAGTAACTTCATTTCCGTGCCATTGTCCTTAATGCCTAGGTGTTTTTATATCTCTAACAGACACTTGTTTCTTTTAAAGAGACATTATTATACTTTGTTTCTATGTTTTTTTTTTTCTTTTTCTTTTTCTCTTTTTTTTTATTTTTGCAGCTCAAGAAGTTCATAAGAACTCCAGAGATCCCTTCAAAGCACGTGAGAAACTGGGTCCCCAAGGTCCTGGAGCAGCGACGACAAGGCTTGGAGTTGTATTTGCAGGTGAGTCTCCTTGCAGCCCACTGAAAGTAAAAGCAGCATCTGTTTTCAGAGCATTAGAAAGTATGAAGTGTGGTGTTTTACTGATAGGCAATTTTAGAGGTAAGAAAGGGTCTGGTCACTTACCAGCAGTGGTGATTTCTGTTCACTTAGCTGGACTAGCAGCTAGAAAACCAGACTGTTTTGTGGTTTTTTCCTGATTTTTCCAAAGGCTGCTGATTGACTTTAGTGAACCTTCTTTTTCCTCTGCCTAAAATGGGGAAAATAATGTTATTCTTTCCAAAGTTATTCTGACTATACCAATGAAAAGTGTTGCAGAAAAAGTATAAGGAGGCTTTATTTAGCTCACCTCTATTTAGACAGACTAGGGAAGCATCAGCTCATCAAATTCATATCCCTCTGCTGTACATGCCTGCATATGAATTGTTCCTCTGGCTGAAACAGGCACCTCTCATCTCATATTAATCTCAGTTGATCTGGACATTTGCATTTTAAGTCTTAGATTCTACCTAGATTGGTCATGATTTTGATAAAGACAATAAAGGGAGTCTTCAGGAATGATGCAGTTGTATAGACATCTAAATATATCAGGAATGAATCCCATTCATTTTTAATAAATGGAATTTTTATTGTCGCCATGATTGCTTTAAAAAATGCCCTGTGGTATAGGTTCACAGCTGTTTCTCTGGTAGCAAAGCCAGGTGAAGGTGTTAACATGTTCCTATTTCACTGCGCTTTTAGCTGCACTAATGCAAGTGCTGTTTTACTGAAGGGGATCATACAAATAATGTGTCCAAACATAATTGTTTTGGGAGGAAGGCAAGAGTAACGGTCTTCTATTTTTACTCACATCAGCCACTTGAAGTGATTTTTTTTTTTTTTCTGATTTCCATACAACTTTCTTTTGGACATAATCACTACCCAGGTACATGTACCAAGGCACATGTACCAATTTGTCTTAAGAAGTTGATTTCGTTAAAAAGATACAGAGGTAATTTGGTTATCACTTTTTAATTGCTGATAAACTGTAAAATAACATCTCCCCCTACTGGAAGAGTGAGTCAACTCTTGTTCTTTTGCAATCTTGCACATAATTAACTGTTCCTCTCTTCTGTCGCTGTTGGCTGTCGTAGGGGTGTGCAATGGTTTAGGTTGGAAGCGACTGCTGGGCATCATCTGTTTAAAAACATGACAAGCCTCTGAGTTATATCCATACTAATGTGCATACTAATTTAAACAAGAAGAAAAGTCGTTAATACTTTTGTCAAAGTAATTAATTTCTGTTTCTGCTAATAGAAAGCAGAATTAATCAACAGTGAAATTTTAACTTTTAAGATAATTAGAGCCTGATTCTGGACAATGAAAAGTTCGTATAAAGGCACTTCGGTTATCAGATGTTTTTTTAATGGTGCCAAGCGTTTACCAACACACAGTGTAGGAATGTACTACAATTTCAGAAGACATGATCAGTTTTTTATTTAACATCATGTATGTAAAATATTGCAAATATATTTTTTGTAAGGTGATACTACTGACAGTTAATCTGTAGGAGCTGTTTGGCTCCTACTGTCACTAGTCAGTGGTGGTGCTTGTAGCCAACCATTTGTGCAGCAGATAAACTTTTATGAAGTCATGCCAGTCATTATTTGTTTCGTATAAAACCAGCCAGAACCTTATGCAAAGATTGAGCCATTACATAGATGTTAGGTTCAATGAATTTGTTTTAGCATGCCATGCAGATGGCCATCAAATACAGACCTGTACCTGACATGGTCTAGTCATGTTGGGTTCTTAATACTTTTTTAACTAAGTAGTCATCTATAATTAAATGCAGATAAAAATATTGACATGAAATGAGAGTAGTAGAATCAGTATCTATTAAGCAGTAAAGAAAGCAAGACATTCCCCTGTCTAAGACAGAAAGTGCTGCAGTTGCCAGCACCTTGTTACTTCTTTGTGACCTTTTCTTGATGAAACCGCCCTTTTAAATCCTTTCAGCACAGGTTGTTTGTTTCCTGGAGTGGATGGACAGGAGCTCAGAAACATTTCATTATATCTTTTTGAAGAGTAGCAAAATTATGAATAAATGAAGTATTATTAAATTGTGAGCTACAAGGAGTAATTTTTTTTAAAATGTATCAGTAGCCACTGCCAGCTAATAGTCATCAGATTGCTTATTTTACTTCTGTTTTTGAAAGGTTGGGTCAGGACTTTTTCTTGTTATAATAGACCAATTTTAATAGAATTTTGAAAGAATGATTTATCTTATACTATTTTAAGTAAGACTTTCATATTTGACAAGTTTGACTGGAATTTGCAACTTCTGTTTTTAATACTGTGAAACAATTGACTAGAAGCACTAATATGCTTAGTAATTCAACTGCATGTATAATAATATTTACAGAGTCCTTGTGAATACTGAGAACAATCAACTGACTGACAAGAGGAAAGAAGGATTATGTTTAATTTATTAATGAGGAAACAGATGCAAAGATAAGTGAATGACAGATTGTGGCCCCAAACTTTCAAGCAAATTAGTATGAAGAAATAAGCTATTGCTCCTCTGCTGATCATGGTAAATGTCTCTGTGCATGATCTTAATCTACAGCACAAAGGACTTAAGCTGAGCTGGTTTAGTCTTTGCTAAATAAGAAAATCACAGAATAAGCTGAATTGGAAGGGACCTGCAAGCATCATCAAGTCCAACTCCTGGCCCTGCACAGGACACCCCAAGAGTCACACCATGTGCCCAAGAGCATCATCCAAATGCTTCTTGACCTCTGTCAGGCTGGTGCTGTGCCCACTTCCCTGGGGAGCCTGTTCCAGTGCCCAACCACCCTCTGGGTGAAGAACTTTTCCTGATACCCAACCTAAACCTCCCCTAACACAACTTCAGGCCATTCCCTCAGGTCCTGTCACTGGTCACCACAGAGACGAAATTAGTGCCTGCCCCTCCGCTTCCCCTCATAAGGATGTTGAAGACCACCATGAGGTCTCTCCTTGGTCTCATCTAAATCTCAAAACGCCTGTTACTGCCAGTAGAAGAGCACTAAACCAGCTTTTATTACCTTGTGGTGGCTATCAACTAGGTGACTTTACAGTTACTTACTTGTGTATCTGAGCTTGTAACTTGCAGCAGAGCAGAGATGAGAATCCAGGTGGTTTTGATTTAAAATTTGTAAAATAAATCACTGGGGTACACCATTGCTGACAAAAATATCTCTTTATAGTAGTTTTAGACTGTAGCAAGATTTGAACTTAGATAATATTTATTTATGGTTAGAAATATCTTCTCTTGATGAGCTTCCTGAGGAGTTTGGTGTTGAAGAAAGGTAGAAGATAAGGATTTTAAGCAGCTGGTTGTATAAGGTGCCTATAATTTGAGAAGGGCTGCCAAAAGGACCTGCACTGAAAAGTGACTCCTCGTAGTAGTAAGCATGGATAAATGTATTTGCTTGAAAGTACCAGAAGGTGAAGGTAAGTGTGGAAGATGATGGAACAGGCTGATAACCAGCATTGTAGCTTCTGGATGGTGTTTGTTTGGTTTGGGTTTTTTTTCATCCACTGTCCAATCCTGGACTGACTTTCGTCACAAAGTAATACAGAAGTTAGTTTGTATGTGTATTTAAAGGAGATATAAATCACTTGAAAAGCTCTTCTTCCAGTTTTTACTGTGTATGAGTTCAATAAGTAATTTTGTAGATGGACCAAGTGAACAGGTAGTTGGGGTTTTATTTTGGACAGTGAAGACATTGTTGGGATTCCTAAGGGTGGCACTGGAGGACCTTATCTAATTGGCTATCAAAGCAGCTGCAGCTGCATTGGATCAGATCAGTATTTGTTACAAATACATTTGATATGATGTATTATTGGAGAAGGAGTTTTTACAGAGCTTATTTCCTGTGAATTGGTAATGGGGAAGAATTTGATCTAGCCACCTGCTCATTTGGAGTTAGGTCATATCCTTGTCCCAGTAAGCTGACACTGGATGTTATTGCCATCCAGTCTGTCTGCCCCAGGGACTTGCCCTTTGACAGGTCTGCCTTTTAAAGTTCAATGGAATAGATATTTTCTAACCCCCTTGGGCTGAAGAAATCTCATCATTTGCTGATATCATCAGTCCAACAAGATAACAAGCATTGTTAACAGAATTCACTGTGAAGTGGCACCCATACCTCAGCATAAGATTTTGTAGCTGCTGCTAGTCTTCAGTGAAATGATTTGCTAATAGGGAAAGATTTTGAAGGAGGCCCATATTTTTGTTTAGTTTCAGGGTACTAACTCATTACATGTGGTCTGGGTGACCTGAAGAAATTCTTCTTGTGACTGGCAAGGCTCTAATATAAAACAGAGAGTTGTAGACCTTCTGAAGTGCTCTGTATATATGTAAGGTCTCTATGTACATACATCTCTAACCAGAGTTAATATGTAGAGCTAATATTTCTCTCTTGGCTGAGGTCAAGAAAACATACTTGCCTTTTATTTATTCTTGAACTTTTTACAAAGAGAACAGTCCTGATTCCTGGAGATAAGATTGGTTAAAGTGCTCCTTGGCTGTGAGACGTGAAGACTTGATGAACTTCAACATTCCAGCAGTTTCAGGAATCCAAATCTTAGAAATGAATTATGGCGTTTATGAAACTGGACTAGAGATTTGTTTTCCATTTATGGAAATAATCTGGAGATCTGAGAAGCACTTTGACCTGTATTTCAGTATTCTTCAAAATGCAATTCTCTTTAAAAATATTTTAACTACCAGTCTTTCCTGAAAAAGATAAGTAAAACCGTATCTGTTATGATTTTGCTCTTAAGAAATTAAAATCCAATCCTATACTCCTTAGCTGTCTTAGTTTCCAGCAGGGTGGAGTTAGGAAAACAGTGGATGTAATAATGAATAATGTGTAGTTGCTTTATGAGTAAGCTCATCAGAACTATAAAGAAGAAAAGCACACATTATTACGTTGCATATTTCTACTCTTTTGGGGGGAACAGTTCAACAGCAACTGAAAAAAAATGAAGACAAATGAGCTATTTCTGTAGTTAGTGACTGGAGAGGAAAAACTATCATACAGAAAATTTGGCTCAAGGTGTCATTTCTTCATGGGCCACTGTGATTTTCTTTAATCACTTCAATAAGCATTGATACAAAATTCCTTGTGGTAAAGTTTAAATAAATAAATAACCGTTCCTGACTGGACAGTGGGTATGAACAAACTTTTTGTTCTATTTTATTTTAAGTTGATCTAGTTTTGTGATGTTACTTCATAAAAGTTTTAGATTCAGTTAAAAAGTACTGAAAGGTTCTTTTTGTTGATTTGAAAGCTCTGTTGCAGAGCATTTCTGACCTAATACTGCATTTCATATTGCAACTGGGGGTAAGATTTGTGCTTTCCTTGAGCTTCAGTCATTGCCCCTTTGCACTATCATTCTGGGGGTTGTGTTAATGTGATTTCTCCGGGTTTTTTATCTGATTGTGAAGAAAAAGAGTTTTCTATCACCTTGTGGGAAGTTCTTCACTGCTTAACTGATTAAATTTCTGTTGACCTCTTGCTATTCTAACAAGAAGGAATGCGAACTCAGCCATTTATAACCTTGTCCATTGTCAAGAAGACTGGAGAGATCTCTGCTCTAAGATGAGGCATCTAGGCTCCTAATGCCAGTGTGCGAGTACTCCACATAGTGTGTTTGCTAGAGCTTTGCCTTTCAATAGCCAAATACTCCTGTTCTGTACCTGCAGCTGAAATCATGCTTCAGAACTCTCTTGCCTGGAGTAGGATCAGAAAAGAAAAGAAATTTATTTGAGGGAAAAAATCCGTGGTGATATACATGGTTTTTCACTGTTTTCTCTTCTCTTTGTGAAGTAGAGGTAAATATTGTCCCATGGTAGTACATAAAAGTTATCTGAGCTCTTAAGCAGAACAAAAACTAGGACTTCATATAAAGACAGGAAGATCTTGATTGTGGCTTAAGCTGATACAGCTCTCTAGGGTCAGAAGTAATCTGTAAGTGCTTTCTAAGTGTAACAGTTTTTGATGTTACATATATAATGTCTGTAGAGGTGAACTGGTGCTGTTGGAGCAGTTTAGAATTATTGAGATCTCTGTGGGTGATACATGCACTTTTATGAGACATTTGATTGCTTTTGCCCAATAAAAATGAATCAAGTTTGTTACTATTTAATTCTGGAAGTGCAATGGCAAAATGAACTTAGAACTATTCAATGATCATTCAACTATTTAAATTTTATTTCTGTGCAGTTCACATTCATCACATTTATCCATTCTGTCAATGTTAACATTCATTACAATTGTTCTTCCTTTATATTATCAAAAATCCATTCTGTATCAAGCATTTAATTGTTCCCATATACCTGTGTACCTTTGTCAAAGGGTGTTGTGAACACGAAATTTTGAGTTAGTTCAACTGGAAGACTGGAAAGGTGTATGAAAGGACAGCATATATCAAGCATAGGAGGCCCTCTAGTTGGAAATAACTTTTGAAAGTGATGACGTTTGGAAGAAAAATGTCTTTTATGTTAGTCTTGCTCATTTATACTCTTGCTTGGTGTCCATTTATAACCATTTTGGGATATAGGATACAGTGCTAAATGGATCTTTGGTCTGAAGCAATGACCTTTCTTATATAATTCTTAAAGTAATTAGAGACATGCTTGTGGTTCAGCTTGTTATGAGATTTGTTTAAACATTAATATATTTTCAAGACCCGAGCCCTGTATGTATTATGAGCACTATCTTAAAAGAAAAAAGAGTTAATTGCATGGTTGAGAAGACGTTTGAATCATTGACATATATCTAGATAGATAGATAAATAGAGAAGAGGTATGCAGATCACGTGACTGTGCAAAGCCACTTGTAAAGGCTAATGCCTTTTCAGACCAAATGCTTTACACATGGAGGTAATTGCGTACGTACTTAAGAGCTGAATTCAGAGATTGAAATTTTAAGCTATGGAAGTTTTGTTCTAAATGTGGGCTTATTTTTTTTCTTCACCTTATTCTGTGTGTGCCTGACCTGTGGTGTTTTTTCCCACTAGGCTTCTGTTTAAATATTCCCCCTGTCTGAGAGCAGGAGCTGGATAGAAATCACTTTGACTTCCTTGTATCATTCATTAGGCACCACAAAGGTTTTTGCAGAGGCAGTCCTTGCCTTTGTCCTATGTACACATTCACTGTTAGGATCTATTTCTAACTAATTTAAGATCAAATTGGCTTATTTGCAGAAAAAAAATTCCCATCAAGACCAGAACAGATGCTTATCTTCCTGATTGCTGTTCCTGGAAACCAGTTTTGTTTTAAATGCAGGTGAATATGCTGAGAAGAAAGAGTCTAGCATTAGAAAGTTGCAAAAAAAGTTGGATTCAGTGAAATAAGATTTAACTGATGTTTTGCTGGAAAGTCTGTTGAATCACCTACATCATTTAATCACATTGAAAATTCTCTCTATTATCCAAAATTATTCAGTCTCTTCCTTCTCTAAGTCCATTTAGTGTGCAGTAATCAAGGCTGAACAGCTCCTGTAAGGAGTTCTAAAAGCAATGGTATGATAAGTATAAAAAACCAAAATGTTCTTTGTCCTCATTAAAGATTGTGAGCAGAGTGTTAAATAATATTAATGGCTGGGCTTGTCAGTACTTAACAGTACTTTCCTAGTACAAGTGATTTTATTGATCGATACAGTCTCAATGTAACAGGGCAGATTATTCTACTGATTTTATCGAAACCTTAACTAAGTTTGTTAGTGTACCACATATCCTTAAATAGATCTAGATGATGATGTAGATTAAGAAAAGCAGACCACCATCCATCTTTTTTTGATCGGTTAATAACTTAAATCCATCATTGCTGCGACTAGCTTTTTTAAGATTCTGTTGTGCATACGTGTTTCTTTGGTGGTAAAGATACATAGCTGGGTTTAGATGGCTGTGGATTTTAAAGAAGTGTGCCTGACACATGCAGGATTGCATATTTGTTAAGCGGAAGCAGAAAGCCAAAGAAAACAGGGAAGCAAAATAATGCTGTAGATAATTTAAAGGAGAGCTATTTATTAAAAGTGTCTGTCTGCAGAGATTTATGAAGAATTATTCGAAGGATTTTTCAAGCATGCTCAGAAAATTACCTGGTTTGTGTTTTAGGAGTTAAATTTTTGCTTTTCAACTGTTGTGATTTATGATTAATATTTCTTTTCCTTCATCTTCAATAATCTGTTTGGTTTTGCTGTATAGAATTGTGCTGCATGAACTCTCTAATTTTACTTTTACACGTTAGAGGTGATCAAAATAAATTTTACTCAGTTAAGCACAGAATTTACGTAAGTAGTTGTGACAGGTTTAGAAACCATGTCTAAGTGCTTGTTCTCTTTTCATTATACTGTGTATCATAATGATATTGTATTACATACTTTTGCCCAAGTTAAGATGAACATCAAATTGTACTAATCATGCATTTCCATACAGTGAGAAGCGGTCTCTGTCATGATTGCATATGCTCAGAATAACTGAAAAACATTTCAAGAGGAGGGAGAAAGAAATTAAGTTCTCTGTCTAAGTCACAGTCTATGGAAGCAGAACTAGGAATATTACAATTCAAGTGCTGGCACACTGCTGTAGTCTGCTGATGACTGTTCTAACAGCCATGATTCCTTCTAAAGCCGTACAAAGTATGAGATACTTAATTCATTTAGCCATGTTGAAAGAAAATGTGGTCACCTTCCTTATCCTGAATGCAGCTCCACATCTGATGTGTAGGCAATAAATTTTCTTTTTCCTTAACAGATATTTGTTAGATTTGCTTGAGCTCTTTAGGAAAGGTGGAGGGGAGTCAAAAAATTTTTGTCCATTATAGTAAAGAAGGAAGGAGGGAGGGAGCAGTAATTCCTGCAGTCTTATTATCACCACTTGAAGTTTGGTAGAAAGACTCCTGTTTCCCTCATCTTTTTAATCAATCCATAGCATTTTAAACACATTTTCAATTCCTATTCTGTGCTGTTTTACATGAGGTAATTCTTATATTTTGGTATACAAATGACTATTGCTTTTTAAATTGGACTTTCAAAGCAAGTTTAATATTGAGGGCTTTTTATTCAAGATTAGTCTATAAAGTTAATGAATTGCTGATAAAGGGATAAACTTATTTTCTACTGGAGGAGTATTTTATTACTTCATGTGTAGTGTAACACACTACGTTTTGTTCAGGTTATTCAGTAGTATACAGCACTAAATTAGAATCTAGTTTAGACCTAGATTGCACTGACTTTATGTAATCTGGTAGCATTCTTCTGCATACTCTTTGTGTGGGTGAAGATCTGCCATTAACATTCTTTGCACATTTATAAATTGCACTTGAGGGCAGGGGAAAAATGTTCATGAAGAAGTGAATAATTCTTTCTTTACAGCAGGATTTGAATCTGCACATAAGGCACAGGCTGTGTTTGGAGGCCAGAGGAAGAAAACAAAATACCAAATATATGCTGAATAACTGAACCGTTTATTATGTGCTTTGGATGAAGAACTCATTCTGAGGGAAAAAGTAGTGTAGGATCATGATACGTATATAAGCAATGTTAAATAAATCCTTATATATAAAGAAGCTGAATTAAAGCTTGATTCTGGAGTGCCGTAATAACTTTATTGTCTAGCATTGTCTGTATCATTTAACATAGACCATTCTGAAAAAAAACCCAAACAAACAAAAACCAACAAGCTGTGGGTAATCACAGGGGGTTACCAGAAAGATACTGAAATAAGTAAGCAGTAATTCTTCACCTTCTGCTTTAGATGTTGAAAGGAAGGAGAAGAGGAACAGAAAAATTCTTTACAAGGGGTGCTAAACAAAACATGAGAGCTAGTCTATCAGTAGCTAAGAAGGTGAGCAGAGGAAGAGACAAGTAGTCTTCCTCAGATAGGTTGTAGAAGGATGGTCGGTGAGCCTTCTCCTTTGGTTCTGCAGTAAACTGAATGCTCCTACATTAGACATAATTCCCGTGTGTGTGTGCGCGCGTGTGTGTGTGTGTGTGTGTGTATGCTGCCTTTTCTTGGCATTTATGCAGTCTTACATGACTCTTTTCTGAAAGATGTTGAAGGATTTCAGAGTGAACTAAGGGGGGAAGGTCCTGTGGTCATGGGTAGCTTAGGAGAATAACAAATGCTTGTTATCTTCTCTAACATTGTCTATCTCTACCGACATCACTATTGATTGTCTTTTTTTTTTTTCACCTGCTTATTGTCTCTGTTGTCCGAAGATAATATAGATTAGTTAAGTGTAAAAAAGCTCATTTTACACTAGACCTATTCACTGCAGCATTTTTTGACTGAGACAGTCTTGGATTTCTGTGCAGGTACCTTTGTAAACAAATCCACATTGCTGAATGATGCCTAAATTTATAACTCTGATATGGATTTTTCCTGTCAACTTTGAAAAGATGAGCATTAAAATAAGAAACTTCCAGGGTTACTTATGATAAATACTGTGAATTATATATAAGAAAATTTTCAAGAAGTATTGATGTAAAAATTGAGCTCATGGTGCAGTTTCTTCTTTTTAATTTCTCATAATTATCATTGTCTTTGTCTAATATACTTTTTCTTCTGTGGATGAAAAAAGTTTGCAGAAACAAAGCATGCAGCAGAAGTAGAACCTTTAATTTCATTAAGGGTGTTGTAACTGGCAAAGATTAATGTATATATCTCTTGCTAATTCTTTTCAATTACTCAGTTCATATAAATTCCCAAACCTTGTTAATTATGCTGAAGTCAGGTGGTAATTTTTAACAGTGTTTCCACAGCAAGGGAATTTTCCTGGTCTAACCTTGCCCTCCTGTAGAAACTCTCAGCAGATTAGGCATTCTGACTCTAGTCCATTCGTTTTCAGCACAAGCCTAATTGCTGCCGACTGCCTGCCACAGGTACCCTGGTTATTGTACATTTAAGGGATGCAGGTTCTTCTGAGAACAAATAAGGAAAGATTAATTGTTTGTTTTGTTTCATCCCAAGAGAAATGTGGGAGCTTAATCAAGAAAAATAATTTCTTCTGTTGATTTGGCTTATTTGTGGAAAGGGATAATTGTATAGAGGCAGGCATAGAGCTATGCATTTTGAAAGAAATTTTGCCATTTACCTACTTGGGAGGCAAAGATACAGCAAAATGAATGTAACACAGCATTGGAATTGATGGGGATGGTTCACATTTCTCATAGTAAGTAATTTGGCTGCTGGGCTTTTATTTGAACCAATATTGCTAGGTGGTGTTGTCATTTGTTTTGTCTGCTTCTTTGGATATCTAATCGAGGAGACAATAGTAGGGGGAAAAACGCTTTTCCAAATTGTCCTTAATTGCTAGAGCACGAAGTGAGCTAAGCACTCAGGTATTTCCAATTAAAGAACTTGTTTCCAGCAAGCACCATTAAATCTATCTTTCCCAATCTGATAAATAAGCTATCAAAGAGTGGAACAGATTAATTGAGAGCAATTAGTTCAGAGCTCAGTATAGCAGTTAGAGTGAACCAACATTATCAATGAATGCAAATTTTACGTAAAGCAGTAAGAAGCACTGATGCAACAAAACAGTGTTGAGAGGAGCCACCAAGCACAAAGGGAAATTTTATCTGTGGTATAGGAATAAAAGACATGGGAAATCACAGATCCTGCAATTCAGAACCATCACAAGATTTATTCCAATTGCATCTAAAGCCTAAGAAAACCCTGCATATACTACAACACCTGTGTTTGTAGACACAGTAATCTCCACGTGTGCATTGCTTATGTTAATAATCAGTAACCCCGGTGTTTGGTAGAGGCTTAGCCTACACACTGTGTTTTGATTCCCCTTTAGTACAGGTATGTGTTCCTATATATCTAGACCTTTTAGGTAGGTGGTCCTTTCTTCCGGTTGCCTGTGCATGCCAAATTGCGTTGTTCCACATGGTGTAAACATCATTCTGCACATGGGTCCTTTGGATATTTCTCGTAATGACAAAACATAGAAAAAGCACCTGGATGCTCTCCTTAAGTGCCACCCTTTTGCCTTTGACAGTGCACACATCATCATGAGGAGAAAGCCTCTCTGTCACCTTAGATATTGAAATAAACTTAAAGGCTCTGAGTATTAATATGTTCAGAAAAGGTATTATATGTTTGTTTGCTTGTTGATAAGTGTTGTGTATATTCTGCTTTGGAGTAATGTATTCCAGCAAGAACAAGGCACATGAAACAGACTAATTTCTAAGTCAGTTTTTACAGAACTACCTTGGCTAGGTAAGTTACATTGCTGCTCTATTGGCTTCATTCACATAAATTGACAGCACAAATATACCAGCTGCCAACTTTTAAAACTGCTCTCTTAGAGCGTCAGTTTGTGTGGTGCATCTCTGGCCTTTACAGCAGCAATGTGGCTGGAGTCTACTTTTGCAGAATTACAGTTTTAAAATGGTTGGATAAAAACCTTATTTCTTATGCTGTTGCAACCCACTGGGTACGTCTATTCTAGGAAAATGAAAAGGTCAGTGATAACTTTCCCAATAAAACCTTCTGAGAAAATGTCATTCCAGTTATGTGTATCTGACTGGGGGAGTTCATCGTCCATTTTTTGAGCTTCATATTTTTTTATTTCTAGAATATCATCATCATTAGAGAAATTCGGCATTCATAACCATGATAGTATGGTGTCATATCAGCTCATGAACTGATGGTAACAGACATGCTTTAACAAACATAGGACTTTGAATACATGTAATTTACAGTATTTTTCTTTGTATCCTTGCTGGCAAGTCACAACTGAATAAGATCACGGTTGTATTCTGAGTAGCTATGGTTTTCTGAGCAGCTTCCCTGTAATGTTGGCTTCTGAAAAATATTCAGATTATCTCCAAGAAATCATGAGGAAGTTAGACAAGCTAAACCTCTCCTAGTTTCTTCAGATGTCAAAGCATCCAGATCTTCAGGTGTGCTTTTCAGTGTGGGATCCAGCTCTCACACAGAGTTCAGTGGGAAAGGTTCCTAATGTAACACAAATTTAAAAAACCACTCATAAAGCCACAGGACATTATGGATGAACAAAGACCATACACAGAATTCAGACTCTACAGCCTTGCAAACAGCAGCATTTAAGCAGCCGTCTCCACATTATCCCATCAGATATTTCTCTGTGTATTTGGACTCAGTCAAGGTCATACAGTGATATGTGCTAATAGTTTTGAACAGCAGCAGTTGCATAACTTCACAATTAAGAAGCAGTTTGTGTTTCTGTAATGATATTGAATTTAAATGCCATGCAGTAATGCTTACCTGCTGTACAGGAGGATTTTTTTATAATTAATCATATTCAGGCAAGTTTAATTATGTGACCTGAATTAGTTATCAAGCTTTAAGTGCTGGAGTCACAAGGACATGTACTGCACGAGTAAGTTACCACAAGGTATTGGGGTCTTTTTGTAGTACTGGAAATAAAGATTAGTGGGTTTTATGATGAAGTTGCCCTGTAATGATGTAGAAGGCTCTTGATAACTGTGGTTCAGTGCAGATACTCAGGAAATGTATTATTAATGTAAAAGTACTGACAACATGACAACCTTTCAGTGAAGAGGTCCAGCAGCCAGGCTTGACATGTCAACCCAAATTTTAAGTGGAAAGAAATCCCAAAAAGAATCCAAATTTCTCTAGTTTGTCAATTCTTTTTGCCCAGTTTTACAAAGCAGTGATGTTCAGCAAGGAAGTCAGAGAGAAGTCTATCATCAGACAAGACTGATGGATTTGTTACTGGGTGTATGAAGACATGAAAATTATTTTCCCTGTAGTATATTTACCAGTTATAACCACCATATTATCTTTTTTATATCTATAGCAGATTCTTTCAACTTCAGATTCTTTCAGCTCTCCATCTTCCAACCTTTTCTTGTTTTGTTTTTTTCCTCTGAAATTTAATTTTGTCCCTTTGACTGGTTTATTCGATCTACGTATCATTTATAGTATTGTCTTCTGATGGTCTTGTATTGAAGGTCACCTCTGTTGCCAGTCAACAGACAATGCAAGGTTTTTTGTAGATTTCAGTTCTACTGTAAATCTTTTCTGAACCTTTACGCTACATCCACATCTGATGGCGTACTCACTTCTATTTGTTCATTGTGGAGTCTAGAGTCTGATTAAGCCCTCTGTACTGCTGTATATAGTACTGTTCTGCCTTTTCATTGAAGCACCAAGAAATGTGGCTTAAATAACAATTTTACCTAGCTTCAGATGCTAAAGCTTTCTTGTAAGGTAAACCAGAGCCTTCAGAAAAAGAATAACCACTGGGAAAAAGAGGCTCATCACAGCGTTTTTATGAATTCTTCTTGTGTGGGAAACATGGAGTCCAAGTATTTATGCCAAAGTGAATAATAGAAATAAGGAAGATTGCTGTCTAAAATGCCAGAATATATGATTCATTGATCTGTGATACTCAATTTCAACCTCATTTGTGAAGTTTACTGACCATAATTAAGTAGTTCTCTGGTTGCTGAGTGAGGAACATCAAGTAATTGCTAAGTGTGAATATAACATCAAAAATATGGGATTTATAGAGAACATCTTGGCATTCTTGCAGCATACTAATGTTATGATAATTTTTAACAGAAATACAGATAGCTCTTCTGCTTCTGTTAGCAGGCTAAATTGCAATATTTTTTCTCTGTTTCGGAGAAGTCATCCCTCTTTCAATAACAAGAATGTGGAGTTTTTAGCCAAATCAGAACATTGTCCACAGAATTGCTATGGTGTGACAAATGCAGCCTTCCAGCTGATGCTGCTTGTCTGCCATCAGCACAGAAAAGGTAAATAGGCGTTCACTGACCAAGTTAGGGTGGTCTCTTTTCACAAGTAATTGCATTGTTCCTCACCTTTATCAAGGACACCCTTGCTGGTGAGTTTTGGGAGGGACAAGTGTCAAGAAACAGAACCATAATGAAGTACCTGAGATTGAGCAAGAATTACATTGCTCTGTTAATTCTGTAAAAACTTGTCAGTTTGCCACCCAAATAAATGCCTAGACTGCGTAAAACATGGAGCAGAGTGACCTCTAGAAGAAAAATCAATGGCAATTCATATTTCATATGTCTATAATTGCTTGTGAGAGCATGGCAGCAGTTTGTTTATAGAGCAGCTGGTTCTCCCAGGGATTGTTTCCTGACTTTTTCTTCTTTCCAGTGGTGATGCCTCTCATGGACTGTGAATCACAGCTAGACACAGCAACAGACAAGTTTTATTGGTGGTGATTTTTTATTATTGTTTTCACATTACTGTCTTCAGAATTGCTGCAATGTGTTCTGTTTCAACCAGTGTACTAATCTATAGTTACATGTAAATTGTGTTCACAACTGTTTCCTTGAAAGACTCATGAAGCTGTTTTATACCTTCTTTTTAGTAGGTACGGCTTTATCCTCCGTGAAGTTATCCATTTGCTAGTATTTTAGCCATCAAACTGATTCCATTGTATGGCCATCATTTTTAAGCAATTTGTCAGAGCAGCAAGGCATTCTCACAGTCTGCTAATTTAAAGACAGAATTTTGAAAATATCTTTTTTCTTCCCCCTGCTTTGCTTTGTTTTTTTTTTTTTGAGAAGCTGTTGTAAGATTTGTATCCCCACTGAGGACCGAGATGTCATAGGGATAGAGAAAATGCCGCTCACTTTATGGATTACTGTTAGGTCAACAAAACTTTGGCAGCATTGATTAACTTGACAGTGAGTACAGCAGTACATTTATCACTTATGGCTGTGCTGTAGAAAATCTAATAAGAGGCAAACAATTCCCTTTAGAGCAGTAACAGGTTCACTGTGGCTAACGGTGCATGCACTGGAAATTTCTGACTTTAAATTATACCCTTGCTGCTAGTTGGGTCATTGACTCCAAGCTACTGCACTTTCACTACTATGTTCTGTATTATTAATTTGATCAAAATTGTTTTGGCTTCTATAAATGTGTTCAAGGCGTATATTGAAGTTCGTATAAACTCATAAGCATTTTTGAAGAAGGGATGCAGGAGGAGCATGATCCAAGCTACATTTTATAGAAGGGGCAATTGCCTGTTACTACTACAAATGTTTGGGGTCTTATGAGGTTATAAAAGAAAAATTTTGAACTGTTGCTTACAAACCTGCCTCTAATTTACAGATTTAAATAAATCCCAAACCCAAATCTATCTTACATTCAGTAAGTTTCATTGATTGGTCAGAAGGACTTTTTCCACATGTGCAAATATGTTCATTTTTAATTACCAGTAATTACCTCAAAAATTCTATATAGGTTGATTTACAAGTATGTTCTTCCAATTGTCGTCTTCTTGCAATAATTATGAGAACTGAACTGCTAAGAAAAGATTTTTTTGCCTTTCCTGTGTAGAAGCACTGCTGCTTGACTACAAGTTAGTGTTTGGCTATAATCTTATCGTGAAATTGGGTTTTTTCAGTATTTCTTGGTTTCATGTTAATAAAACTTTTCTCAAAGTCTATGACCAGTGCAGTGGAAAATGTCTTTGCACTGCAAGTATGAAAAAATCAAGTTTGGGGGATTTTGGTTTTTTTAAAAAATTTTGTACTGATGAGTTCCCTTAAATGGAAATATAAGATATTATCCTATCCAAAAGAATGTAAAGGCCACATACCCAAATAATTGCATTTCTAGAAACATGCAGGAAAGAAGATTGAAGAAAATTCAGTATTAGGTGCAGATCAGAATATAGAGTGTGCAGCTTAACTAGTGGCTTTGTGATACAATCTGCAAAATTGCTGTTCAAATGAGAGAGTAGTAGCTTTAATTTTTTTTTGTAAATATTATGATATATGATACACTAGAGTAGAGAGCATTTGCCGGTAGCAACTGTTATTTCATGTATTTTATGTTATTTTAGGAAACTGTTTAAATTGGAGGTTTTGTTCTGCAGTATCTGTAAAAATGATGTTGTTTTCTTTGTTGGGAGAGAAGTATTCTACTTGAATCAATTGTCAGGAGGCTTAATGTAATAAGGCAGTTTGTGGTCTGACTAAAAGAAACACTGTGCAAAAGAAATTCCCATAGCAGTTTGTTTTTAACAGAAAAACTGAGTTCACCTGAACCATAAATACATTGAAAACTGAGGCTTAATAAGGTAGAGCAGCTTCCGAAGGAGGAGGGATTGTTGTCCAAAGTATGTCTTGTAATGACTACAATTTAACCAAAACTCTGTGTTAATGATAGTGAAGCTCTACCAACAGCGTATCAGCAGATTCTTTGCAAGAAATGATCAAGCAAGTTGACATTAGTAACCTTTGCATAGTTGGGGGAAAAATACAGTTAAAATAGTGGTTCTCCTTTAACTTTTTTTTTTTTTTTTAATTTCCAGGATAGAAGTTGTGTTTCTCACTCTCTTATTGCATTTTATAGGTAACAAGACACATTTCCACACTTTCTCCTGGGTTCATACAATAAAGGAGTTACCCTACTGGCTGCCTTACTGAACAGAGACCTGGTATTGATTACCTATCACACTGGCATCAGAACTACTCTTAGGATTCAATTTTTTTGTTGTTTTGCATATTTTATTGATCAAAAGTGGTAAATGAGCATCAAGCGTGCAAGAAGACGATGAATTGTTTACTTGCATAAAATAACCTTTCAATAAGGGAAGATGCATTGCTCACACTTTTGGTGCTGTTCTGCTGCCCGAAGCAGATGGCATTCAGCTGCTATTGATTTGCTCCTATAGTTACAGAGCAGCGTGTAACAAGGCATGCTTATTTCTCTGAAAGAGAGGTGAGGTTTTTTTGCCAGGGTGGCAGGAGTGAAAAAGGAAGGATGGGGGGTTTTGAGGATTGTTTTGGGGTTGGAGGTTTTTTGCAAGAAAAACAAGAAAAATATTGAAGCCCTGTGTGAACAAAAAGCAGGATTTCTGTGTTTGCAGAGGAAGGAACTTACTTTGTCCAGTTCTAGCACTTCTGGTGACATTAATTCCTGATGCAGATTGAATCCATGAGCAAGCATACGTAGGATTTTAAAAATGGCCAGAATTTAGCATCATGAACTGCACACCACAAGTCTTAACTGCTATGTTTTTTTTATTTATTCATGTTTTGTCCTACTTGTGTAAAGACTGTTGATTCATTAGCAAGACAAAATCATACTGCAATATGGTGGCTTTGATTCTGCAAACAGTTAATTTCACTAAAGAATACAGAATTTAATAATTTTTTACTGGACCTCTCCTGTAATGGAGGACACACATACATGACAAAGTCCGCTTTCTCTGAAAATTTATGCAGGGGGATATTTAATGCAGAATTTTAGCATGAACAAGATCTCTAAATCTTTGGCAGATTTTAACAAAATGCAGATATGTGATAGAAGAGGGTGTCAGCAAATAGAGTATAGGCATGTTCTAAGACAACACATTTTAGTTAATTTGTAGTGTTCCTGAAACAGTAGTTTGGTGGGTGGTACTGAGGAGCAGGGTACAGTCCTTGATCAATCCGTTTTAACATAAGAATAACCCATCTGTCAAGATCCACAAGTGTTTTAGTATGAGAGTTAAATTCAGACTCTTGGTGACAAAACTGGACCAGTTAAGTGTTTTGACAACACATATTAAAGCCTTTCTTGCCCACCTGATTGTTCTGCAGTGACTTACTACTGGAAATGCATACTGTTGCTTTTGGACAGTCGAGCATCTTCCTGTTCTTATGTTATTTAGGAAAATAAAATTAAATCATTTACTCCATTATGACTGCTCTACTGTCCTCCATTTCCTTTATATTGTGTTTCTTTTAAATGAAAATAATGACTGAGTTATGACCCCTGGGAAAACATTGTCACAGCATAGTTAGTAGCTAGTTATTTATCAAGAATTTAATTTAAACATGCATATTAGTATCTGTTAAAAAAATGTCCTACTTTATTCAAATTTCTCTTCTCTGACATTGATTTCAATTTGCTTGTGTCATTTATGAAATGCTGTCTATGCTTTTTTAATATCTATATGGTTATGTGTCACTACATCTTGACCATTTGTTATGCTGCTTCTATAGCATAAGCAAGCAAGAAGACACTGTCTGAACCTTTGACTTGAACCTGTTGGTTCCAATATAGAGTAGACATTTCTTATGAGTGTTTTTCAAAGCAAACCTTTGTGATATTTTCAGAAAACAGATGCTTTTTAATCAATGGCTAATGCTGTGAGTACAGTACTTGTCACATTGTTCTGAGTTGATCTGGTCTTGCTGTCTTGTGGGGCTAAGGAAATGTTTTAAACATATGAATGTTTACAAACAGAAGTTAATATAATAGAACATGGATAAGTGCGTGTTTTAAAGCAGGGTTTTCTCTTCCTACAAGGAAGCCCTTTGCTTTCACAAATTTAAACCAATACATTCGTATTCTTGTTCTATACCTGTGATGTCGATTTGTACTGTTATGACTGATTCCAGTTTTGTTCGTTTTCTTCATTTTCTCCATTTCTGAGTTTGTCAGTGGTCAAAACATACTTTGTGATTCTTTGCCATTGTGTAAGCAACCACCTCCTGAAGTACAGAATCAAGATATCGAAGCAAATTGTTAGCATATTAACTATTCAGGGAAAAAAAAACCCAGCCAAAAAAACCAGTCCCACATACAGATTTTTACCTTTCTCTTGCTGATAAAGGTAAGTAAATGTCTTACAAACACAACATGTATTTTGTTGTTAAGCTGATAAAAATTTAAGTAAGCTTCAGAGTTTTTAAAATAAAGCTTGCCAATTTTCTTGCAGCTGCACTTCCAACACTATGAAATAGCTTAGAGTATTTATTCAGTATTGTATTTTGTCCTGAAAGAGCTACTAACACTCAAAACTAACAAACAAAACTCAAAAAACCACCACGATATAAATCTAAATATATTTCGTCAACTATGTTACCCCTGCTTTACCTCTGCAAAGATGACACAATTGAGTTCATTAACCCCAGGTGCAGTGAATTCCCTGGGCTTCCTACATTCTCTTGTTTGGGCTTCAGAGTGGGTACCTGCTGCTTAGTCTAATTAGTTTCAAAGGGAATGTAGAATCATTTCTCAAGAGTTTACTCTGACCCAAAACATCTGACAAGAAATGTCAGAGAGACAAAATAAGAAGTTATTGTAGAGTTGAATAGCATTTTTGTTACAGTATCTTGTGGAAACAATGCAGATGAGGAAATCATGCTCAGATGACTTCTATGACATTTGCATGAAATTGTCATTCTTGTGGAAAGCAAGACTTGTTTTCATAGACAAGTTCCTCAGACCTTATCAAACATCTGGCTCTTTCCTTGTTCTCAGCAAAGCCAACAAAATGAGTTAGAGCTGTGGGAGATTTCTTATGAAGCTAAAAAGAAGTGAAAATGCCATTACTGCCATCAGCAGCTCACTCCCCCAGTCACTAATAGTCATTCTAAAGTCCATCATTGTTTTGTTACATTTTTTCCAATAGGCATTACTCGGAGCTTTGTTCTCCTAACTTCTCTTATAAAAACTTATTTATGTTTGCAAGGATCTTGTAACAATTTATTTATCTTTGCTGAGGTTGCCTTAAGGCCTTTGGTGGGGGAGGTTTGTCAAAAGCCTTTTGGAAATGAAAATAGGTTCTATCCTTTTTGGGGCTGCAGTAAGTATTGAAAGAGAGTCTCTTTCCTCTGTGGTAATATCTAGTCAGTAACCATCTAACCAAAGTCTCTCCGTTTCAATCACAGCAGTTCTGTGATATGTTTCCATTCAGATGTGTTATCCTTGTTCCCAATAGTTCTACTCCGTATTGTGTGGTAACTTCTCTGGTACGGGTATATCACTTTATTAATACCCAGTTCTCTCATGGTACTCTATTGTCATTATTATTATTGTTGTTGCTGTTTGTTGTTGTTATCATCATCATCATCATCATTATAATTATTATTGTAATTTTTTTAGTTGTTTGGTTCTAAAGCAGCTATAAACAGTATGTTATATACCATTGTTAATCCAGAAAATGAATAAGTTGAGTTCTCTTTGAAGGAATACTGTGCTCCTGCTGACTTGTTACTCTAACAAGCAAGTACACTTGTGTGTTTTATGACCTCAACAAGAGAAATGCTTTGATGAGGATTCAAACAAAAAAAAAGGGAAAATGGAAGTATATGCTGAGTATTCTGATTTTAAATCAGACAGTGATGAATGCTGATGGCTTCACAATGGCTGCTCACGTCTTGGGTGAAAATACTCTTTGCTGGACAGCCAGGCCCAGAGAGTGCAGGTGAATGGAGTTACATCCAGCTCGTGGCCAGGTGCTGTTCCCCAGGGCTCAGTGTTGGGGACAGCCTGTTTAAAACCTTTATCCATGATCTGGATGACGGGATCAAGTGTACCCTCTGTCAGTTTGCAGATGACACTAAGTTGGGCAGGAGTGTTGATCTGCTGGAAGGTAGGAAGGCTCTGCAGAGGGATCTGGACAGGCTGGATCGATGGGCCGAGGCCAATTGGATGAGGTTCAATAAGGCGAAGAAGCCATGTCCTGCCCTTGGGTCATAACACCCCCTGCACTGGTACAGGCTGTGGGCAGAGTGGCTGAGCAGCAGGAAAGCTGCCCAGCAGAAAAGGACCTGTGGGTGCTGGTTGACAGTGGCTGAACATGAGCCAGCCGTGCCCAGGTGTCCAAGAAAGCCAAAGGCATCCTGGCCTGTATCAGCAATAGTGTGGCCAGCAGGACCAGGGGAGTAATTGTCCCCCACTGTAATTGGAAGTGGTGAGGCCACACCTCGAATCCTGCGTTCAGATCTGAGCCCCTCAGTTCCGGGAAGACATTGAGGTGCTGGAGATTGTCCAGAGAAGGGCAGTGGGGAGCACTCTGGAGCACAAGTCCTGTGGGGAGCAGCTGAGGGAGCTGGGGATGTTTAGCCTGGAGAAAACTATTCTCGGGGGAATCTTCTCTCTCTCTATAACTACATGCACATGCAAGGAGGTTGTGGCAGAGTGGGGGTTGGTCTCCTCTCTCAGGTAAGAAGTGGCAGGATGAGAGGAAATGGCCTCTGGTTGGGCCAGGGGAGGTTTAGATCAGATGTGAGGGAAAATTCCTTCAAGGAACAGGTTGTCAAGGACTGGAACAGTCTGTCCAGGGAACTAGTTGAGTAACGATCCCTGGAGGTATTTAAAAGACATATAGGCGTGGCACTTAGGGACTTGATTTAGTGATGGATTTGGCAGTGCTGGCTTAAGGGTGGATCTTAAAAGACCTTTTCCCACCTAAATGATCCTACAATTCTTAGAAAGGGTTGTCACACACTAGGAAGACAGGAGTGTACACTGAATCCTGATATTTAGAGGAAGAAGGTTAGGACTTGCAAATTTGGAAAATCTAGAACTGACATTTCCACCTTAAAGTAAATTATGTATTTATGGTAGTGTTTAATTACTTGATCAGATCCTCTTGCAGGGATTTGCTTCTTTTTCCCATGCAACTTTCTCCCTGATGCACAAGGATCAGCGTAGAAGGAGGGGAGTACCTGACTGACAGAAAACAAAACCTATAGATTTTGAAATTTTCCAGATGTTGTAGTTTGTAACTACGTTTCTTCCACTTCTTCTTCCCTTTCTTTTTCTTTTTTTTCTATTTGTCTTAGTGGTGTCTATCTTTAATGTTTCTCAAAATGTAATTTATAGATAACTGGTGTCTCATAATGCTCTGGTAGTGGACAGCAGAAACATGAACAAGGAAAATACGTGAGTTTCTGGTGACATGAATTGTGCTGCGTGCAGTTCTCATGGCTGGTTTGTACTTAAGAGTGTTTTTGAGGAAAATCTGGCATTTACCAGTGGCTGTGTTGGTCTGAGGGGTTGTGTATGAGGACTCAGATGCTGCCTGTCTCAGGTAAGCATCCTGGTGCTCCATGGCACTGCCTGTTGGAGCTTTCTCTGGCAGAGGGCAGGGTAAATGAGGCACCTTGCTTCCCCTCAATGTTCAATGTTTTTTTCATTATAGCATATTTGTATTTGGTTCTTTTAAGCTTTTAGAAAATGGTACTGCAATCTACTGTGTATTGTGGTGGTAAATACGGTTGCGTTTTTACAAGCTTTCTTCCCCTGTACTCTTGAGAAGACTTTTCCAAACCTAACTACCTAATTTCTGTACTTCCTAGAATGTGTGTTTTCTGGATTGATTGATTGATATCTGATTGATATATATATATATTATTATCTAAGGTATTCCTGCACCTGTTTGTTATCACCACCACTATTGACATCGTCTTAATTACTTGTTAATTTTTCATGATCCTAGTGGCCCATTGACTTCTGAAAAATACTTCAATGTAGACATTTTGAAATCAGTATCTAATTTTGTGTCTGTCGTTAATGCATCTACTCACTCTTTGTATTACTTTTCCTGTTACTTCTTTTTAAAAGCCTTTCTTGTTCCTGCTAAGTTTTTATAATATCATTAACTTGGCCTGCCCTTCTGCTTCTTTTCCTTTTGCTCTGTTGATTTCTTCATTTCTCATCCAGCTTTGTCTTAACCTCCAATCCTTTGAGCAGTGTCTCAGGAAATTATATTGACCGCTTCCTTTCATTTTTATTTTTCAAAGGAACTGTTCTTGCACTTTGTTTCTAATCTTTCAAGGACTAGTCTCCTGTTTTACTGAAGAGAAGTTTACTGTTTGCTCCCACTAAATTATATTCCCAGTTTTCCAAAAAAAAATTCACTATTTTATTTTTCACATCAAATGGGTTATATTTGTAGACTTAGCTACAAGTCAGTCTGCTCTGCACTTAGAAGTTAAGTATTAGTTGAAACTGTAACTAGCTTTCTAATTAAAGGGCTCTCCACCTTAAGACCTATGTGGTAGTATTTTTAATCAAAATGAGTAAACTGCTTTGCAGTGTAAGTTATAGACACTGTTATGAACTTCTGCATACATATTTTCAGTGATGATCCAGTAGTCATTTAAGCTATTGGCCTCCCCTTTCATCTCATTTATCCTTTGCATAGTTTGAGATTACTATGTTAGATAGATTTGTCACTCATGAGATATTGGGGGAGTTTTAAGCTCACAGGAAGCATCCTCCAGTCTTGAGGTTCAGATGAGCGATACCCCTCTGTCCTTCCCTTTTTTAACTCTTGTGACTTTACGTTATCTTTCAGATAGTTCAGTTGGAACTTCTGGATCCTCGTTGGATGTATTTTGTCTTATAATACGTATAGTCAATATTTGTTCCCTTTCAAGCTCCGCTGCATGGATGTCTCTCTTACTGTTGACTTCCCTTCGATACACAGTGTGGGAGTGTTAACTAGCTGGTGCTTCATATCGAGCAGCACTCCTGTGTTGTACATGTGTTTGCATGCTTCTTGTATCTTTTTACAGGTTTCTAAGCATGTTTGATAACCTTCTTCCGTTCTCACAAATGTGAATACTGCTGGTAGCAATGAAAAGTGGAAATTCTTTTTAGAATTAATCTCAGTTAATAACCTCTAACAGCCTCACTGAACAAGAGAGTGAGTTTCTTCATAGTTCTTTACAATGGATAATATAAAATATGATTGTATCTGCTATTACTTTAAAAAAGAAAAGCTTACTCTTAGGAGTCTGGTTCCTTTGTCTACTTGGTTTTTAGCTAATGTGTTTTTTGATAACCTTTTTATCGTTTCATGGGACTGTGTAAAGCAGTTCAGGAAAAGCAGGTTAATAGAAGAATATAGACTCTAAAATGTTCTAAAAGATGTGGATTTTGGTCCCAGTGGAGACTGACACTCCAGCCTACTTACTGTAGCTGGAATGTATTGATTTTCTTTTCCCCCATTTTAGCTGCACCACTGAATTAGGTATTGTGAAGTATCTCTCCCTCTGAAGAGAGGAAAAACTGTCATGAACTTTTTCACCCTAGCAGTACAGCCTTTCAAACTAAACCCGATTGAATGGAAAAGTCTGTAAAAATGCTGTAACTCAGCTCCCCACTCGCTTTTCTCCCTTTCCAACCTCAAGAAGGTATGATAGATGACTGTAAGAAATTGGTTTTTAAATCTTTCTTCATTAAAAACAGCAATAATAATAATAATAATAATAATATTACTATTATAGTAGAAGATGATCCATTTCTGGCATGATCTCTGAAGGTTAGCGAAGTGGTCTTGTTCAGGTTTTCAGCAAGATGTTCAGTTACTGTTATAATTGGCTGATGAGTAGGTTTGGGCCTAACTAGAATGCCAGTGTTCGATTTCACACAGTGTCCTCTGTGAAGATATGTCACCATTTACCCTGGCTTTAGTGACAATTTTCTAAAAAGGAAACTCGTGGGAAATCATTACGCTGTTTATATGTCTCCCTTGTTGGAGAGCATTATCCTGTGATATTTTAGCACTGTTTTCCACTGCATGATGGCATCTAGCTAAGGTTAAGGCAGAACAAGTCCCTTTGCAATTTTGTGACTATATTTTACTTACTGAAGGAGAAAAGATAACCGACAATTAAGTATTTCAGATGTCACTGAAAGAACATGTGCAACTAATCAATGACATCCTTAGGGAACATGGTTTTATGAAACTGATAAGGTAGAAAAATCGGGGATTTTACGATTCGTGTTACATAATAATAATTGCACCCTTCCAATGAAAAAGACATTTCTGCTGATGTAAACATCAGACTTTCCCTTGTGTTGTGTTGAGGGTTTTTCTCCTGAAGCACAGAGTAGTTCATTAAAGTGTGACAGTAACAGATAAACACCCTTTACAATTTTCCAAGAAAATATGGCACTTTTAGTTCAGCTGAAATCAATGAGTTGAAAAATGTATTTCTGGAGTCACTTCCCAAATCACTTGCTAGAGGTTGTGTTAGCTGGTTTAGTTTTGGGAGAAGAGGGGAGTTTTATTTACTTTAGGAAGGAAATACACATGCTAGGGTTTTTTTCTTAAATTAGCCTACTTAGCATTCTGGGACCCATATTTGAGACTCATTGTTATGATCTTGATATAATTTGGATGCAACAGAAATTCACATTACAAAGAAACTAAGTGTGAGTTTTTATTTCTTTGAAAATATGTATCCTTCAGTTTCTGATGACAGAGCAAACAAGGTAGCTAGTCATACTTACAAGCCAATGTCATATATTCATTTGAACAAATGCTACAGCTGAGCATATTACATCACAAATTATAGGTAGTGGTTGAGAAACTTTACCTGCTGCTTCCTTTTCTGCACACCTATCATTTAAAGATCATCAGGTTTGCAAAATATGGATTTCTTACAAGTTTTCAGACAGAAGTAAAAAATCTGTTGTGTTATGGGTTGTTCCAGGTAAATTAAGCCAATTATAATAACATTTCTGATTCAAGGGTATTTTTTTAAACTTAAATAGGCAGCTGAGAATGCTTAGATTTTTTTCAAGACATCCACTCTGGGCCACCAGCAGAGTTAGGAAAGGTATTTAGACAGACACACCTAATCTGGTGTGGCTGGTTGGTGCTTGTGGGGGTTTTGTTTTATGTGGTTTGGTTGGTTGGTTTGTTGGTTGGGGGGTTGTGTGGCTTTTTGTTGGCTTTGGTTTGGTTTGGTTTTGTTGTTGTTGTTATCAGGCTTTCTTTTTCTCCTTTCATTTGGTTTCCACCATGTATTTTAAATAGCAAGATTATGTCCTCGCCCCTTGTTGAACCAAAGCGAACTAAGTCAAGCCAGAAGATAATTTGCCCTCTATTAGTATAATTAACTTGTAAGTTTAATATTTTTATTTTTAATGCTTAAAAATCCATGTCACATTACATTCCATCAGTTGAAAAATCCTCCTTTGGTCAATGCAGTCATTCCTTCCTTCATAAAATTCTGGAAATGACAAAATTCCCAATCAGCAGAGGTGGTGTACAAATACAGTGCAGTGCAAAATTGCCTTTGCTTCTCTGCAAATTCTACATTTTCAAGTTTAGTGATCACCAAAGCAGAGTTAAGGACAACTAACAAACTGTAGGGCTTAACACACTAAAATGGATACTATTTGCTTACATATTTTTGTGAAAGGTGTTTGGTCAGGCCAGGATTAGCAGGGCTTGGGTTGACTTGATACATGTTGTGGGAAAAAAAATAGAATGAGATATTAATCTCAAATGAGTGGAAGTAGAAGCAAATAGGTTTGTAAGAGTTGTCAGTAGTTTTCCTTTTATAAAATGGTGTATCCTTCTCTTTTTCCCTGTTCCATTCAGCAGCCTCAGCAGGTAGCTCAATTTTTAGAAAAAGTTGTCAAGAGTTTTAAGTATGAAGTTGCATATAAGCACTGGATGCCCTTAAACATCTTTCTACAACTTTTTGCGGTTCCTCATTGCATATAATTAGCAAGATGGTTTTATTTGAGCCAGTCATACACATTTCTATGCAATTCATGCACCCTCTGAATATGCATCCCCTCCACACCTTCTTTTGTGCATAACCTGAATGCAGAATGGGATAAATTTTGCAGCAGCAGAGTGCTGATTTTGCAGAATGCAAACACAGTGGCATTTTTTAATGCAGCATCTTCTTATAGAGGTGAACTGAAAGGCTTAATACTTGCCAAGATATTAGACTTCCTTTTTGTTACATCCCTTAAAATCTAGAACAGAAAAGTTCGAAAGCTGCATTTTTCCCTGTTCTTTTTTTAAAACATTTTAGTGATGGCCTCAGCTGTTGAGAAAGAGTAGCCTCTGAATTCAGACTTGTAGATGTAACATAAAAAAAGATCCAGTTCTCAAATATTTTTGTTTCCAAAAGCTTTTAAGTCCATTCACATATCATGTAATTTTAACATTAAGCAGGTTTTCCTAACACAAATAACCAAACCATTTGCTATAAAACCTGCTATAAAATCTAGATGACTTCTAGATGTCTCTTCTAACTTTTTTTTTTGTGATTCTGCTATCCTCTATATACCATTGTGTCTCCCTTGTGATATTGTAATGTAAAAGAATATACAAGCAGGAGTTAGTTACCTCCTGAATGTAAGACTAATGTTTCTTTCCATCATCAGACTTGTTTCTTATCTTTATTTATTTTTTGTATCATAGGGTGGGAAAGTGAACAGGATGAACGTGGATAGCTTTGCTTCTAGGAGTCAATTTAATTTTAAATCCAGTGAAGTTTTTTCTATACATACATTCACTTCAGATCAGGCCTTTGTGAAGGAAATCTCTTAAAGAAAGAGCTTGTGGCTTCCTTTTTCTTGTGAAGTACATGTTTGCAGAATGTATGTCAGTATGAACAGTAAAGAAATAGGGGCTTAATCTTTCAGGTGAGACACTGATTGAATTTATGAACTGTTTTTCTTTGCCTTGTGAAAACTGTAAATCATCTCATGAAAGGAAAAAACAGAGGATGTGGCCATTGTATCACGATTGTGGAAGAATGTGGCAAGTCTGGGCAGCAGCCGTGTGGTCAGAGCTTTGTTGTTCAGAGCCGTAGTGCAGATACAACCACGTTGTAAGCTGACCTGTCAAGCCAAGCAAGGAGTTTCCCTTGTTTTCATTTACCAAGACATGCATTAATAAAACTGCACAAAGTGGAGACTTCCTTCTGCTCATATACCATATGGGAGTCTTCTGTGAGGTGAATATGAAAGCACTGAGCTGAGGCTGTTTTATTTTATATTTTAAATAAACAGAACTGTATTCACAAATGAGCATGCCAGGAACTTAGTTCCAGAATCAGACATTTCTGCTTGAGAGGCATACAGCTTGGCACCAGTGATGGCAGGTGAATAAGAATGTAAGTAGCATAAGTGATTCATCAAGAACTGTGGTTTTCCTCTTGAAATGAGGCATTCCAAAATAGGTGTAAAAAAATGGAGAATGGAAAAGTGTTGCAAGAGAGAAATGTTTTAGTAGCTTTAATGGAAGTGTGCAACATCTAAAATGTTTTTAAAAGTGGGTTTCTATTGTGCCTTTTTTTTTTTACAGACTGTCATTTTAGAAAATGAAGAGCTCCCTAAGATATTTCTTGATTTTCTGAATGTTCGTCATGTACCTACCTTGCCAAAAGCAGAAAGCTGTGGGTAAGCTCTCATTTACTGAAAAATATATGGAGGCCAAAAGGCCCATATCCACTCAGTGCTGATGCAATTCCATTGACTTAAAATGGTCTTGCTGCCAACTCTAACACTGTAAAATAAATGGGCATTAGGTTCATGTTAAGTATGTTTATATATCCCCAGAAGGTCGTAAAATAAATCCAGCCTGTTCAAAGACAGAAGGGAAGTTTCATGTAATATTCTTGGAAAGCAAAGGAGAGCTTAGATGAGAAAAATACAATTTTCTTGTAGATCTTGAAGTATCTACTGAAATGTAAGATATTTGTAAGCACTCACTAAAATTGCATAGAAAGCCTTTGCATGTGTTTTATGGTTATAGTAACTGCATGAAATAGAAGCTCATTCCATGATCATTTTATGATCTCCCTCTGTGTGTTCAAGAATGAAGGCTTTCACCTTTCTGATGACATTACCCCAGTGACCCAATTGCCCATCCCCTGGTAAGGGTTCCTAACTAGAGTGGCAGAAGGGAATCTTAGTACGATGATAATGACTACAGAAATACCCAAAACAGTGTAACTGGAAGCTCTGATACCATCTGCAGCTGTGAGCTTTGTAGGGAAAATTTCTTTTGCTATGTAAGATGACGTGGTTGATAGTCCAGAAGCGTTACCAGGACATGCTCCCCAGAAAGCCACATGGCCCTTTTCCACTTTGGATCTGCAGTGGCAAGAAGGCAAGTTCACCTGAAGATAATTTTAAGGCCCTCTTAGACTTGGAGGTCTCTATGGCCCAGCGCAGTGTCCAGAGTGATTCAGAAGCTAGCAGACTTGTACTTTTCACTTGCAGTTAATGACATCAGCCAGTATTCTCAGTGGAACTGTACCCCAACACTTCATAGACAGATAGAGAGATGGAAATTAATCTGTTACAGTAAAATGGATGCTGTCATTTTCAAGTAGTGCTGGTTATATAATGATACAGTCTCCTACATTCATTTCCTTATGTGGCTTTATGTGGCCACTGACCAGAAAAAGATTGCTCCCTTTGGTGATTTCTTAAAGGATTTGGGGGTTTTAATTTTAAAATTAGTTTTGTAGTAACCAAAGCTTTCTCCCACTTTACTTGCAGCTCTTTTGATGAAACAGAATCTGAAGAATCAAGGTGAGCTTGATTTCTACTCTTTACAGGACACTTGATTAATAAACTACTTAAATTATTTGCATTTACTTTATTTGTTCCTTGCAGCTAACAAATTAGCAGTAGTTTAGCATTAAAATTAGATATATTTGTTAAATATTACCATCACCTGTGCTATATCTGTCCATTTATAGTGTGACTTGAACATGCGTATGCTAGCGTTGAGAAATTCCTTACGAAACTGACAGAATACTGCCAGCTTGAAATATATCGGGGAATGTGGTTTTTGTAGCAAGAAGATTTATCAGAAGAAAGTAGAGGTTTGGGTTCTTCCCTATGCATTTGATAGAGCTTCATCTGTATCTGGTTGCACTACTTGGAATGTATATGTACAGAGCAGAGTGGAGAGGGCTGGGGGAGGCTGTCTGTGCTGTGACCAAGGGCAGGAGTCAGGCCTGGGGGGCTTCCAAGGACTTCTGTCCACGGGTGATGGGTACAGCAACTCCTTTGGGGGCTGTAAGAACACGGTGACATTTTGTGTCTGGTTGGTGGCCTGGAGAGCCTGTAGACATGGAGCCTGGTTGTAGATGGTCTTGTAGCCTGCGTGACACCACGTGCCAGGGCGCAGAGCAGGATCAGGAGGTCTCAGAGCCAGCTGCAAGCCACTCCTCCTGGATGCAGCCCCTTTGCTCCAGCTTGACATTAAGGGTGTCACTGTAAGACTGAGGAGCAGCGAGCTTTGCTTCCAGGAGATGGAGCCTGCCTTCTGGGCAGCCCTGGTGTGTGGAACCGTGCCGCGTGGCTCCTGGCAGCTCAACCACCTCACTTTATCAAAGCTAGTTTGCAGAATAGTCTGTTTGCTGTCCCTTGATACTGACATCCCTGTTCTTGACCTTTCCAGCAAACTGTCCCACCAGCCTGTGCTGCTGTTCCTAAGGGATCCATATGTCTTGCCTAAAGCCAACGGTAATCAAACCTGTCATCTGTTAACAGCACTTCACTGATCTGACCCTGCACTGCATAAACCACATTATTATTAATACCGGCCTAGTCAAATGACACTGGTCCAGAATCTAATAACCTGCCAATAAAATGATAGTTCTTGTGTAAGAAACCATTAAAACACTAAGTGGGGTGGGTGATTTATAAAAGAGTGGAATTTTCTCCCCCAGTTGTTCTCTCAGGCAAACCTACTGAGAATTCAAATCAAAAGATGAAGAACACTGCTTTTCTTTTCTTTTCTTTTTTCTTTTCCTCTTGTTGACCCTTTGGCTGTTTTGCCTGAAGGATTTGAACTTGGAGGCCCAGTCCTTTGTAAGTGCTTTTTCCCTAAACACTAGTTGATCCACTGCAAGCATGTCTTTCTTTCCATTTGGATTATTATTATTTCTTATCATTTATAACCTCTGGAGCTCTTTATGGGAAAAAAAAAGTGTACTTTAAGTGCAAGTGATGTATTTCACAGGACATTTACATTAGACTTCATCCAATAATATGCAGTTCAAAAGTGTGTTTGAAATAGTTTGTTACAAACTGTTTTTTTTAATATAAAAAGTTCTTTGAATTAATAATTCAGAGAATTTACCCTGTCTTACATTAAATATGTGCAGGAAAAAAAAGGATACTTTTCAGAGTGTGTTCCTCTTGGCTTTGTCATTTTACTTGTTGGAACTTGTTGTTTCTACTAAATACTTTATTAAAAACTGTAATATGCTTTCAGGAGAGTACTTTCTTCCTGAGCTGCATATAAAGGTTCTTTTTTAATGGGGCATTTTGTTTCATTTTATAAAATGCTGTGTAGAAATCAGATTCTGACACTGCCTTGAAAATCATTAAATTTTTAAGAATAAATTTAGGAAAGAATACGTTTTTGTTCATAGTTTCCTAGACAATGGAGTGTACTTCCTTGAGATTTTCTCGAGATGTTTATAAATACTTGCAGGGAGAGCATAAGGAAGACAAAGCCAATCTCTTTCCCGTGCAGCCCAGTGATAGGACTAGAACATCAGGAACATTTTCCCAGACCCGGACACAGGTTGCCCAGAGTAGTGTTGGGTCTCCACTCTTGGAGACACTCAGAAGCTACCTGGCCATAGCATGGGTCACTGCCTGCAGGTGCTCCTGCTTGAAGAGGGCGTTGGACTAGATCACTTCCAGTCATCTCTTTCAGCTGCAGCTATTCGATGGTTCTGTTGTTTTTTCAAGCTATTTATCAAAACCATAGTGACAAGCTCATGTATTTTGAGAGGGTTAAGTAGTCTCTCTTGCAGGCAATGTCTACTCTAGCTAGTAGTGAGGCCAAACACTATTGACCCTATGAAGTCTTACTGAACTCAAAGGTGTAACTAGAGTGAAACAGGACAGCAGAGGTCCAGTGTGACTCAAGTCCAAATCAGAAGACACATTACAAGGTTGTTTAGCTTTTACTTTGACTTAGCACTAGTCTGATCCCATGGACTGAATGTTCATTTGAGGCTGGAGTACAAATCACGAAATCAATGAACCAAAGCACGGTAAGGGGAGGGGGTCACTGCACAGGGTCATGTCTGACCCAAGTGACAACAGTAATGAAGAATCACCCACAGAGTAACCTCTGTTTAAAAGTTGGGCCAGATGCTGCCTACACTAATATTTAGAGTGAGCCACATTGCATGTCTTAATCTTACTGTTTAATGCTCCTCCTAATTGCATACTTGATTCCTCAAGAGCCCGGTATAAACTACGAACATCATGTAATTCCATACCATTCTGAAGGGAGAAAATGGATTTCATGTACAGTTATCCCAAAAAAATTGAGATGGTGCTTAGTATTTCCAGCCCACATGTAACATTTTGCCATAAGACTTCAAGATTTTGCAGTTCTGTGATGGTATTTATCTCCCTTCTGTAACATGTACTCTCAGTAAGGCTAAGCTTCCTTTTTGTGAAATCATTAGGAACTTTCCAAGGAATTATGTAACTATTCTTTTAAGTAGTGCAAAATAGCATTAAGATAAAGGCCTCTTCTAATGAGTAAGATGTTTAAACATTGAGTAGGCCTCATTAATGACATCTGAAACCAAGGACATTTCAGACTTTTGCCTTTTCAAGGCATTTTCTGGCCTTGACCTACAGTATTTAGAATTTTATATGGCAGGTGAAAATTCTTTGTATTTGAAAACCCTAAAACATCAAATTCACTGCAAGTCATTCTTTAACTTAATGAATTAAAACACAAATTAGAATGTGAGCTGTGGTTTAAAAAAGGAAGAAGAAAACCAAGTCCTGAGTCTAGAGGCTCTACTAGTTGACTCAAGTCTAGTTAGAAAGAAACAAAGTTTTCACCCAACTACCATTGCCTTTAATTCTTCTTTGTTTTTAGTTTGCAGCACAGAGAAAATATAGACGAGCTTTCTAAAATTTTCCCTCTCAGATCAGTTCTTACTTTGATAGACTCTGATTCCTTTGTAAAAACAGCCAAGGTTGTTCAACCTATGACCAAAAGTAAGTGTCCATTAACAAATAACTACTTCTTGTACGTTTTCTTTGAAGAAGGTGAATTTCAATCAGAAGTCTTTCCTGGGTACAGGAACGCCTGTGTTAACATATTTCAATAAATAGGAAATAGTGTGAGTTTTAAACAAAATAACTATTTCTGGAACATAATACTCAAAGAATATTTTTACTCTGTCGTTGCACTGTTACTTGTCTTTAGAAAATATAATCTTGCCATTATTCCAATGACTGGGCTTTAAGCACTGTTGAGTTGCAAGACAATTTTCCAGAAACAAGATCCACAGTTACAAACCTAATTGACTTTTAGATTCCCTTTTTCATGATGGATCTAACAGTCTTAGTGCCCAAGTGTGCATCACTTTTTGTGTAAGAGTATGTGGAGAAAAAAAAAAATTAATGTTCTCAAGAAAAATAAAGGAAAAACCTAATATGCTTCAAATTGGAGATGATACCTTGGAAGCTAAAAACATGGGATCTTAGATTTATTGTCACTTGTTTGAAAATTGTTCTGTTGATTCTTTAAGCCATGCAAATATCACAGATCTGCAAGACTGTGCTTTGTTGTATTTACACTTAAGTTATATATATATACTTTAATTGTATTTAACTTAAATTGATATGCTTGATTTTTTTTAAGCAGAAAAGGCTCACATTAAATCTAAAGTTGTGAGGTTTCATTTTAAAAATCAATCCTTATTTTCCTATATATACATTATGTTATAGAAGAAACAATAAAAACTGGTTTCTGGAACTGCAGCATTTAATCTAGAAGGAAAGTTTCAGATCACCTTTACAAGTGTATTTTTGATAACATTAATGACAACTGCATAGGGTTATTCTACCAGGGTAATTTGGGACAGATGAGCTTATAAAATTTGAGGAAGCATTACTGGATTCAAAATATTAGCAAGTAATTTATAATTATGACTTACTATGAGAAGCTGGGTAGAATTATGCATATATTGTTTACAGTGGAGGTTACAGTTCATGAAAACACCTTAAAATATCTCTGTTCATAACATCTTTAATATTCTGAAATCACCTTATTAATAACAATGAAATAACACATTTAAGACAACAAGGATTGGTTTCATAGAGTCCAAATCTACTTTTGCTCAATATTTTTACATCCAAAATTATTTCTGTGAAAGAATTAGGGGCAAATCCTAATTCCCATCCACACTAGGTGATCTAATTTATCAAATACTAGTGATTTTTATAAAAGTTGCATCTCTCCTTTGTGAATATCCTGTAGGGTGACAGTTGAAGGTTTGATTAGTGTGGAAAGTTCTGTATCAGAAACAGTCAGTTCTTAGTGGCAAATCCATTTCTAGTATACTAACAATTTTAAGGTTGTAAAATGTAATCAGAAATTCTTAGTTTTAATGCCTGATAATTTAAATAAACCCTTCATTAAAACCTCAGGTGTTGGTGCCTTTCAAAGATCTTATCAATTCAACAATGTACATCCTGGATCTATTACTGTGTTCTATCACGTAATCCTTCATGCCAAATTAAACATGAAAATTAACTGGCAGTTTCCTCTGCATCTGTGATAACAAAGTTGTGGGGATTTTTACCTTCAAATACTGTGGGATGACATTTTGTAACATGTGACATTTTATGTCCACTGGACAACCTGAAAATTTCTTGCCTCAAATAATCATCTTTGTACAGGCATCCTCAAGTCTTCTCAGTCTAAACATTGCTGTAAACCACAATACAAAAAGCAGCTTTGAAGTATTCCCAGTAGCAATCTTGAAATTTCTTCAAGTATATTGAGATTTTGTTAGAAATTGAATTGCCAGTGTAATCCATCTTCCTTGTGAGAAAAGATTCAGATAAAGAGCTGGAGCCTAGCAGCATTAAGTATTAGAACATCCCTTTAAATCAATAAGCTACAAATCTGGCAGCGCATTCATGCAATGCCCAGTGCTACCCTAAACTGGCTTTAGTGCTGAAACAGCATTACTAATAGCACATCCCCAACACGGATAAACAGTGGAGTGATGCAGTAACCCAAAGTAAACGAGGCCTTACCTAGTTAAGTTTCACAAAAACATTTATATTGTACTGGAATGGATAAGAAAGTAAGTTTCTTTCTTTTTTTTCTTTTTTTTTTTCAGATGACTTTCCAAATGTAGTTATAGACGGCATTCTACATGGAATATTTTATCCTCATTTACTGCCCAGGTAGAAGTGATACAAGGCAAGAAGAAGCTGAAGCAAGGCTCTTGAGTCATGGTTAATAGAATTAACAGGAATAAAATTCTGTGATGTGAAAATTATACTCAGAAGCAAGAGGCACAACCTCAGATTAAGTTCAAGCATTATGTCTTTTTAAATAAAATCACTGTCATTACAGTTGCTGCTTTTAAAAAAAGATATGGAAACAACAGTATTGAAGTTATTTATACCTTCTATATCTTGACATGCTCTAGCTATTTAACACTAAATGTTCTAAGTCATACACTGAATTATGCTAACCTTTGAAGAGAAAAGTTTTACTAATTATTTCTATAATTTTTATTAAAGCAAACACTAAACCTTTTTGCACCAGGATTTTTCCCAGCACATTACCCACTGCTGGCACTGGATGGATTAAACGTGCTGAAGGGAGTGCAGAACTGGAAAACATGCTTTCACATTCTGAAACACATAGCACTCTCTGAGGAAATTTTCTAGATTTCAGTTGAAATTATTTTACTTACCAGGAGCTTTTACGTAGCTTTTATACATCTCCATTCAGTTATGACATCTAACTTGTGTGTTTGTTTACTCTCCACATCAACTTGCTGACTGTATTCCACATATTAACATTTTATAAGTCACAATACAACTCTGTGGTAAACTAAAGCAAGAATATTATTACGATTATGATCAAACTAAAACTGATGCATATATATGTATGTTCAGATTTAACTGGAAATTTGTATGTGTGCTACTGGACATTACAAAATAAATTACTAGGACATGAATGTACCACTTCAGTGGGTTTTTTTGTGCTTTTCTATTGAAATTTTTCTGAGATTCTGGCATCTGAGATGGGTCTCACAGATGTCTCCCCATGAAGTGTGAGAAAATACCTGTGTGTCTGCTCATTTAAAGCTCTTAGCTCTTATTTTAGCTGAACATGGTAGGCTTACAAAAGTGTATGTCTTGGTGAAAAAAAACTGGGGTAATTGAACAGCCAGTAAGTCACTGGGCTCATCAGCAGAAGGGAGTGTTGCACAAAAGCGGCAATGGCAAAGCTGGGCACAAACAGAAGTCTGATCCTGGAGACACATGGGTTGCCTGCTCTAAATATGTTCGGAAGCCATTTAGGGAGAGTGGAAAGCTGGGACTTGGACAAAAGGTAGGCCTGTGACTGCAGCACGTGTTCAGGTAGCATAACTTTATGAGGTCTGCAGGCTCAGCCTCCAGGAAAGCTTTCAGCTACTGGCAGAAAGCTGGTTGGACAAGGCAGTCTGAGGCATTCTCATTCCTGCTTGCTAACCCTGCCTCCTGGTGCTGCTTTTCAGAGAATTTTACTTTAAACTGCCAGTAGAAAGGTGATTAGGGGTAAAATGGAAATCTGATTGCCTAGCACTAGGCAAATTTAGAGGCCCTTGCCAAGTTCTCCAGTTCTGTTTAAAGACAACAGTAATCCTTTCACAGGTCTCTGAAAAGAAGTGTCAGTATTTACCTTCAGGAGAGGCCCCAGAGCTGTGGATGAAGAACCAGCAGGAGCATCCTGCAACTGCAAATGACATGTCAGAAGAACGTGGGGTAAATCCCTGCCCACAGCTTTTTCCTGTTTCCTTGTGAGTAGAATGCCAGTAGGTACCTAAAAGCTCTGTGCTTGTAGCAGCCTCTCCCACCCTGAATCACTTCAGCTCTAGATACCTCTCATGGGCTCCAGGACACCCTTCAGGAAACAAGTCCTGAAGGAGGACAAAACAAAGAGGAGTGGTGTGCTGCCTGTGGTACAGGTGGATGAGTCCTTTATCAGATCTTGGCATCGACTCTTCCATCTTGAGTCCTAAAACACTGTCAACTCAACAGGAAAAAAATCCACACCTCTGTCCTGGGGAGTACTGTAAGAACTTAACACAGGTGTCTCTTAAGTGTTACCCTACACTGACCTCTGAAAGCTACCAGTTGTCAGCTTAAGGAGTTATTTACAAAGCATCACAAAAATAATGAACCTAAAGTTCTCAAACCATCTCTGCTCTAACCTTACAACCTTATCTCCTGAAAAGCAAAACCCCCTGCATATTTTGCGGAATCAATTGAAGTGAGAAAAAAGACCTTGGTGGGGTGGAGTAAAAAATGCTCTCAAGTATTTATTTGAAATCAAAGTTTATTTATTCAAAACACTTCTGTATTTTACTTTTTTTTTTTAGGGGTTTTTTTTAGGTTTTTTTATTAGTTTTTAAAAATGCTGGTACTGTTATAGTAAATATTTTCAGTTGAAAAGACAAAAACAAACATTGCTAAAATTTCCAAACAGAATAAAATTACTGTATTTTAAACATTGAAAAAATAGAATTAATGCTATAATTTTTCATTAAAGACTTTTTCTGCAAGATCTAGAATTTAGTGGGATATGTCTTGAATTTCAAGGAGTGGCAGCTCCAGCAAGTTGTTATAGAAATGGTCTTATCTTTTATGTATTTGGCAAATGATAAGTATTGCCTAAATGTAGCCTCATATGTTTTGAGCAGAAAACTCAATGGATATTTGAGATCAGTCAGAAACAGGCATTAAAGGAAAGTGACGAAGTTTTACTTTTCATTCTGACTGTTGGTCTCACCAGTCACCAACTTCAACTACAAATGGTTCCTTTACAGCTATTTTGCCACTGTTCACAATCACACAGTCTTGAAGGGGCCGGTCATGTTCATCTGTTTGCTGGAGTTCTATTGAGTGCACCACAGACTGTTAAAAAAAACAAACAAACAAACAAACAGAAAGGGTCCGTTTAGCCAGAGAAACTCCAGTGGCTGATGTCTGGTGCCACAGAAAAAACGAAGTGCCCCTAGCATCACTGCTTATTAACCAGCTTGTGAACAAAGACCTTTACCCTGTTGACTTCCCACATCCTTTTTTTTCCACATTAGCAGTTACACCACTCTGTAACTCACACATAGTTGACAGAAGCACAGGGAAGGCTGTTTGCCCTCCTAGGAAATCATTCAGCCAACAAAAACATTTTGAAGGGGCAACTGAAAATGTACATTCAGCTGATTAAGCTAGCACATACAGGATTCTATCTGTGGCTTGTGTGCAGAAGGTGAATCCAGAGATCAGAAAAGACAAGCACAATTATTTTTCAATTGTACAGCATAACTGTGCTTCCAGAAATCTGGTTACTGCTTTTACCTTTAGCATGTAACACACACATACAGATTTTCGTGTGGTACCATGCCATCAATATTTTTTCAGTTAGTTATACTGACAACTGGGGTTTGGATATTTGTCCATTAATCTGACTAAACTGAAACTTAAGTCTAAATATCTTCTCAAAAATTTCCAGCTACTACTGTAGATCATGAAAATGGAATTTAGTATGAATGTGGGAGTGAGGGGCAAGAGTTCTGATTAGGTTTTCAAACACCTCTGTTAAAAAAACCATCCAGCAGCTCATGTTTTCTCCATTAATTTCAAGACACAGATTAAGAAGGAATAATCTGTAAGGAAAACCAGACTAATAAAAGTATAATCACTTGAACATACAGTTTCTTAACTTAAAATTCTATTTGGCCTTCCATCAGTATGTGTTTGCATGCTTCACATTCACATGCTTCTAAAAATCGCAACAGTGAAAGTGTTACCCATAACTAGCATGCGCTACAAAATTTGATTTTAGCCTGTAGAAACGGAATTAATTCATGGGTAACAGTGCTACTGACAGGAGGAGCTGAACTTTCTCCATTTGTAATCTGCAAAGGTGTCAGTGTTTATTTCAGTGGCTAGCAGTCTGAAATAAGGGCTGTGAAAGCCAAAAGCATGATACAGGTTTCCATTTCTGCTATTTCAGTTCTAAATCATCCAGCTGGAGCTCTTCACAATCATTTTCTAGCATGTACATATTAGATGAATACTCAACTGTTTGTGAATCATGGTCACAGGGATACAATGTGGCACAATTTGTCCACGTCAACCACTACTTTACACTTACCATTCCATCAAGGACTTTGCCAAATACTACATGTTTTCCATCTAACCAGGAAGGCTTTGTCACACTGATGAAGAATTGGGATCCGTTGGTGTCCGGGCCAGAATTAGCCATGCTAACCCATCCAATTCCATAGTGTTTGAGCTTGAAGTTCTCATCAGGAAACCTTTCTCCATAGATGCTTCTTCCTATGACAAAAAAATAAGAAAGCAAACATTAAAAAAAAGATCAAACAAAAGCCCCTCTTTTTGTTCAAAAATGGGAAAAGCAAAGTATGAATTCAGGAATTGAAGATTCACTGTTTGAGTAAACACAGCAGCATCACTGTTCAATCATCAGCAACTCCATAACTAAAATAATTTTGTGTGTAAAGGTAAGGTAAACCACCACACATAAGGAGAGAATAGTTAAAGCTGATGATGCTTTATCCTTTGAATTTAAGCAAGCTGAATACCTTCGAAGGTCTGGTTTACAGACACCACTGAACAAGAGTATACTTCATCCCGTTCAGCTTAAATTAAAGTACATACTTATGGCAACTAACAATAAGGCTGCCATGTTTTGTGACAATTTCAGTATTTAAACCTTTCCCTTATAATACAAAATTGCTTTAGGCACGTTTAGAAACTTATGAAGACCAAATGGAAGTAAATAAAAATAAACCAACTAAAATACTTGGTGTGGATTTGTACAACCACAACGTAAAGATTTTGAGGTTTCTAAAACTGTTCAGAGAGAACATGTCAGTCATGTTTAAACCACCATCACTCTGAAAAGACAAGGCTGTCTGTCTCACTCTTTACTTGTGCAGTGCCTAGCACAATGGGGACACTGCTCCCAACACCACCAGATGCTATCGCGATAAACAATAACAGCAGGCAAATAAATGCTGCCTACCTTTAATGCTAAAACTATGTCTTTGGTATCATGATCTTCCCCATTGCTCACTGCTAGGAAAAGGAATGTGTGTTTTCCATTCTATCCCAGAAGGGAAATCACTAACATTTCATGCAGACAGTTCAAATCGTAGCATGTGAAGAATGTGCACGTAAAGAGAAGAAATCTGCAGCCAGAATGCAGTGCAAGAGATGCTGTGCTGGCACTGCCCTCCTGAGTGGACTGAACTGTTCTTCTGGAGGCTCAGGAGGGAGAAGTGATACACACAGCCAGGACTCACAGCACCAGCAAGTTTATGGTTTCAGTTTTAGTAAGAGAAAAAACTGGAGAGGGCGTGACCCTCATCTTCTAATTTCTTTCTCTCTCCCTGCTATGAAATTCCCTCTCACAGCACATTTCAGAGGTTCCTGGGAACAGGCTGAGCTGAGGGCAGACAGGACAGCCTCCTCCTTCCCTACCTGCCTTCCCTCTACGCGCTTTCACTGTTTCATCACGGATTAGACTTCTGCTGGATGACTTGAATAGGTTCACCTATACATGCAACCAGTGAGTGCCTCAGGGAAGGAGCGCTGTCACAAAGCCAGAGCAGGGGAAGGGTGGAGACATCCATCTTTTGGAGACGGTAAGTTGTAGGAGCAGCTCAGCTGGTCACGTGGCTCCAGCCCAGCACGCAAAGCCATGCTTCTTGAATGGGGACAAGTCACAGACAGAAAAGAGCTATCTGCAAAAATTGAGGACAAAGGAAGAGCTACACATACTTATAAATCAGATAATCCAAACAACTGCATCTTAGGATACAAGATGCTTGGAAAAGTACTAGATGCTCTAAAACAAATCTGGGCTGGTTTGGGGTTTATCTCATTTATGTGAGCAGAAACAATGAAGGAATATGCTGTTTTGCCCATACTTTCAGGAGACATTTGAACAAAGAAAAGGGAACCTGGAAGATACTAAGTATTTTACCTCCCGATCCATCTCCAGCTGTAAAGTCTCCTCCTTGAATCATGAAGTCTTTGATCACACGATGAAATTTACTTCCTTTGTATCCATATCCTCTCTAAGAAAATGAAATAATTCTTTAAATGAATATAACACGCAGGTTTATATACAAGCACATGGAAATACACAAGTTGTGAATGGCTGGATTTCACAGACTATATCACCAAGGGATATAATACGGTCAAGAAACACATTAAACTGAGGTGCAGGTAAACACAGCTGGACTGCACTGCCACAAAGAAGGTATTATTCAGGTGATCAAAGCCATTGTCTTTATTTGTCTAGTATCTGACCACAGGTAACTCCACATTCTAGATCTGCAAGGCAGGGACAGATTGAGGTGGTCATATTCAGCATCTCGTAATTACATCTTGTGAACCAAGGACCTGAGAAGACACACACTAGTGCACAGCCTTGGGGATGGCAGTTTTGCACAGGCTCCAGTGAATGAAGATCGACAGCTCACAACTGAAACAGCATTAAACAAATACTGCCTTCCCAAGCCAAACTTGAGTACACGGTGGAAGAAAACCGCAAACGTACTTCTCCAGTCGCCAACGCAATGAAGTTCTCCACGGTCTTTGGGACAACTTTTCCAAACAATCCAATTACAATTCTGCCAACATCTTTGTCTCCAATCTTCACATCAAAGAACACCTGAATATTTTTGTGAAGGGAACAAAAGTGATACAGACGTGAGAGCAACATATGGCCAAGCTTTTAATAGAGTAAGGTGGTAAGAAATTGCCTCTGGCTGGTCTGTATTAATAGCGTCCTGCAATTCCTAAGGGTACTGTTTCAGAGAAATCCTTTCAGAGCCACCAAAATCAGGTTATGCAGAGAACTGTTTGAGAACTGGTGACTATATGTTTTGATTCTTATTGCTTTTAATGGCTCGGCGAGACTGCTGTATCTCAAGTTTGAAGACAGTGTTCAGTTCAAGAAGATTTTTCCCAGACATGTAGGTCTTTAAAGCTGAATGGAAAAGATGAAATACACAAGTAAGGAAGAACAACAATGCTATTCTGATGTGGGGGAAAATAACAGGGAACTATAGTAATGACACTGCCTATAAATGACAGTTTGCTGTCCACTCATAATCTTCACTGTTCTAGGCATCAGTATGTATAGACAAAAGCCTAAATTCCATTGAATTGACAAACAGTGGGAAGAAAATCCTATGGCTCAAGCAAACAGTCGCCTTCCTAAACATGAATACAAACCCAACAGAGAAATAACCAGGCCAGATTATTCATCTGATTGCCTAAAAGCTTCAATGTATATGTCGCTGAAAAGCAACTTCAAAAAGGCAAATGAGTTATAAGGCATTTTAATATACTTCAGAATCTATGAATGCATATTTGAACGTGCAAAAATGTTCCAATAATTACTGAAAATAGGAACAGCTGTCAGGAAATGAGGCATTTTGAAGTTCTGAAAAAGTTACATAAAGGCTATTACAACTTCTAGGAAACAGCAATGTGTATTCCTATGATGTGGTATTTGCTGTTCCTTGTGGCACTCAACCAAGTATTACTTGTCTGTAATGCTAAGAAATTAGTCCAATAATGATAATAAATGACCACAGTCTCTCCAACATGAATGCCTCTTTCACGCTCTCCCACTAAACATTTCTACCGTTTCTTGATCTTCCATGTGGTTTTGACTGTTGAACTTTTGGCTAACGCTATAAAAGCACTGTAAAGGAAATAAAATTCCTTTTGATACACCTCATTCATTTCCTTGGCACTTGGCACGGAATAACATGATTTTTAGATGTGTGGCTCCCAAAGTATTAATAACACACTTTCACTAACTCTTTAGCAGTTTTATAAACAAACCTCTCTGAATTGTGCCGCCAGTGTTATCTAGGCAAGGGGTACTGCCCTCCTGTGTTTTCTAAACCCATTGTCTGTCTATTTTGTCTGGAAATGTTGTTCTACGAGGACTGCCCGACATACGTTGACATATATAAGTAACACAACCAAGGCTACCAAACAATCACCCCACAGAGCAGGAACATCAAACACTTTGACAGGGCACACGGAGACAAGTTCATCATATGCTGTAAACCTAGCCCAGCCACAAGGCTTCATACGTGGCACTGCTGCTCGTCTAAGCAGCTAACCCAGTACTTCTAAAAATGTGTATGTGCATAGTTTTGGCCACAAAATCAAGTACGGAAATATCTGGTAGCCCTACCCACTATTTTTGCCTAGAAAAGCCATGTTCTCGTGAGTGTATTTCCTCAGGTTCTCTGGAAATTCAGTGAGCATGTAGACACTAGTCAGCTGGTCGATACAGTACTTTCAAATCTCAAAAAATATGTGACCAAATTCTTCACCAAAAACTCTGAAAGAAAATAAATATTATAAACTTTCAGTCTTATTAATATTTTTATAAATATCTAATCTTATTTACAGTTTGGAGTTAAGTATTTCAAGACTGAAATGAAAAAAGAAAGTAAGAGTGGCTGGTTCTCATAAACATATTCATATATAATTTACACAAGATGGTGTACATCTAATTGAAAAAATGGACAAGAGCATTCAATTATTCAGGGAAACAAAAGCTGACTTTGAAAGGAAGATCTCATGATTCTTAGAGACCAGGTAATGTAATAACCTTATAAATGCAAAAATACTGAATATGGTGTAGAGCCACAACAATGGGGCCAAAATACCTCTGGCATTATCCTGAGCAGTTTAGTTCAAGGTTTGGCTTTGGGCTTGTGAAGGTCAGAGAAGGCAAACAAATACTAGAAAGAATTAAAATGGAAACAGAAAAGAGATGGGCCATAATAACACCATAATTACATCTGTACTGTGAGTTCACACCCCAAGTGCTGCATGTAATTCTGGCTTCTCTATCACAGAATGATAAAACCAACCTAAAAAAATGCAGAAAAATGGGCAGAACAGACGCTCAATAGGTACAGAATACCTATTTATACCTTTTGTATGAAGAAAGATTACAGAAAACTACTTACACTGGAAGACAGAAAACTGGTGTGACTTGATGAGCTTTGTAAAGTTACCACTGCCTAGAATACAGAAATTTGGCACTGCAATTCTTTATGTGCCAATCAGAAAAGGGCATAAAATTATAGCCCAGGCAAAAGTACTTTATGCATAATTTAATGGGAATATATTGCTAGAAGGTTATTTGGAGGTCAAACTTACCCCCCCAAAAAAATCAAGTCTGTGGTCTAGAAATCCACGGCAATTAAACTGTGAGCAGTTGCAGACAATAGTGACAATGAAGTTCAGAGACAAAGGCACAGTCCATGCCTTAAGATGCTGAAGCCATGCTAGAGGAAGCAGTTCTGCCCCTGCCCTTCCGTGTCACACTGTCATGAGCGTAGGTGTCTTTCCCAGCATGGACGCACTCTCTCTTGACTGCAGGTGGAAAGACATTTGTGGGCTGAAACATGGCATTCCTGCTTTATCCAAAGCTGGACTAAACATCCCACCTCCTGCACCAAACGCTTTTTGGAAAGAGATGCTGGCGCGCTGCAGTAACTAGGTGCATCCCCATCCCATCAGCAAGCACCATAGCCCACAAGTCCATCTCTTGGGCAGTGCCATCTGCAGCGGCCACGCGTACCACAGGCACACAGCCCATCCGTCACGCCTGCCCAGGAGCCCTGCGGCACTGAGCTCCAACGGATGCCAGCCACAGCTCCGCGGGCAGCGCCTCGCAGGCACCGCACGCACCGCTCCTCCGGGCACAAGGCACTGGGAAACAAGGGGCAACAAAGGGACTGCTCTCGGTGCCAAGAGCTTCACACAAACACAGAATGGGTCAGAGTGGAAAGGATACAGCGACTCATCTGGCCCAAATTCCCAGCTCAAGCAGGGCCATCCCAGAGCACACGGCACAGAATTGGGTCCAGATGGTTCCTGAATATCTCCTGTGAGGGACACTCCACAACCTCTCTGGGCAACCTGTTCCAGTGCTCAGTCACCTATACAGTAAAGAAGTTCTTCCTCATATTCAGGTGGAACTTCTGTGCATCAGCTTGGCACCACCGAGCAGAGCCTGGTCCATCCTCTTGGCACCCTCCCTTCAGATACTCATAGACATTGATGAGCTCCTTTCTCAGTCCCTTCTCCAGGCTGAACAGGCCCAGCTTCCCCAGCCCTTCCTGGCAAGAGAGATGCTCCACTCTCTGAGTGATGATCAACTGAGAGATGATCAACTTTGTAGCCCTCCGCTGCATCCTCTCCGGGAGTGTCATCAAAGAGGGCAGGGGGGAGTGAATAAACCCCACGGCACAGACAAGCCCCACCGCAGTTAAACTCCCCGATGCTCGGGGCAGCCTGGCAGCACCAGCAGCCCCAAACTGCCCTGGCAGCAGGAGAGGCCGCAGCAGCGCTGGTGGGGTGAAGAATGTAAAAGTTTCCACTTCTGCAAGCCAGAGGGAGGCTTTGCTGGCCCGAACTCTGCGGTGTGCCAGCGCCTACAGAAAGGCGGTAAGCCCAAAGGGGTTAAACACCAAGTAACTAACCAAACAAACAAACAAAAAAATCTAGTAAAATGGTGAATTTCTGGCGTTTGCCCAAGCCCGCCCCAAGCCCTCTGTGCCCGGGGTGCGGCGCGGGGCCGGCTGTGGAAGCGGGGCAGGGCAGAGGGCGGCCGGCTCCCCGGGCACAGCCGCGGGCCACCC